>JAOTQJ010000091.1:13460332-13491743 GCA_025642045.1 Solanum sejunctum | reverse complement strand
GGAGTATCTGACTTGGTAAATGAGTGTCATACCGCTATGCTAGTAGGTGATATAGATTTGTCCCGCCTCATGACATATGTCAAGCAACTAGAGGGGGAAAAGCTTATAAAAAGAAGAAGTGGTGATCCAAGAGGTCTCGTTATGAAGGTGGTTTCCAAGGATCTAAGGGCAGAAGGTTTCCATAAATTCCAAGGCCAATGGACATCCAATGCTCCTACTAAGAGGTTTGCCAATTATAGGGTGAATAACCAAAGATTCCAAGGTGGTAATGGAGGAATGACGAAACCTAGATGCCCAAGGTGTGAAAAGAATCATAGTGGTCCATATTTAAGGAATTCTAGTGCTTGCTTTGGTTGTAATGAGATGGGTCACAAGGTTATTGCTTGTCCTCATCTCAAAACAAAGGTAGAGATAATCGTCCACAACCCTAAGGTGCAAATACGAGTCAAAAGGGAAGAGGAGGCCAACAAGGGGGTGCTCCAAGGTAAATAGATTTTATGCTCTTCAAGGGAGATAAGGGGTGGATGAGGTACCCGATGTCATTACCAGTGTGTTAAAGGTTTTTGATTTTGATATATATATATATATGTATTGATGAACCCGAGTGCCTGTAATGATCCCAAAAAGTGCCCAAAAAACGTGCCTCGGAATGCCCAAAATTTTAATTTGTATATATCTAAAGATCCATTTGTGATTTCAAAAATCTGACTTTATATTCTTGTTCAGGGGGTCCAAATTAGGGGAATAAGGGTCTAATCCCAATTTTAGAGCAACCGTATCAAATTATGAATTTTCAAGTTAGCACAAAAATAGTGTACCATGTGCGACACTAGCACAACGTGCTAGTGCCTTATTTTGGACAAATTTTTCTATTTGGATCCAAGGCTTTTAGTCTTGAGCCCAAGGATTCCCATACATGTTTTTACCTATACTTAGCCTTATTTCACCCTTATATCATCCTAAACATTCCCCAATACTTATTCAAACCCTTAGTCCTATATTTTTCTCAAGATTCAAGTCTCAAACAGTCATCCCAATCTAAGGTTCTCCCTCAAGGGTCTTTTTCAAACTTCAAATCTCCATCTCCAATCTTCAGCAAGTTCATCTCTAAACTAAGGTATGTGGGTTTTAGCCATTGGGTTCTTCCTCCCATGGTGCTGTAACACCCCACACCTTACAATATTAGTACTATGCAAATGAAACATGATATGGTTTGGTCAAATTAGCATCAATTTTTAAAAGTTGTCAAAACCTATGTTATAGGGGGATATGTGCATCTAACGCTGAAGAGGGTCGAGTGTAAATAAGATTTAAGTCAAATTTAGGAGATATAGCCTTAAATGAAGTAAGAAAATTGCGGGTCTTGTAGGATTTAGGAAGGGTGTAACTTTAGCCCATGTTTTAGCATCATTAATGGAATTTATTTTCAGCCCAAGAAGAATATAAAAAGATCCCAATTACATCACAACATACTTAAACATTTGGGCCCAAACCAAGTGAAGAAAAGTTTGGAAAATGGGCAGCCAAAGCCCATCAACTTTGAGACCTATTTAGGTCCAAGTGTGAGGGACAAGCTACCGCCTCACTAGCTTAATAATATATGGTATTTGGTGGTGAAGAGGTCAAAAGAAAGTCGGCCAAAGTATGCCTTTAAAAGGGGTTACAAGCAGCAAATTTCATTCACTCTTAGACTTGAAAAATTTCAGCTTTCAAAATTTTCTTTCTAGACTTTCTTAACCTAGCAAAGCAGCCACAAAGGAATTTATAGGGTTCTTGGAAAATCCCTGCACCTTGAAGGTAGTGGTAAGTAAGTTTATATATGTATTTAGTATGGTTTTCTTATAAAAAAGACAAGAAGTATATGCTAGTATGTTTGTGCTGGAAAATTTGGACAGCATATGTTTAGAAAGTTATTGCACACTTGCCTTTTTGTGTTAGTGTCTTCTCTATGATTTGTGGGCTGTATTATGAAGACAAGTTAATGTTCTTAAGATGGTTTAAGTTATAGATATTATCCTAAGGTTGCTGCCCTGATTTTGGTTTCATTTAACAAATGAGTTTTATTATGCTATCTTAAGTGTAATATTGACTGGAACTTGTAGGCTGTTGGATAGAAGGCTATTGGCTCACGTTCTTCATGACTTCTTGGGTGCTATTTCTAAGACTGTTTTAGGAATGTTTGTATGTATAAATTTTGTTGGAATAGTTTGGTTAGGGTTTGAATAGGTTTGGAATTGTCGACGTCGAAATGTAGTAAAGGGAGGTAATGTTACGCTATCCACTTGTAGGTTGTGTAGAATTGTTATGTGTTGTGCTTTGTGGATTGCTGTAAGACTGTTATGGCACTAAAACAGGATTCACATGATGTGTACATGTGAATTTATATTAGAAAATATGATTAGGGATGGAAAGGTTGAAAGAATACACTCGGATTTATAAATACCCGCTTGTTGCTCGTGTGTTGTTTTTTTATGTGATTGGGCTGCTAAGATGTATCTATTGGCTTCTAATGCTAGTTTTATCACCTACTATATTGTACATAAATATTTGCAGGAAGGAAAGGTTATCTAGAGGTAGTAACGAGGTCATACAATGAGCTATGTAAGGCTACTTGATTGCGTATTACTTGGAATGAAATTGGATCCTTCCTTGGCACATAAAGACACTTGCCAACTCCTACACAATTATTAACCATGTCTTCACTCTTTTACATGTTCATATGCTTCCATATATAGTCACCTTCAAATTTGCATACATGCTTGGATACCAAGTTACACGGGTTGTTGTTGCTAAATAAAGTTTACAAGTTATTTCATCTCATACGCATTTCATTATTTATGTGACGTAGTTTTTTTATTATCATATTGTCCTGTGTGATTATCTACATGTCATATGCTACACAGCTCCAATATTGTGACCACTAAAAGCTACATAGCTCTAATATTGTGACCACTAAAAGAACTATCTCAAAGGTAATTGAAAGGTAAAGTATATTATTTATTGACTGGTAGCTCGAGGGGTTGAAGAATCACCTAGCCAGGGACCATCCTATCACGGGTGGTAGCTCGAGGGATTAAGGAAAAACCTAGCCAGAGACAATCCTGATATAGTTTTACCACTGATCAGCTGGTCATTTGTATTACATATTGTGCACAGATTATATAGTAAAGGTAAAGTAATTAAAAGAACATAAAGTCTATGATCCCACAGTATAACTAAAGGTGGTCTCTTATCCTACACCAGTTCATAGTTTCATTTGAGTTGTTACGTCATATACAGTATATTCTGCCTTACATATTCAGTATATTATCTCTCACTATCATCCCTTATGGCGGAAAAAAAAAGAAGGGAAAAAATGGAAAAAAGAAAGAGCAGATTTTTTTTTAAAATGAAAGAAAAAAATAGAAAAAATAGTAGGAGCAAAATAATATAGAAATTATATGCAAACAGTAGGGATAAAAAGGAAAATTTGTTGGTCAAAAATTAATGGCTTTTAAGAGCCTGTTTGGCTTAGCTTAAAAATTAGTTAAACCTGCTTTTAATCTCTTTTTAGTTTATAAAAGTGTTTGGTAATTTTCAAAAGACCTTTAAAAAAGTTAAAATTTGCTTAAAATAAGTTAAAATTTAAAAGCAGCACCCTCCCCTCCCCCAATTTTTTTTTTAGCTTAAAAGTTGTTATAATTTGACCAAAACAATTATATTTTTACCCTAAATATTTTTTCACATTCCCAAAAATATATCTTCTCATTATTTCAATTCAAACAACAATCCAACACTCTTCTCGTTGTGCTCTCTCTTCACAAAGCTTAGGTTCTCTTCCTCCGCTGCCATTAAGGTAAATTTCACTATTTCTTTTATTATTTAAATAACAACAACATACCCAGTGAAATCCCACAAGTGGGGTTTTCTAGTCTTTTATTATTTGATTAGTTTTTATTGCAAAATTGTTACTAGTCTAACTTTTTTTCTTGTTTAAAGAATTGGGTACAACAAAAGATTTCATCTTAAATTGTATATATTTAATTTACTTAAATAATAAGTTTTTATTGATATTGAAATAAATATAAATTTATTTTACTTTATTTTTTAGATAGAAAAATATTAAAATAATCAGTTTAAAATGTTAACAGCTTGAAGGGTATTTAGACATTTTTAATTTAAAAGCTGCTTAACAGCACTTATGTGCCAAACACATCAACAACTTTTTTAGAAGCTACAACACTTTTATCTAAATACATAGTTGCTGATTTTTCAAATTAATTTAGCACTTTAAAAAGTGCATGTAAAGTACTTTTTAAAAGCTATTTTTTTCAGCTAAGCCAAACAGGCTCTAAGCCAAAAAGAAAAAAGTTGGGAGGGGGGAGGGGGACCAAGTTTAAACTTTTTACTTATTGTAAGCTATTTTTAGATTATTTTCAGCCATTTTAGAATTTCTCAAACACTTCCAAAAGTTGAAAAGAGCTTAAAAGCAGTTTGACAAGCTTTTAAGCTTATCCAAATACCCTCTTAGCCAGAAATAGGAAACTTACCTGGGTCAATGAGCCCCACCCGTAGTTTTATCTAAGGGCCATAAAGTTTGCTCGTGGACTAGAGTGCACAAATATTTGCTCACTAGAAGTGTTCTACAATACAGTGTACGAGTCAAAGTTTTATATACGACCTATAGAACTAGTTGTAGAAACACTTCTTGATGCTTTTTCAGCCAAAAATGGCTAACTTGGTCATGTATCTGCAGATTCTTCATAGAACACACTGTTATCCTGTATTCAACTAGTCCAATGTCAAAAACGTACAACCAAAATACTAAAAATTAAATTACCTACAAGTCGAAAGGCTAAAAAACGAAATAAAACTACTACTATTACATCAAATATCTTGAGTTGCCTCCCACATAGCGCCTGATTTACTATCGTGGCATGACTTGAACAACTTGGTTACTCAGACTTCACCAAGTGCCCTAACATCAATCTTCAAGTCATCTGGCCTCTTCATTGATTGACAGATCTCGAAGACAACTTCTTCGTTATTCAATCTAAATTTGAGTTGGTCAACCTCTATATCCACTAGTGCTCGACCAGTGGCTTCGAAGGGTCTTCTCAAGATGATTGGGACTTTGTAGTTGACTTCATAATCAAGGATCACACAGTCTATAGAGAATATGAATTTATCCACTTTGACAAAGACGTCATAAAGTATTCCCACAGGCTTCTTCACCGTATGATATACCATCAATAATTGCATGTCTGTCAGAGTAGGGGCTTCCCATCCTAGCTTCTTGAAGACTGCAAGGATCATCAAGTCTATATTGACACCAAGATTATACAATGACCATGTGAATTTCACATCTCTAATAGTGCAGTGTATAGTGAATGCACCGGGATCATCTCACTTTTGCACCAAGGACCATGTAGTAATCTCATTGCAATGTTGAAGCTCATGGGAGAGCTCTTAGCTTATAATCCACTTCTTTGTGACCATGTCATTTATAAACTTTGCATTGGTTCATTTCTCCATCTTTATGACAGAAAATACCCTGGCATATTCTCCAATGCCTCAATGAGAGAGATGTTGATGGAAAGCTGATTCGACATGCGGAGAACATGTTTGAATTTACGTTCCTCCTCCATATTTTTTATTCTTTGAAGGAAGGGAGAAGGAGGTCTAGGAATGGGCTTCAACTTCTGTGGCACCTCAACAGCATTACTCGCCCCATCCTTGGCACGATCATATCTGGTCTATGCATCTTTGACCTCAACTATCTTCTCTCAAACATCATCATCATGATTAATCACCATAGGAGGATTAATGGTCTACTTACCACCACTAGTAGTAACCTCCATACAATATTCTTAATTGGACCCTTGGGCACTAGTCCGGAGACCCTCTGTCTGATCAACAATGAAGCAAGTGCCCTCCTTATAGTAAGGTTTCTCATACATGGGTGCTCGCAAAGGTTGATGAGCAACTACATTAACTTGTTTCTGATTCTAATTCATCAACAACACTATTTTGGTACTAATTCAAGCAAGTTCTTGCATCGTCTCCTCATTTATCTTATCTTATGCTAAACTAGTACTGACTGCACATGAGCTTTTGGTAAAGGACCTATCTCTCGTTTCCCATGCACGATTCCTCTTGACCACATATTCCAGCTTCTCAACAATCCTTGAAAATGGTAATCTAGAAATATACCTCCAATGATAGTATTAGAACATGATTGGCTATTCTCGTCCAGGGCACGATAGAAGATCTCCACCAAGGCATCATCAAATGACAAGGGACACGCCTTAGACACTTTGTGAACCTGTACCACGTGGTACTCATCGAGTCACTAGGAAGTTACTCAAAGTTGTTGATCTAGTCCTTTAACTTGAGCTTCTTCAATCTCGTGAAGAACCTCTCTAAAAAGACTTTCTACAACTCAGCCCAACTAGTGATCGAACTTTGTGGGAGTTGGATAGCCATACCGCTGCATTGCATGTTAGAGACAATGGGAAGACACGAAGCCTAACAGTATCCATAGACATATTTTGGTTTCCCATTACTCTTATAGATAAATATAACATTGTGTAAATGGATACGTGGATCCTATGATAGTAGGCCCATGAACAACCCATGGTTTGCAACATTTGAAGTAACCCACGTGAAATGATAAATTTTCTGTCATCCAATAGTGGCAACAACAAAATAGCTCCAATAACATCCATAGCCATAGGATTTAGCTGATATTAATTCCATTGATAAGCTTTGGCATTGAAGTCCTGTGATTTTAGATCAATGTCCTCAAGCATAGGTGGTGGTTTATCATTATTTTCATTTTGGTTCTAATTTCTAGCAATATTAATCATGTTGTTTATGTTTTCTTGGGCCATTCTTCTCAATATTCTTTGGATCTCTAGGTCAAATGGAGTCAAGGGAATGCCTCGACTTTGCGTGTTGTGCATATACTACACCTGCATGCTAAAAAAAACAAAAAAAACAAAAAATATAAAATGAGGGAAGCAAGGATTAATTCTCGAACTACTCAAGTTAAACTAATCTAGCCATATTTCATGGCAATGATGCCAAAATCTTGATGTCGCCCAAGCTATACCTCTTTTTTAAAGGTTAAAGCGATCGTCCTCAAGTATATAACCTAATCAAGGTTAAGGTCAATTCAAAAGGGAATATGATAGACTTAGCAGTATTCCAAGCGGTTCGGGTAGATTGACCTACTTGTCTCCCCAAAAAGGGGGCGGGGGGTTATAAAAACTATAGAAAGAAATCCTAGACAAAGACAGGTGTAAAATCAATATGATGAATAACTAGGGTATTGTGTTCCCTTTAATTCACTAACTCAGTATTATCAAATAATCAAAAAAATTTCTTGTGTTTAGCATGCAGAACAGTAAGTGAAGTTTACCAAGCCCTTTGATCTAGGCAAGAGGAAAATTTCACTACATGATTTGATCTATCTCCACAGTGTGACATTACTAACTCATACTTATTATCTCAGTACAACTTCCCCTTGGTCCAGTTTGGTTGATTAGACAAGAAATATCAATTGAATCCCGTTAATTAATCTCTTTTCTTATTCATTACTATCTTGGTCCAGTCAGTAACACTAGATGAGTTCTAATGTTGACCACCATTAAAAAGCATTCAAACTGAAGAAAATTGATTAAGACTTGTATGGACACTTTCCAAGAATTATGAATTATCCAATTTTACCTTATTAGTTCTTCATGGTTCCCACAACCCTAGTTGGATTTAGCTACTCATTATAAATGTAGATGCAAGAATCATGATATTAAATAGCATAATTAAGTACTTATAAAATAGAATTAAGAACAAGAAATCCAAGTGCTTCAATAAAGATCACAAGATTGAATTAAGAACCCAAAGCATTATTTTTCCAAGTGTCTCACAATGTTTTTCACTCTTTATCGCTGAATCTCTAATGTTCTCTACAAAAAGTAACTTTAAAAACCTATTTATAGTATTTAGAATACAAAAACAAAATGAAATTGAAGAATTGGGTTAGCAGGCTCTACGGACCATATAAAGTTTTATTGACCATAGTCAAGGCTTTGTGAATTCCTTTAGCGATTCTAGGGGTGACTTCTATAAGACCCATTTATGGCAGAATAAAGTTTTATGACTCATAGAGTGTTTCGTTTGATGACTTTTCAATAACTTCTCACTTTCTGATCCTCAAGGTATGACACCTAGTCTATGACTTGTAGCAACTTTTATGGCTCATTTGCATGTTTGTAGACTTAACTACAAACAATCATCATTCACTGAATTTTGGTATGAAACCTATTTTATGGACCACAGAAATTTCCACGGCCCATAAAGGGTATGTAGATCTACAATTTCTGCAACTTCAGCACATGTAGTCCAAAAATCATGCCAAATTTGTAATCCTTCAAACCACACATATAAACACATTAAATCTACTAATATCACTATGAAAACACACAAAATTCCATGTTTTAAGCATCAAAAGTACTATATTTTGACAGCACATTATAAATCAACCATATATCTTCTCGGACTATCTCTCATCATATGCCCTAGCACACCACACAAATAACAAACGTGTTTCCTAATATGACATACCTAAATCACGCCTCCCATATTGTTTACAAGACTACATAAGAGGCGTTGGTTGGCTAGCCGAGTATCCCATTGTTCATGCACCTTGTCCCTCACTTCTTTGCCCAAACTAATTAATTCTAGACTCTTGAAGTTATGGTGGAGAACTAATTTCAGAGAAGGAGAATGATTGCCTAGGTGTTCTATTAGAAATCTGATGCCTAAACTCACCTTAGGATGGTATAAACTGTCCTATATATCTAGCCCTCTTGGATTGCGCCCTTTATAACTCTTGTGTCCTTCTCATTTAACTTTGATCCTTTAAATTTTATGCAAAAGCTTCCATCCTAGTTATATCCGTGTCTTTATTAAAAAAAAAGCAATGGTATAATCTCTATCCACATATCGATGAACTCTACCTTTCATAGTAGCAACTACATTAGGAACATACCTAGCTAGGGAACTAAATTAGGGACTATACTCCCTCATGCTCATATTACCTTAAATTGGAGACTATACTCCTTCATGCTCATATTCCCTTACACAGGCCTCTCAAATCTCTAATGGTAAGTAATGGTCAAGCAATGTCTGTTTGAACTCCTTTCATATAGTTGGAGGTGCATTTGTATCCTTAGATTGCTTCCAAGCTTTATACCACAGTATAGCCACACCCTTCAATCTATATGTCGTTAGCTCCATAGCCTCTGTTTACTTCATAATATTCAAAGTGCATTGTATCTAATCCATAAAGTCTTGAGGATCTTCATTAGGATCTGACCCAGTGAATGATGGAGGGTCTAAATTAAGAAAATCATATATCCTTATTGTAGTTGCCTTATCTATACTACCTTCTTTTCTTTGACATTTGCCAGCCACTATACGAGTCAGCAGTTGGACTGCATTTCTTAGATCTTGGACAACAGAATTGGTAGGTGATTCTAGGGAAATTTCATTATTTCCTGGTTCATGAGGAGATAGAAGGGTTGGAGATGTTTGTAATAAAGGCTCATCTTGAGCCTCATTTTGTTTTCTAATCTGACTTGTGTCACCAACTACCACTTCTACTTCCTTCCCTTTGCCATCACTTTTTCTTGTATCTAGCATACTTACCATACAAAATAATTTAGAGATTAGACACAATCCACTTACAACATTTGGCCCTATGGCATGATCTAAAGAATGAAAAGAAAGTGACAACTCCTAAATGCAGTAGCCTTCTATTTATAGATGTGGTGCACAACATATCTATGAAAAAGACACTACATAAACACGACTTTGTAGACATCCTAGGATGACCTGCTCTGATACTACTTTTTTGAAGCCCAAAATTCCATTAAGATGGACTAGCACCCATTGTCGAAAAGGCTCGAGAAAACCAACCTATAGTCATGTAATATCTATGAATATTAGAATTGATCTAACATTAAATATGCCTTCAAGAAAGAAGAAAGCAATAAAAAGCAAAAAGAAAATACATATGACTAGGCCGTTAGAGCCACGATGTCTAAAATAGTAGACATGATCACACTTTACTTTACATAGTCTACAAAGTCTCTAGTTGAGGAACACTATCTGATGAAGGTTAAAATAGGCCCTGCATCCTGATTAGCTACTATACAATATAAAAATATATGCTCTAAATCTACCTGGAACTCGTAATAGCAGTTGGATGTCTTGTACTCCTACTAGGAATATCTACTAACTCTAATACATGCAGCATGAAATACAGGTCCCTAAGAGGGATGTCAGTATGAGATAATCTACTAAATATGTAAGGCAAAAAGTAATTTATGTGAAATAAGAACTCAAATGAAATCATGCACTAATATAAGGATAAAAGACCACCTTTATTCATATTGTGGAATCATGTACTTTATGTCCTTTTTGTTACTTTACCTTTCTTTACTTGCACAATATAAACTACAAAGGACTAATTGATCAGTGGTAACTCCATATCTAGATTGACCTATTCTAGGTTTTCGTTTCACCCTTAGGATACCCCCCGTGATACTGGTATCGACCTATGCTAGATGATTCTTCCACCCCTGGGATATCACTCATCAATAAGCAACTCCACTTATATATTTCATTTACTTTTTAGATAATTCTTTTGGTGGTCATAATATTTTGAGGTGTAGAACTATATATATAACAAGCGACATGTAAATAATCATGTAAGATAATACCACAATGAAAAAAATATATTACATAATTAATGAAATACATAGGAGATAAAATAACACATGGACTTTATTTAGCTAAGAAGAGCACTCACGAAACCTGGTATCCAAAATACATATACAGACTTAACAATGAATATATAATGGAATATATGGATGTGTAAAAAAGTGGAGGCAAGGTTATTAGTTATATCAGAGTTTGTAAGTGCCTCTATGTGACAAAGAAAGCATCTAGATTTCATGTCAAAATAATAGAAAATCAAGTAGCCTTACATACCTTTTTCTACCACCTCATTATTAACTTGAAGTTAACCTATTTTTCCCACAAATATTTATCTATAATAGAGTAGGTGACAAAACTAGCATTAGTAGCTAATACACAAGTTTTAGTAATCCAATCTCACCTAAAAATAACGCTCATGCAACAAGCCCGTAATTATCAACCCAAGGGTGTTCTTTCAACCTTTCCTTCTCTATTCACATTTTTCTAATGCACCCCTTCATATACATGGAATACCCAGCTTGCTTTATTCCTATATATGCTTACAGCACATAACAAAGTACAACACATAACAACCCCACACAACTCATAATTAGGTTGTGTAAAATTATAACCTTCCCTTATATTCCAATATCAATAATTCACACCTTTTACAACTTAAACCAAACTGTCATCAATATATTTACACACCAACACAGTCCCAAAATAGATGGAGGATGTGAGACAACAGTTCTCGATCATCACCCCCATGAGTTCCTACTAAAAACACATTTAAGATATCATACTAAAACTTATTTTTAAGGAAAATAAATATAGTATAGCAAGCTTAGTTTATCATTTTTGACCTAAACCCTGTTAAGAACTTCAACCTCCCTTCATAACTAAGACAACCATAAATAGAAAAGTCTCTTAATAAATAGGAAAAGTTGGTAACAACTTTTGAAACACATGTTGTCCAATATTTTTACAAAAATATCACTAACATACTTCTCTTGTTTTTCATGGAAAAATTAGACTAAATCCATAAGTATTTTACTAACCTTAACCTCTAAGAATGAAGGCCTATTCATGAACAGTAAGGGTAGGTTATGGCTGCTTTGTAAAATTAAGAAAGAGCAAGGAGAGTAACTTAGACAAATCTGATTTTTTTTATAATATCAAAATGAATTGAAGGATCTGGTTTAACCCCTTTTAAAAAGACCATTCTTGGTAAACATCCTTCTGTATTTATAACCATATTTTATCAAGCAGGTGTAGGTGATGTACCTACTTTTTCCTTTCACTTCAGTCTTAGTGAGCCTTAATTCAATGGGCATTGGATGCGCATTTTTCTTTCTTCCTTTCACTTGGTTCGGGCCCCAATTATTAAGTAGGTGGTGAATATACTTGGGTCCCTTATCTAATCATCTTGTGCTTCCAATCTTACCCTTATAATGCTAAATTATGGGCTAAAATTACACCCTTATCTTGGTCTTTATTCTTTATAAGACTTAGATAGACTTGGTGTTGGGCCTAATCTCTATTTCCTTTTTTTTTACTTAATTTTGGGTCTCAAATTAGTCAACTCATGTACAAATTGATATTCTCCATATACATAACCCATTTAATCTAAGTAAGTAGGTAACTTACCTACTAGATTCTTAAAGTCCCACAAGTACCTTGCTTTTTTTTACTTTGTTTAAGACAGCTATCTCCTTGAATTTGACTTAAAACATATATGCAGTCGATCATCTTAAGTGTTAGACTTAAATATATCCCTCCACACTAAAAGTTGAACACTTTTAAAATGATGCTCATTCAATGAAGCCACACTATAATATATGAGAATTTACCTCTAAGTTTTTATTATTGTCACCATTCGCCTAAAAAATCAAGCGCCTTATGCATAATACTAGGCCATATCATGTTATTTATACATAGGACTAGTAAACATAAGATAAGGGGTGTTATAAAGCATGCTCTCCTTTTTGTTCTTGAGACTCAATTGTCCTTGAGTTTTGCAGATGAAAATCCTTTTTAGTAGTGGAAGTTTAACCCTCCAAGTCATTTCTCTAGGTCCTTATTTTTTCCAGCGTTTAGGACTTTCTTGTGGCAACCCCAAGTCATTATGACTTGTAGGCAAAGATAGCTTAGTTGCTTAGCCATTCATTTGGATTTTATGCCAGTTTTTGTGTTTTAGAACTCCTAAAGTTTGAATGATTGACTTTGGACGAACTCTAGAAAGATGGCCCCAGAATGGAATTTTGGCAATTCTATCAACTCTATATAGTCAAATTAGGCTAGAAGCATAGTTGGATCAAGCATTGAGGCATGCGGTGTAAGTTCAGACCATTTAGCATTTTGGCTATTGAAATTTGGTCTAGATTTGACTTTAGTGAACGTTCTTGATAATCGTGCTTGAATAAGAATTGTACCATCATATTTAGCCCTGAAATATCAATTATTGTCTAAAATAATCTTTCATTCAACACTGAGGCTTTTGGACTCATTTCGAGCTCCTCAATGGGCTTTGGTTAAAAATAATGCTTTGGTAAGGGACCTACTTTTGTCGACAATCATCATTGGGAACTTTGACTGCACAATTGAGTCTCAAATGTTGTTTCTAATTAGAATTTCATATATGATTTGTGTTTTAGGGACTTTGAATGAGTTCGGAGCATCAAAATCAAAGTTTAGCCAATATTCATTCTGGCACAACTGCTTTTGCAAAATATTTTGTCACTTTTATGATGTTTGTTTTTGCAATGTCCTCTTTTGTGAACATTTGGATGTTGTTTTCAGGTTCACTTTTTCCAAAATTTGGCTACTTTTATAATTTCCACTTTATTGAACATTTAATTATTTTTGTGACAAGTGCCTCTTAGGCGAGGTATGCTTTTGCGAACCTTTAGCCACTTTTAGATATTTATTTTTGCAGTTATTTGGCCATTTTATGAACATTACTGGGATTTAAATAAATTTCTTCGACATTTCTACAAAATAGGATTAGTTGAGTTCTAGAAGTCCAAATTGAGCAATTCCAGCTCTTTCTTGTAAGGATTTTCGAAAGGAACACATTAGTAGCTTGAAATGTTATTTGTAAGCTCTATTTGAGGTGGGTTTGCATTTTAGCTAGTGTCCTATGCTAGGTTCGGATTGAATTTTTGAAAAAAATTGGAATGTTATTTCTTGACCAATTTAGATCCGATTATAGAGATTTAAGAGTCCAAATTGTAAGATTTTTTCATGGAAACATGGTAGTGTGGCCGTAAAGTGTGTTGGGAGCTTAGTTTGAGGTAATGTCATTGTTAAATCTATTTTTCTTTGTCTATAAAAGCTCTAATAAAACACATCAAAAAGGCTCCAAAAATGTACCTCGAAAATGTCCATAATCATAATTTTCATAAATCTCACAGTCACTGTGTGATATCAAAAACCCGAATTCATATTCTTGATCAAGGAACGAAATTGAGTGGGAGATGCGCATAACCCCGATTTTAGAGGACCCGTAGTAAAATTTCATTTTCATAAAAATTTTGGAAACAAAAGGCATCCGCGATGCCTCCGCAATGCGAACACGTTGTGTAGGTGTGTTTAGACTTCCTTAATTTGTCTTGTTCGGCCTAAGACTTTGGGGTCTTAGACCCATGCCCACATATGCATGAAAACACCTATACTTAGCCATTTTTCAACTCTATATCACTAAAGACACTCTCAAAATCCTCTCCAACACTTAACCAAATATTTTCCTCCAAATTCAAGTGCCCCAGGCTTAATTTCCAATCTCAAGAACTTCATTCAACCTTCAAGTTCTCTCCAAATTTACATCAAGAAAATCCCCAAATTTGAGGTATGTGAGTTTCAATCATTGGGTCCTTTTACCCATGGTACCAAACCTTCTTTTTATTGAAAATTGCATGTTCCTAAGTTGTATTACTTATGGGTATTACTTATTCTGAATTATGATTACAAATCATGTTGGGGTTTTATGAAATGTAAATTGAAAACACTTGTCTACCTATTTTAAGCTTATACTATGGGATGGTTTGTTTATTGTGATTATGTAAGTTTTATTCTATGAAACTATGATCTATTATGAGATTTGATAATGGAATTCAAGGTATCTTACAAGAGGGTTTTACTATGTGTTGGTGGGTCAATTCACATTAAGTTTTCTCACATTACTTCACTTTTTAATTGCATGATTTTGAACTAGCATTGCACATCCGCCAAGTGTTTGATAAGATGTCTTGATAAGGACTCTTGAGTTATTGATGATCTATTACATGGATTATGAATCAAGTGATTATATAATGATTAAGAGATTGTATGTATTTATTGAATTCATGTAAGTATCTATAGTGTTGCAAGTTTAGCACACTTTGTTGGGGGGTTACATGCCCAATCATCTTATTGAGGAAATGACATGCCTTGACCATATCATCGAGGGGTGATATACCTGTACTACCATATCGAGGGGTATGTACCTTGACCATCTCATTGGGGAATGACATGCCCGTACTACCACGTTGAGGGGTATGTACCTCAATCACTTTCCAAAGGGGTGACATGCCTTGGATTCCGAGTAATAGTTGCTTAGTCTACGATTATGTCTCCTACCACACATGTATTATGTACTATACAAGATGCATGATTTACAAGCATATTTTACTTCAAGCATTGATCATGTATGTCATATTGATACTATACTTATTCCTTGCTTATGATTCTGCATTTTGACTATATCAGCCTATGTCTTGTTTAATTGCATCTTACATACCTAGTAAATTCAAACGTACTAGCGCATACTCTATGACTACATGATATTATCATGTAGGAAGCGGAGCACCTCACGATCTTTCTCCAAGTGGCTAGTTTTTGCATCTTGAAGATAAGCATTGGTGAGTCCTCATGTTTGGGGACACTAGCTATACTAATCTTGCTCTTGTCATCTCTTTATGTTGAACATTTCTTACTATGAGGGTGAGCCCGAAAAGTGTCTTGGCCTCTACACAATCTATGCTAGAGTTGTTTGGAAGAATTGATGCAATTATGCTATGATCTTAACTCTTGAATGCTTTACAATTATCTAAGACTTCCCTTAGTCCCATTTCCCTTCCTTATGTCTCTTGTTGTTGATGTTTTGCTTCCGCAACCAAGGATGTGTGATTGATATGCTAAGGGGGCTTATTTGGGGTTCCCTTATGTCCTCCATTGGCCATGTCACATCTAGGCCCTAGGCTTGGATCATGATAAATTTGGTATTAGAGAACTAACTTGTTAATGGTCCTTGGAATCTAACACACCGCATTGATTAGAGTCTTGTTCATGGTTGTGAAGTACACAACAACTATGAGTAAGAGGCTATGAGGCATTTTAGGAAATATTTCTCTCATTCATATTCTATGGCGTGCTTTAGGAATAAGGTAACATTTCTCCTCTAATGAATATTCTTTGCTATTCTAGATCATGCCGATTCGAAGAGAAAGAAGATCCCGTACTCCCAAGGAGCAACCGACCCCTCCCACTCCTCAAGCTCCTCAAGATGGGGGAGTGGCCCATGAAGAACTTTGGGATGCTATAACTATGTTGGCCCATGCCATGACTCATAAAATAAACCAAGGGGCCCAAGCCCCTTATGCTCCTACTGCAGCCTCAAGGGTGAGGGATTTTACCAGAATGAACCCATCAGAGTTCCATGGATCCAAGGTGGATGAGAATTCCCAAGAATTTATTAATGAGGTTTATAAAGTTTTTTTCCATTATGGGGGTTAACTCAGAGGAAAAGGTAGAGTTGACAGCCTACCAACTCAAAGGGGTTGCTCAAATATGGTTCACTGAATTGAAAATGGAGAAGGGGAATAGTGATGTTATCCCTTGGAAAGAGTTCAAAGTGACATTTCTTAACTGGTTCTTTCCTTTTGAACGAAAAAGCGAAGAAGATGGAATTTATGTATCTAAAGCAAGGGTCTATGAGTGTGACAAAGAATGCCCTCAAGTTTAACCAACTCTCCAAGTATTCCCCTAAATTGGTTACCGAGTAGAGGTCTAAGATGAACAAATTTATGTCAGGTGTATCCAAATTGGTTAATGAGAAGTGGCGTACCGCCGTGCTCATATGTGATATGGATTTGTCCCACCTCATGACTTATGCCGAACAACTAGAGGGCGAAAAGTTGAGAAAGAGAAGAAGTGGTGAGGCCCAGAGGGCACATTTTGAAGGTGGAATCCAAAATCCCAAGGGTGGCCACTTTTCTAAAAGACACAAGTTCCAAGGTCAAGGGTCTACCAATGCTCCTAATATGTGGTTTTCTAATGATAATCAAAGATTCCAAGGTGGTGGTGGTGGGGTGCCAACTCCTAGGTGCCCAAGGTGTGAAAAAATCATAGTGGTGTATGTTTGAAAAATTTTAATGTTTGTTTTGGTTGTGGTGAAGTGGTTCATAAGGTTATTGATTGTCCACATGCACAAAACAAGGGTACATATGGTCGTCCACAAGGCCAAGGTGCAAATACGGGTCCAAAGGGAAGAGGAAGCCAACAAAGGGTTGCTCCAAGGCAAAATCGGTTATATACTCTTCAAGAGAGACAAGGGGTAGATGAGGTATCCGATGTCATCACTAGTATGTTAAATGTTTTTTATTTTGATGAGTATGCTTTTATAGACCCCGGTGCCACTCTTACTTTTGTTAGTCCTTTTGTTGCCAAAAAGCTTCATATTAGCCCCGAATTATTGTGCGAACCCTATAAAGTGTTTACCCCCATTAGTAAGTCTATTATTGCTAAAAGAGTCTATAGAAATTATTCTATATTCATATTGCATGGAATCTTGCCTTATGATTTTGATGAGTTAGATATGGTGAATTTTGATATCATTCTTGAGATAGATTGTTTGCTGCATATTATGCTTCTATTGATTGTAGAACCCATAGGGTCAAATTTTAATTCACTAATGAGTCCTTATTGAGTAGGAAAGTTGTAATGTGGTGGTCAAGAGTAGATTCATTTCTTGTCTTAAAGCTAAAAACCTAATTTCTTAGGGTTGTCTCTATCATCTGGTGAGGGTTAGAGATGTTGAGTTCAAAGTCCTTCCTATAGAGTCGATTCCGGTGGTTAATGAGTTCCTTGATGTCTTTATCGATGAGATTCCCGGTGTTCCTCCCAAAAGGAAAATAGACATTGGTATAGACCTTATTCCCGATACTCAACCCATTTCTATTTCCCTTTACCGTATGGCCCCAGCGGAGTTAAAGCAATTGAAGGAGCAATTGAGGATTTGTTGGAGAAGGGTTTTTTATGGCCTAGTAAATCACCTTATGGTGCACCAGTGTTGTTTGTGAAGAAAAAGGATGGTACTCTTAGAATGTGCATTAATTACTGGCAACTTAATAGGGTCATATAACGACCCGTTAAGTCATTTTGAGATATACGGTTTTGTGTGTTATAAAAGATTTATCTTGTAAATTATAAAGGGGAGTTTTGGACTATTCAATAATTTTTATTATTTAGTTAAAGAATAATTTGAGATAATTAATTTAATTGATGGGTTAAAATTATAATTTAGTAAAATAACCTATACTATTTATTCAATAATTAATAAAAATATTTAAGCAGAAAGGGCTGCACACACAGCCTTATAGAAAAGAATAAAAGCAAAGAAAAATGAGAGAAAAAGGGAAAGAAGGTTGCCTCGAGCTGCACCGTTTTATGTAAATAATTCTTGCCTTTGTTTGTCATTATTGAATGTTAGTATTACATTGATTAAGGTTATAGACATTATATTCTGTATGTGTAATCTTAGTGGAAAATTTCAATAAATTGAAAGAAGAATTACAAAAGAGTTGTCAGGTTATGATTGGAAATTTACTAAGTCATCATTGAATGTAAGGTGTATATATATATATAAAGAGGATACAAAGAAGTTATTGAAGTGCCTTTTCTTTTTCTATACGAATATTATATATTATATATATGTATGTATAATTGTTCACTGGCTAGTGGAAAGGAACAAGTAGTAAATATATTGGTAAGGATAATGGTGAATTATTATTGTTGTAATTTTCTATAGTGACAGTAATCATTAGGTATCATAAATAAGAGTATATGTTGGATAGTTTTGATAATCTGCATATTGTAATTCTTGGGTTACCGTATTAGAATGTAAGATAGATAAAATTGGTATAGCTAATTGACTATTAAGTATTTTATAATATAATAAGAATACTATTAGATTATGTTATTTGGAGGAATTAATTCTTAACTCTAGGCTTGAAATTTAGCAACTTGATTATAGAATTAGGTGAATTTTTGGGACTAAATTAGACATATAGTAGTAATATGGGTGTCTATAAACTCGTATTTTTACAAATAATATATATTTGATAGATTGAAAACTCTTTGAAGCATTGAGGAAGGAAAAAACATTGTGGATTAGCTTGCTTAATTTCAGTCTTTGGTTCAAGGTAGGTTATGGTTTGTTCTATCTAATAGAAAGACTCTTAATAGCGATTAATTGTCATTGAGTAAAGTTGTGATATTTTCTATGCACTTATTTATTGTGGTTTGGTTGAACAATATATTATTGTGATTGATCTGTAATCCCAAGACCATGAAACCCATAATCTTGAACTTGATCTCTCAAAGTGATGCATGAATAAAGAAGGTTTCAAGAAACATTGGTAATGAAGTGAGAAGTAATGATAAAGAATAATGAATTATATATATTGGATCGGGTGTCATATTCCGACACATATATATTATAGGATCGAGTGTCAAGTTTCGAAACATATATTATAGGATTGGATCTGACATTCCGACGCATATATATTATAGGATCGGGTGTCACATTTTGACACATATATATTATAGGATCGGGTGTCACATTCTAATACATATATATTATAAGATCGGGTGTCACGTTCTGATACATATATATTATAAGATTGGGTGTCACGTTCTGACACACACACATATATATATATATATGATCGGGTGGCACATTCCAGCACGATAATAATAAAGGAAAACATGTTAAAATAATTTAATACACTCAATTTCAAAGAACCTATCTCCCAAAAGAAGTGTGATGTGGAGGCTTAAGTCCTCATGTGTACTATTGATATTGTTGATTGGTTTTGTACCTGCTTCTTATTATTCTCATTGCTAAGTGTTATGGTTGATTCCTTCTATGATTTTATGTAGATTAATTTCTATTTGGAGCCGACCGATAATACCTACTTAATACATGTGGCTCGTACTGACTCCTACTTATATTTTCTTTGTTTGCTATTGTGGAGTACAACGAGTGTTCCATCAATTTCATCTCACCCTAAGCTCTAGCTAGTTATCAGCCATCAGATTCTAGGGTGAGCTATCCTTCTAGTTCATGTTAGAATCTCTCATCCATAGAATAGTGTTCTTACCTTGCGGACATAAACTATTTTATTAATTTATTTTGGTATTGATATTCTTAGATTTGACATTTCAAATTTAGTGTCCTTGACGTGATAACTTTCAGATTTTGGAAATGTTGTGTAATAGAAATTATAGTTTTTGTTATTTTAAGTTAAACTTCCACATTAATATTTACATTATATGTTGAATAGCTAATATTGATTGCGATTCATATCATTGGTTTGCCCACTTAGGAGTCTAGGAGTCCATTTTGGATCATGACAGGTCACCGTAAAGAACAAGTACACTCTGCCAAGGATTGATGACCTCTTTGATCAACTTTAAGAGGCTAGTCACTTCTCTAAGATTGATCTTCGATTCGGGTATCACCAAGTGAAAGTGAGGGAGCGTGCACCGACTATATTCATGGATCTTATGACCATGATCTTTAAACACTACCTTGACTTTTTTCTGGTGGTTTTTATTGATGATATCTTGATTATTCCCATAGTGAGAAGGAGCATGTGAATCACTTGAGGGTGGTATTATAAATCTTGAGGGGGGAGAAGTTATATGCTAAATATGAAAATATGAGTTTTTGTTGAAAAAGGTTGCATTTTTGGGACATGTGTTGTCCGGTGATGGTATTAAGGTAGATCCTAAAAAGACGAAGGTGATTTGAAATTGGACTAAACTTTTGACTCCATCGGATATTAGAAGTTTCTTGGGTTTGGCGGGTTGTTATTGGAGGTTTGTAATTGGTTTCTCTAATATTACTTCTCCCATGACTAAGTTGACCCAAAAGAAGGTGAAATTTATATGGACTGATGAGTGTAAAAAGAGTTTCCAAACTTTGAAAAATAAGCTTGCCTCCACTTCCATCTTGTCTCTACAGAATACGTTGGAAGCATTTGTTATGTACTATGATGCCTCAAGAATCAGTTTAGAGTATGTTTTGATGCAAAATGGTAAGGTGATGGTGTATGCCTCTAGACAACTTAATGTGCATGAGAAGAATCATCACACTGATGATCTTGCATTGGCGGCCGTGGTATTTGCTTTGAAAATTTGGTGTCATTACTTGTATGGGTTTATATTAAAGTGTTTACCGATCATAAGAGTCTCCAATATGTGCCCACCCAAAAAATTCTTAAGGTGATACAAGGAAGGTGGTTAGAGCTTCGTAAAAATTATGATATGAGTGTACATTATCACCCCGGTAAATATATTGTTATGGATAATGCTCTAAGTAGGGTGTCTATGGGTAAGACAACTCATGTTGATGATAGTGGCAAAGAGATGGCTATAGAGGTCTACTCGTTGGCTAGATTGGGGGTTAGGTTGGAAGAAGTATATAAAGGTAGTGTACTAGTTGGTGATGGTTTTAAGTCTTCCTTGATTGAAGAGGTAAAGGCAAAATAAAATCTTGACCCCGCCTTGTTAGAGTTGAAGACCTTGGTGAAGAATGGTAAAGTGGAGGTTTTCTCCCAAGGGGGAGATGGTGCCCTTAGGTACCAAGGTAGATTGTATGTGCCTAGTGTTGATGACTTGAGAAAGAAGATTTTAGATGAGGCTCATAATTATTCCTATTCTATTCACCTTCATTCTACAAAGATGTACAGAGATTTGAGGAAAGTATATTCGTACGATGGTATGAAGTGAGACATTGCCAAGTTCATATCCGGATATCACAATAGCCAAAAAGTGAAAGCCGAACATCAAAGGTTGGGTGTCCTATCCCAAGATAAAGAGATTCCTACTTAGAAATGGTAGAAAATCAACATAGATTTTGTAGTTGGATTGCCTAAGGCTAGAAGCATTTTGATTTTATTTGGGTTATGGTTGACAGAATGACAAAGTCGGCTCGCTTCTTACCAATAAAAACTACTTATGGTGCCGAAGATTATGTCAAATTGTACATTAATGAGTTGGTTAGATTTTATGGGGTTCCTTTGTCTATCATTTCTAATCATGGTGCTCAATTCACTATTCACTTTTGGAGGTCTTTCCAGAGAGGTCTTGGTACCAAGGTAAATCTTAGCAGGGCCTTTCACCCTTAAACGAATAGCCAAGCCGAAGGAACTATCCAAACCATTGATGATATGCTTAGAGCTTGTGTTTTGGAGTTTAAGGGTAGTTAGGATAAACATCTTCCACTCATTGAATTTGCTTAAAACAATAGCTACCACTCAAGCATTAGTCTATGTCCTTTTGATGCTCTTTATGGTAGGTGTTGTAGATCACTAATTGGGTGGTTTAAAATGGGGTAAATGGCTTTGCTAGGTCCGAATTTGGTCAGGTAAACCTTGTAGAAGTTGAGGTTGATAAGGGAGAGATTGAAAACATCCCAAAGTAGACAAAAGTCATATTCCAATGTTAGAAGGAGAGATCTTGAATTTAGGGTTGGAGATTGGGTTTACTTGAAAGTCTCACCCATGAAGGGTGTAGTCCGGTTTGGGAAGAAGGTTAAATTGAGCCCAAGGTTTTGGGGTCCTTATAGGTTGTTGAGGAGTATTGGTAAGGTAGGCTATGATTTGGAGTTGCCCATTGATATGAGTATGGTTCATCCGGTCTTCTATGTGTCCATGTTGAGAAAGTGTTTGGGCAACCCAAGTGCTATAGTGACTTTGGATATTGTGGCTATGGTAAAAGATAATTTGACATATTAGCAAGTTCCGATAGAAATTTTGGATAGACAAGTGAAGAGGTTGAGAAATAAGGATGTAGTTTCCATCAAGGTCCTTTGGAAAAACCAACAAGTTGAAAGTGCCACATGCGAAGCCGAGGTGGACATGCAAAAGTGTTACCCATATCTCTTCCATTCTTCTCAAGCTGGAGGTATTAATTTAAGTTCCCCTATATAATTTCATGTCTTAAGTTTTAGCCCTATGTCATTTGCATGCATTCATGTTTATGTTGACAAGTTTATAGTGATGTTGACATTCATGTTGATGTTTTTTCAAAATGATGTTTACATGTATTTGTTGCATCATGTTGGGCTAAAATATTCATGATTACTTCTCTTATGTATGCTTCTTTGACGTTCGAGGATAAAAGTTCCCAAGGGGGAGATACTGAAATGCCCCAAAAATGCCCCGAATATGTGACTCAAAAATTCCCATAATCGTAATTTTCATATATCTCAAAATTCGTGCGTGATATCGAAAATCTGACTTCATATTCTTGATTGGGGGGCAAAATTGAGTGGGGGATGGGTATAACCCCGATTTTAGAGGACCCGCAAAGAAACTTCATTTTCATAAAAATTTCAAAAACAGAAGGCATCCACGATGCCTCTGCAATGCAGACCCGTCCCAGAAGCATGTTTGCACTTCCTTAATTTGTCTTGTTCGGCCTAAGACATATGCCCAAATATGGGTGAAAACACCTATACTTAGCCATTTTTCAACTCTATATCACTCAATACACTCTCAAAACCCTTTCCAACACTTAACCAAATATTTCTTCCAAATTCAAATGTCCCAAGCTTAATTTCAGATCCCAGAACTTCATTCAAGCTTCAAGTTCTCCAAATCTACATCAAAGAAATCCCCAAATTTGAGGTACGTGGGTTTCAACCATTGGTCCTTTCACCAATGGTGCCCAACCTTCCTTTTTATGGAAATTACATATTCCTAAGTTGTATTACTTATGGGTATTACTTATTATGAATTATGATTACAAATTATGTTGGGTTTTATGAAATGTTAATTGGAAACATATGTCTACCTATTTCAAGTTTATACTATGAGATGGTTTGTCTATTGTGACTATGCATATTTTGGGCTATGAAACTATGATCTATTATAACATTTGATGATGGATTTCAAGGTATCTTACATGAGGGTTTTACTATGTGTTGGTGGGCTGATTCACATTAAGTTTTCTCACTTTACTTTACTCTTGAATTTCATGATTTTGAACTAGCTTTACATACCTACGAAATGTTTGGTACAATATCTTGACAAGGATTCTTGAGCTATTGATGATCTATTTTATGTATTATGAATCAAGTGACTATACGATGATTAAGGGACTGTATGTATGTATTGAATTCATGAATCTATCTATAGTATTGCAAGTTGATAATACCTTGTTGGTGGGTGACATGCCTTGACCACCTCGTCGGGGGGTAACATGCCTCTACTACCATGTAGAAGGGTATATACCTTGACCACCTCGTCGAGGGGTTACATGCCAATACTACCACATCAAGGGGTATATACCTTGACCACCTCGTCAGGGGATGACATGCCCATACTACCATATTGCAGGGTATGTACCTCAATCGCCTTCCAAGGGGGTGGCATGCCTTGGATTCTGAGTAATAGTTGCTTGGTCTACAATTATGGTCTTTTACCACATATGTATTATGCTCTATAAAAATATATATGATTTATAAGTATGTTTTAGTTCAAGCATTGACCATGCATGCCATATTGATACTATTCTTATCCCTTGCTTATGATTATACGTTTTGACTATATTGGCTCATGTTTGCATCCTACATACTTAGTACATTCAAATGTACTAACACATACTCTATGTCTACATGATGCTACTATGTAGGAACCAAGGCACCTCACAATCATCCTCCACATGGCTAGTTTTGGCATCTTGAAGATAAGATTTGTTGAGTCCTCAAGTTCGAAGACACTAGCTATGCTACTCATGATTTTGTTATCTCTTTATATTGAACATTTGGTACTATGAGGGTGAGTCCGAAAAGTGTCTTGGCCCCCACAAAATCTATGCTAGAGGTGTTGTTGGAACAATTGATATAATTATGGTATGAGCTTAACTCTTGAATGTTTTATGATTATCCAATACTTTCCTTAGTCTCATTCCCTTCATTATATCTCTTGTTTTTTACGTGTTGCCTCCGCAAACAAGGATGTATGATTGATATGCTAAGAGGATTTTTTGGGGTTTCTATGGGACCTCCATTCGCCATGTCATGTCTAGGCCCTAGGCTTGGGCCGTGACATCTAAATCATTGGTTTTGATTCCTTGAGCTATAGAGCTCCATTTTGGACGATTTAAAGTTCCTTGAGTTCATATTAGTCGTGGCCGCCTATTGGAGTATTTTGAGAGCGCGTAGAGGTTATTGTTTTAAGGTATTTCCACCCAATAGGGGTTTTCCTTTTCTTGAAGTTCTCCTATAATTAAGATTTTTTGCATGATTCGAATTCTTTTATTTTGAGCTTTGAATTGTGCTCCATTTTGGGATCTAGTTTATAGTTATGCTTATAATCTTTCTATAGAGTTGATTTTGAGATTCCTATCATGGGTCTCACAATCCTATTTTTGACTCAATTGTGGGTCTTACTCTTAAAATTATGTTCTTGGTGTCAAAATGCTCGCATTGACATATAAGTCAATAATTTGATAGTGTGGTGCCATTTGGAGGTGATTTGAGTAGAGATAGTTATTGTGGAATGGATTTGGGGGCCGCATGGTTAGCCTTTAGGTAGGCAGTGATCCTTGTTTGATCGAGATTTTTTGGATGATGTGTAGTATATGATTCATGATAATTCAAATTGTAATTGCCTTGTATCTCTTTTCTTCCCATTCCTTATTGTTCTCATGATTTTTAGCCGAGCTTTAGACTAGGATAGGCTTTTACCGACACTAGATTGGGCTTGTATTTGTACTATGCCTTGGCATGGAGTGATTTGTCTTATTTAAGGATCATTTAGGTGACCTTAGTGTAAGTTAGAGCCTTTGTTTCTTGTTATAGAACCCAAGTGTCTTTGCATATCTAGTTGTGGTTTCCAATCGACCTTGTTGGTGATGGTATGCCTTGAGCTAGTGCCCGAACCCCAGCTATACCTCCTTTTGATGGTATTAGCAGTTATGGTCAAAATATATAACCTAACTAAGATTGGGGTCGATCCCACAAGGAATATGGTCTAGACCTGAAGTAATTATGAGAAATTTGGACGAATTAAACTAAGGGGGAGGGGGTTTATAATTACAATAAGTAAGCCTAAACTAGAAGCAAGTTCTATGAAATCGGTGAGAGAAGTAACTAGGGTATTGTGTTTCCCATGAATTCCTAACTTTGTATAGCCAGATAATCGTAATCTTTTCTAGTGTGTAGCTTGAAGAACTAGTAGTTAAGTTTATCAAACCCTTTGATCCAGGTGAGAGGTAAATTACACTATGTAATTTGATACATCCCCACAGTATGAAATTACTAACCCTTACCTTTTGTTACTATAGACCCTTGATCCAATTAGGTTGATTAGACAAGAGGGATCACATCCAATCCTATTAATTATTCCCTAATCCCATTTGTTACGACCTCAATCCAGCAAGTAAGAATTAGGAGAGTTCTAAACATGGCCACTGTTAATAAGTACTAAACAAAGGTCTTAATTAGTACATGCATGCACACTTTTTCCAAGAATTAATGATTATTCGATTTTACATTATTTGATCTTCATGGTTCTAACAACCTTAGTTGTGGATTTAGCTATGCATGATCATTGAAGATAAGAAAATCATATTATGAAAGAGCATAATTAAACATTTAAAATGATGAATTTAAGAACAATAAACCAAAAGTTCTCCATAAGAAATTATAATGTAATAATATAAATGTAAAAGTCACAAAATATGAGTTCTCAAAGTCTTTTTATCCTTTCTCATGTGTCTCCCTCCTAAAAAGACCTAAAAACCTATTTATAATAAGTAAATACAAATCCAACATAAAATAGAAAAAATAATTTTTGTAGCTTTTACGGATGAGGTTACGGGCTATATGAGAAACCACGGGCCGTATATGGGCTTCGTGCTTTGCACTTCCTGAAATAGGCTTCAACTTACCAAACCTTCTTATGGGTCATCTTCTGACTTGTGACCCATAGAGGGTTTTGTCTACTAACTTTTGCGAAATTCTTCAAAATATTAATCCTCCAGGCACAACATTATTGATGACTCCTGAAGAAATCTATGGCTTGTGTGATAATAAAACACCCTATAACTCTATGCTCTTATCTATCCATGTTTCAAGCCTAATTTGAGTAGGTAGGGAGTGTATTAGGGTCGTGGGAGACTTTTATTACTTCGACAAGTTCAAAGCTTCCTTACAAATTGAGTTTGGGGTGTGAATTTGTGCAAAGGTCAATTTTAAAGGGACATAACTTTTAGCACACCAAGAATTAGATGACCCAAGAATGTCAAATGAGAGCCCTTTGAGTTAGTTTCTAACGCATTTGGTTTTACCTCATTCTGAGTTCGGATGAAGGAGTTATGACCACTTTTGTGAGACCCTCTCATGCAGTGATGTCACAAGAGCACTTAGACGGACAGTGTGGCTTTAGACAAGCCATTTGGACTGTTTGGCACTGGAAAAGACCTTTTTGGCCTAAGGGTTAGGAGACAGCCAATGGCACTGGCTGTGTGACTTACCACTGACCGTGTGGTTAGCCGTGGGAGTGTGCAAGTGAGGCAAGATTAGCATAAGGGTGAAGTTTCTTACTAAGTGTAGTGCCACACACATCCTCAAGGGCCATGGCAAGGCTCACGAACTATCTGTCCTGGCCTAGCCTATGCCTCCTAGCAATATGTTTCTCACTGATTATAACTTCACAAGCCACTACACGGACTGTGTAGCATCACACGGCCCGTAGAGGTTCTCGTCAAAGTGACAAAGTGATTTTTACAAAATATCCCAACTTCCTATTTTTGACCAAGTCTCACCTCGCGGGCACTCGACATGACCCATGGAATGCCATACAACCCGTGTGGGCCTCAGTAGGACATTACTTTGCCAATTTTCCATCCGTTCACTAACTACATTTTCGTGAATCTAGTCCATTCTAATGACCTTTTTAGACCTCCAATGCTATCTTAACCTCCCCAAAAGGCTTAAACCCTATTCTAAAGGATTAAATTCATCATTATCAACTTAAATATACTCTCAAATTCTCTGAAGAGCTGTCATCAAAACCCCAATTCAAATTCTAGGAAACTCAAGAACAAGTGTTGGATTTCAAGCCTCCATTACAAGCTTTCATTCTTTCCCAACTCAATTCAAGAAACTCAAGGTCTAAGTTATGTGGGTTTCATTCATAGGTAACTTTCACCCATGAAGCCCAATCTTCCATTTCTTTGAAAATTACAAGTTTCCAAGTTGTGTTGCTTATGGGTATCATTCATTAGTGATTGTGATCATATACTATAATGGGATGTCATGAAAGTTTGATTGAAAACACATGTTTACTCATTTCTAAGTCTGTACTATAAGATGATTTGCCTATTATGATTATGCATATTTTAGGCTATAGAGCTATGATCTACCTTGGTATTTGATGGGGGGTTTCAATGTATTTTATATGAGGGTATTACCAAGTATTGGTGGATTGATTTACTTCAAGTTTTCTTGCATGATTTCACTCTTGAATTGTATGGTTTTATACTAGCAGTACACACCCGCCAAGTGTTGATAAATTGTGTTGTTTAGGATTTGTGAGATATTGATTGTCTATTGCATTGTTTACACATCAAGTGACTTCATGATTTTTGTGGGCTACAAAGTATGTTTAGAAATCATGAAATTATCTATGGTTCTTTTGAGTCTCGGTTGGTTATGAATTATTGAACTCTTATGTGAAGGTTTATGTTAAAGCCTACTAGATGGGGTTATGAACTATGTGATATGCCTCACTCTCTAGTACAAGGCCAATTCCTACATGAAAGGATTATGAACTATGTGATATGTTTCACCCTCATATGCGATTCGACAGTTTGTATTATACTATATGTGTGCATGTAGGGGTTATGAACTATGACATCCCTCTACCCTCATGTACAAACCATTACCAACTAGAAGGAGTTATGACCTATGCTATACCACTCACCCTCTAGTATAAGGTATTTGGATGATTTAATCATGTCATCTTATTGTGCTGAACAAGCTATGCAAGAATGATTATTTTCGAGTATGTTTTAGCTCAAGCATCATTCATGCATGCCATATTGATATCTTACTTATACTTTGCTTATAATTATGCATTTTGATCATGTTGCCTATCCTTTGTTGCATCACATCCTACATACTTATCCTTTGTTGCATCGCATCCTACATACTTAGTACATTTAAATGTACTAACACATACTCTATGCCTACATGATGTTACCATGTAGGAACCGAAGCTCTATTTGACTATCCTCCTCCACGTGGCTAGTTTGGCATCTTGAAGATAAGTTTGGTGAGTCCTAAAGTTTGAGGACACTATCTACTTTCTTTTGTTATTTCTAAAACTTCTTTATATTGATATCTGACAATTATGAGAGTGAGCCCGTAAAGTGTCTTTCCCCTCTCCCCTCTATTTATGTTTAGAGGTGTTATTGGAATATTACAATGTACCTATGTTGTGACCTTGACTCTTTATGTTATATTATATTAAAGGATACCCTTAGTCCTTTTATCCCCATTTTGACTCTCTTGTTATTGTTTAATTGCTTCAGTGACCAAGGATGTGTAATGATATGTTAAGAGGCTTGATGAGGGTCCCTTCGGGTTCCCCATTTTTCGTGTCACATCTAGGCGCTAGGCTTGGGTCATGACAAAAGTTAATGGATGCAATATTTGAAACTTGGACCTTCACTGGATCAGACTCACGAAACCAACTTACGGCTTGTAGAGTAAACCATGGCCCATAAAGCTGTCCGTAAATCCCCAAAAATGTTAATTCTACAAAGCTTTGCCTAAAATCATACTAAATTTTGTAATCCTGCAAAATAAACATAAAAACACATCAAACCCACTAACACCGCTTTGAGAACACACAAAATTTTAAGTTTTAAGCATCTAAAGTATCGTATTTAGCAGCATATCAACCCCTCAACTTAAAACTTTTGCATGTCCTCAAACGACAGATTCAATGCTTGCACTTGGATCTTTCTCCCTAGCTTCTTTTTATGATTCTAGTCAAGCCATGCTGCTATGCCTTGAGATCCTGAGCTACTATTTTTTTTAATTACCCATATATCACAGTTAGTACCCTCAAAGCCATTTTACGAATCATTTCTCCCTTCTTCTATTTCAAACCTTTTTGGGTGCCTTATTCAAACTTTTTATTTTTCATATTCTTTTTCCTTTCAACTCATTATTTAGGCATCTACTCATTTTCTCTCACATGCATGGAACATTTTTCCTCTTTTTCATGTATCACTAGTTTTTATCCCCATTTAGTATGATTTTCCTTAAACTAGCCACCCTCAACTTAGGCTTTTGGCCTGAGTTCAGGTGCACAATATCCAGCCTATGAACCAAGACCACTTTTGGTAGCTACCCTCAACATAGGCATTTTTCCTGAGTCAAGGTGCACAATATTCAAGGAAAGACTAGGGCCAAATTCAGGATTTCACTTTCAAAAAGATTTGTTTACTTAGGTGTTTATAAAGAAAAAGATACATGTAAAGCTCAAATATTAGGATCAAGGGATACATTAAGCATTTGCTTGGTTATTTCGGCCAAGTAGGCTAATGCTGACAATGGTCTAAGATCCTTTTCTAACCAACTAACCTACCGTCTTAGTCAGAGTAGCAGCACAAGTTTTGTATTAAAACACAACATAAGAATTTTGTAAAGATGCTCATACACACTTGACACTAATTATTCTATTAACACAAACTCTCAGATCATACTTTTCATCACAATTAAACCTCATCTTACAAAAACAAACACTGTCAATCACTGATTTCACATGGTTGTTATCAAAACTGCCTAATGCAAAAATTCTGATGGGTATCATATTTAAACAAAACTAATATATGTCACAGACTTTAGCAGAATATGCTATTAATACTACTTATACATCCTAAACGTGTTGGTTCAATAGAAAATAAATGCCCTTAGTGAAAGAACACAAGCAAGAAAAGCCCTCAGACTCAAAAATTCGGATAGTTGTAGGCCATGGTAACTTAGACTTCATCGAGGCCTATAACTAGCCACACCCTATCAAAAAAGTTTTGCATTATCCTTAATACAAAAAAATATAACTAAAGTAAAGCATGCAGTGAAAAAGAACATATCTGGGTGCCAAAGTGCCAGTCTCCATCTTAGGTTACCTCCTAACTAGAGCTTGATTTAGTGTCACGGTACAACTTAGATAGCTTGCTTACTCAAACTTCACCAAGTGTCTATGCTTCCACTGTCTACACTTGCTCAACATTGCCAAGATATACTTTGATTCTTTGGCTATTTACCTCTGAATCTCGTGCCATTTCTATTTTCCAACTCAATAACCCATTGTTGAAAACATGT
>JAOTQJ010000091.1:13449269-13460232 GCA_025642045.1 Solanum sejunctum | reverse complement strand
ATCATTACAATCAAAATTTAGTTTTTGAGAGCCTACATCACCTTATGCTCATGATCTACCAACAAGTGAAAAGCTTTACCAAAGGCAATTGGTAAGGAGATATACCTATGGGAGTCTTGAATACAGTCTGCTATGCCCATAATGCATCATCAAGCTTTCGCAACCAGTCAGTTGATTTGCATTTACAGTCTTAGAAAGAATCTATTTAATCTCTTGGTTACACACATGAACTTTTCCTCTCATCTGCAGAAAGTAGGGTATTTACACTTGATGATTTACCCTATACTTTTCAAGAAGAGCTTTGAACAACTTATTACAGAAATGAGAAACTCCATAGCTGATGATTGCTCGAGGGGTACTAAATCTTGAGAAAATGTTTCTCTTTAGGAATGATGTGACACTCTTGCCTTTATTATTAGGGAGAGCCATCGCCTCTTCCTATTTAAATGCATAGTCCATGAAATCTATCCCCCAAACATCAAATTTGATCACCATAATGGGGTTTAAAGGGAGATAGTGCTCTCAGGAGACAATACCTTCTCTCTGCATTTGTCACAAGCCTTAGCATAGTCAAGAGCATCTTGGTGGATGGTTGGATAGTGGTACCCACATTGTAAGATTTTGTGTGCTATCCTAATTCACCTATGATGCCTGCCCACTAAGGAGGAGTGGCAAGCCTCTAAAATGCACATCATTTCCACCTCAAGAACACAATGACGAATAATCCCATATGCACAAACACGAAACAAATATGGATCATGCTAGAAAAACCTCCTCATTTTAGACATAAACTTACAACACTTGTGGGTAGTCCTGTCTGGTGGCACAATATCACTAACCAAATAGTTTGCATAATCTGTAAATCATGGTATCAAATTGTGGGATGCTGCTAGTACTCTCTCATCGGGGAATGAGTCATCAATATCCACACCATCATTAAACTTTGCCATGGCCTCATCATCCAATCTAGATAGGTGGTCTATAACTTGATTTTCCATCCCCTTTCTATCAATCACATCGAAGTCAAACTTTTGAAGCAAAAGTAGCCATTGAATTAGTCTTGGTTTTGCATCCTTCTTTGTCATTAAGTACCACAATGGTAAATGATTGTTATGCACAATGACTTTGGTTCCTAAAAGATAAAGCCTAAACTTCTCGAACGCAAAGGCCATTGTGAAAAACTTCTGCTCTATGATAGTGTAGCATTTTTATGATGTATTTAGGGCTTTATTGGAATAATAGATGGGATGTAGAATCTTTTCCTTGCACTGTCCTAACACCACACCAAGTGCAACAACGTTTGCATCACACAAAATCTCGAAGGGCTTTTACCAATATGAAGCAACTATGATAGGTGTTGATATCAATTTTTGCTTCAATCCTTCAAAAGCCCTCATGCACGTATCATCGAACACGAACTTAGTATCCTTCGCAAGTAGCTTGCAAAAAGGGTGTGCAATCTTTGAGAAGTCTTTTATAAAGTTTCTATAAAACCTACATGACCTGGGAAAATTCTTACACCTTTAACGGATAGGTGGTGGAAGCTTCTCAATCACCTCTACTTTGGCTCTATCTATCTCGATTCCTTCCTTTGATGTAGATTATATTCCCCAACACAGTGCCTTTCTTCACTATGAAGTGACACTTTTCCCAATTAAAAGTCAGATGGCATTCTTCACATATCCAAAGAACCACATGTAAATGTTTCAAGCAATCATTGAATGAGTCTCCAACCACACTTAAGTTATCCATGAATACCTTGATAGTGTCTTCCACCATGTCTAGGAAAATGGATATCATGCATCTCTGGAATATTGATGGTGAATTATATTACCCGAATGGAATCTTTTTCAATGCTAAGGTACCATAGGGTCATGTGAAGGTTATTTTCTCTTGGTCTTCTAGAGCAATAGAGCTCTGACTGTAGCCCTAGTAACCATCAGGAAAACAACACCATCCTTTTACTATTAAGCAATCTAGCATCTGGTCTATTAATGGCATCGGGAAGTGGTCTTTTTCATTGATGCATTAAGATTTCTATTGTTCTTATATACACATCCTCCAACCTGTGACTAGTCTCATAGGGATCAATTTATCGCTAGCATTTGGGACCATGGTGATACCTCTCTTCTTTGGAACACACTAGACCTAACTCACATATTCACTGTTAGTAATCAAATATATCATACCTACATCCAACCACTTAATGATCTCTTTGCATACAACCTCTTGTATCGGTAGGTTAAGGTGCCTTTAGTATTCAATACTTGGTTTTCAGTCTTTGACTAGTTGAATCTTATGAGTGCACACTATAGGTGGGATGTTAATGATGTCAGCAATTGTCCATCTAATAGCCTTTTTAAATTTTTTGAGTACTAAAATCAACGTGTCTGTCTATTCATCATTAAGTTCTGCAGCAACAATGACAAGCAAGGATCATTAGTACCCACAAACACATACCTCAGATGGGCTAGAAGAGCCTTCAACTCCAACACTAATGGCTCCTTGGCAGATGGTCTAGTAGGTAGTGACTCTCAATTTTTTAAGTTTGACTCAAGTTTAGCTTGATGTCTAATGAAACCAGATACTCCCAAGCTTTGATTACTCATCATATTCTAGGATATCGTCACTCTCAAAGTTTATTAGCATAACTTCCAAAGTTTTGACACCTAAGATTTCCTTAATTGGTACCTCTGGTTGCATCTCATCAACACTCTCAATGACATAGACCACTTGCAGATCATCAATTTTCCCCATATACTAGTAGACATTAAAGATGACCTTGTCATTACCCAATCTAAACTTGAGTTGACCAATTCCATGTCCACTAGCACTCGTCCAGTTGCTAGGAAGTTCCTTCCCAAGATGATTAGAACTTTGCAGTCAACCTCAATATCAAGAATCATGAAATCTACAAGGAATATGAAGTTTTTCACTTTGATAAAAACATTATATAGTATGCCTACAGGCTTTTTTCATCATCCTATCAACATCAACAATCACATTATTGTTGGAGTAAAGGCTTTCAAGCCAAACATCTTGAATATTGCAAGAGTCATAAGATTGATATTTGCACCTAGGTCACACAATGCATTTGCAAATCCCATATCTCCAATAGTGTAGGGTAGTGTGAATGCTCTAGTATATTCTCTCTTTTGCACCAAGGACCTTGTTCTTATCACATTGTAATGCTGAAGCTCTTAAGAGAGCTCTTGGCTCACAGTCGTATTTTTTGTCACTAAGTCCTTCAAAAATTTGCATACTCAGAAATTTTCTCCAATGCCTTAATGAGAGAGATATTGATCAAAAGTTGCTTCAACATGGAGATGAAGTGTTGAAACTTACTTTCCTCTTTTTTTTCTGAGCCTCTAAGGGAAAGGAGGGAGAGGTATAGGTATAGGTTTCAACTTCTATGGCGTCATTACCTCATTGCTTATGTAATCCTTAATGCAAGTATCCCTAGTTTTTACATCCTTTCTATGAACTATCTCCTCATGAATCTCATCATCATCAACTAGCATTTGTGGGTCAATAGTTTGCTTGCCACAATATGTCGTCACTGCCATACACTACCCCTCATTCTATGGATTTTGTACTGCATTACTTAGCAATATACACTTCTAATGCTAGTTCAACTGAGTCAAAATTTGACCAAACTATTGCTCTAGTTACGTGATAGCAACAGAATGAGACTCAATCTTCTGATTAATGCTGGAGATATCAGATTTCATCCCTTTTAAGGTCTCATCCTGAGTGTTAGTCTTCTTCAATAAACGATTGAATATATCCTTGATTCATGAACTACTAGCCCTAGAGTCACAATTGTGTGGTGGCACATATGGGCCATTCTTGTAACCATCTTTGTGTTCCCAATCAGTATTTCTTTTCGAGCCCCTATTCCTATCATAGTATCCACATTAATTATTATCTCTGAAAGAAATGTCTCTATTAAAGTTTCGACCTTGATTCCCTTGACCTTAGTGCTGATAATCCTGATTGGACCCTTGGCATTGGTCAAGAAACCCCACATATGACCAATCACAAAGCAAGTGTCCTCCTCATAGTAGGTCTCCTCATATATAGATGCTCATAGAGGCTGATGAATAACTGCATTCATATGCTCCTAACTCTGCTTTTTCAACGACCCCACATTAGTACTAATTTGAGCTTGCTCTTGCATCATCTCCTCATTTATTTTATCCTGGATTGAATTAGTGCTACTAAGAAAGATCTTTTGGTCATCAACTTATCTCTCGAGCCCTACATATGAATTGTCTTAGCCACCTTCTCCAACTGTTCAGCTACCACTGTAAAAGTGCAATCCAAAGTGAGCCTCCTGTGATAGTGTCAACAATAGCTTGGCTATTTTCATCTAAGGCCTAATAGAAGATTTTTATCAAGGTGACATCAATGATCTTCTGGTCCAGAACATTCCTCAAACACTTTGTGAACCTTTCCAGGAAAGTACTGATGGAATCACCAGGCAACTGCTCAAAGTTGTTAATCTGACCCTTCAACTTTAGCTTCTTTGACCTAGGAAAGAACCTCTCTAAGAAGGCCTTCTGCATTTTAGCCCAAGTGACGATTGAACTCTATGGGAGATTAGATAACTATAGTGTCGCTTAGCCTGTTGCGACAGTGGGAAGAAACGAAGCCCAATGGCATCCATTGACATATTCTAACTCTCCATCATACTCTTGCAAACGAAGATGATGTTGTGTAGATGGTTATGTGGATCCTCTAATAGTAAGCCCGTGAACAATCCTTTATTCTACAGCATTTAATGTAACCCACTAGAAAAGGCAAATTTTTTTAATCTTGTAAGGGAAGAAACACAATAGCTCCAATGACATCCACCTCGATAGGGTCAATCCTGTATTGAGTCCATATGTTAGTAGTAGCTTGAAGATCCTGGGGTTGTGGCTCATTATTATTCTGAATTAGTGTTGTATTCACAACATCATTTACATTGTTGTCCACATTGTTTTGGGCCATTCTTCTCAATATTCTCTATATTTTAGGGTCAAACGAAGTCAAGGGATTTCCTCGACTATTAGTGTTGTGCATACACCACACCTGTATGCTAAAACAAAATAAAAACAACAAAAAGCATAAAATAAGACAAATAAGAATTAATTCATGACTTACCTAAATGAAACCAGTCTAAAAGTCATAATCCCCAACAACGGTGCCAAAATTTTGGTGTTGCCCAAACTCCACCTGTCGTGACTCAAGCCTAGGGCCTAGATGTGACACGGTGCATGGGGAGCCCAAAGGGACCCCAAGCAAGCCTCTTAGTATATCATTACACATCCTTGGTCATGGAAGAAAGAAAACAACAAGAGATAGTAAATAGGGACAACAAAATATCAAAAACAACAAGAGTCAAGAGATAGCGTCAAGCTCATAGCATAATACGTAACATGTCCAACAACACCTCTACTACATAGATAAGAGCGGGGACCAAGACAAGGAATTGGGCTCACCCACATAGTCAATATACACATAAAGAAAGATAGTCTTAGAATATAGCATAAGATCATAAATATCATCCCCAAAATAGAGGACTCACCAACAAGCTTAGGAGAAATCGTACTAGACATGTGGAGTATGATGCTCAAGTGGGGCTCTGGTTCCTACATGGTGACATCATATAGGCATAGATTATGCGCTAGTATATTTGAATATACTAAGTATGTAGGATGCAACGCAACAAGTGATAAGTAACATAAACGAAATGCATAGCATAGGCGATAAATAAGCTTATAGCAACACGACATGTGTGAATGATGTTTGAAGTAAAATTATGCTTATATAAAATGTAATACATGTGTAAGAAGAGACCACTATCGTATTGGTGGATCATCTCACCCTACCTCCCTTGGTGTTTGAGGTACCAACCCCATCAATTGGTTGGTGGATCGTCGCACCCTACCACCCTTGGCAACCGAAGTATAAACCCCCTCAACATGATTGTCAAGGTACAAAACCCCCTACATGGTTGGTATATCATCGTACCCTACCTCCCTTGGTGATCGAGGTACAAACCCCATAACATGGTTATCAAGGTACACACACCTTAACATGGTTATCAAGGTACAAACCCCTCGATATAGTTATCAGGAGCGCAACCCCGAGTAGGCCATGGTCATATTCCAACACTATATAGGAGGAAATCATATACAAATGTTTATTTCATTATCATATAGTCATTCAGCTTATAACACATGCATTGGACCTTCAATTCCTCAAGAAAACCATAATTGGATACTTTATCAAACACTTAGCGAATGTGTAGTGTTAGTGTAAAACCTTGTAATTTAGGGATGAAATCATGCAAGGAAATCCAATGTAAAACTATCAATCAATACTTGGTAATACCCTCAAGCAATATACATCAAAACCTTTTATCAAATCTCACAAAAGATCATAGAATAATAGCTTAAAACATGCTAAAATAATCACAATTTCATAAACCCCAAAGTAGTGTGTAGTGAATTTCATAATAGAAAATACCTATGAGTAAATCAATTTTAAATTATGCAAATTTAGGTAAAAGGAAGCTTGGGCAGCATGGGTGAAAATAACTCATGAAAGAAATCCACATACCTTAGCTTTGGAGAGTAACTTGATGAAGATTGGAGATGGAGACTTGAAGCTTGAATGAGAACGTTAAGATATGGATGAGTTTTGAGACTTGAATTCAGGAGTAAAATATTTGGCTAAGTGTTTGAGTGAGTATTGGGGAATGTTTTAAATGATATGTGGGTAAAAAAATGGCTAAGTATAGCTATTTTCACGTTTGGGAACACTTCATCCCAGACCAAAAAGACTTGGACAAAACGTGGAAAACAACTCACAAAATGAACTGAGGCATGCCCTTGGCGTGTCACGCCTTGGGTGTGGAGACCTCACTGGAAATTGATTTTGGGGAAAATAAAATTGCGATTGGTTTGCTCTAAAATCAGAGTTCGACACACGTTCCTCTCAATTTGACCCCCTGATCAAGAATATGAAGACAAATTTTTGATATCATGCACGGATTTTAAGATATATGGAGATTACGACTTGGGGCACTTCCAAGGCACATTTCGGCACTCTTTGGGGTCGTTTCTATATCTTTCCCTTGGGAACATTTGTCCCCAAATGTAAAAGAAATGTATATGAGAGTCGCAAGCATGACAATTTTAGCCCACATAAGGATGCAACAATGCACTTAAACATCAATTTAAAAATCTCGACATAAGTGTAAAATTATCGTGAACTTGTCAATTTAAACTTAAGCCCTGAGATCACCTAAAGGACTTATATCAATACCTTAGGCTTGAGTGGAATGGAAAAGCTAAAGATATCGCTTTTGCATGTCCGCTTCGGCCTCCCAAGTAGCACTTTCAACTTGTTGATTCTTTCAAAAGACCTTAACGGAAGCTACATCTTTATTCCTCAAACTCTTCACTTGACTAACCAAAATCTGGACCAGAACCTCCTTATAGGTCAAACTGTCTTTAGCAACACCCACAATATCGAGAGGCACAATAGCATTAGGGTTTCCCACACATTTCCTCAAGATGGGTACATAAAAGGCCAGATGAACTAAATCCATCTCACTAGGCAATTCTAACTTATAAGCTACCTTGCCAATTCTCCTCATTATCTTATAAGGACCCACATATCTTAGGCTCAACTTATCCTTCTTACTAAAATGAACCACACCCTTCATGGGTGACACCATCAGGTAAACCTAATTACTAACTTTGAATTCAATATCCCTTCTACTCACATCGGCATAGGACTTTTGGCAACTTTAGGCCATCTTAAACCTTTACCTAATCATCCTAACCTTCTCAAGAGCCTTCATAACAAGATCTAGTCCCAACAAAGCCACTCTACCAACCTCAAATCACCTAACTGGTGATCTACAATGTCTAACATAGAGAACCTCAAAAGGAGCCATACGAATACTAGAATGATAGCTATTGTTATAGGCAAAATGAATCAATGGAAGATGATCATCCCCAACTACCCTTATATCTAATACACAAGCCCTAAGTATATCCTCAAGTGTTTAGATAGTTATTTCAGCTTGGCCATCCATTTGAGGGTGAAAAGTTGTGCTAAGTTTAACTCTTGTACCAAGTCCCCTTTGAAAGGATCTCTAAAAGTGTGAAGTAAATTGAGTATCATGATCTGATATGATGGACAAAGGAACCCCATGCAACCTCACCAAGTCATGAATGTGTCACGACCCAAGCCTAGGGCCTAGATGTGACATAGTGCATGGGGTACCCGAAGGCATACCAAGCTAGCCTATTAACATATTATTACACATCGTTGGTCGTGGAAGCAATTAAATATCAATAAAATATTAGAAGCAAGGGTAAAGGGGCTAAGGGAAACTTCCATATCATAAACATGAAGAAATAAGAGAGTCAAGGGTCATCGCAAAGATACATATCATGCCCAAAAACACCTCTACTATATAGATAAAAATGGGGGCCAAGACAATCAACCGGGATAACCCTCATAGTCAATACATAGTCAAAAGAGAAGTAGTCTTAATACATAGCAAGAGATCATAAGTAACGTCTACAAAACAGAGGACTCACCAACAAGCTTGATAGAAGTCATACTAGTCACGTGGAGGAGGATGCTCAAGTGGGGCTCCAGTTCCTATATGGTGACATCATGTAGGCATACAGTATGCGTTATTATGCTTAAATATACTAAGTATGTAGGATACAATTAAACAAGTGATAAGCACTATAGAAAAATGCATAACATAGTCAATGAATAAGCTTATAGCAATATGACATGTATGAATAATGCTTGAAGTAAGATCATGCTTATAAAGAACATAACACTTATGTAGGGAGTGGCCATTCTTAGTGCAATCCAAGGCCCACCATCTCCTTACTGAGGTGCATGAGGTACAAACCCCTTCATGTGGCTGATGGAGTACAAACCCCCCAATGGGTTGATGGGTATAAACCACCAACATGTTTGATGGAGTACAACCCCCCCCCCAACAAGGTTGATGGAGTACAAACTACCCCAACAAGGTTGATGTGTACCAGCCCCCAAAAAGGTTACCCGAGCCTACAACCCCCCAGGCTAGGCTTGGTTATCCCCAACACTATAAAGATAATATCATATATACACACTCCTTTCATCATCATATAAATACATTCATTCCATAATTATTTTGTCATCATATAGTCATTCAACTCATAAGTCATGCATTGGACCTTCAATTCCTCAAGAAACCATAATCGAACATCTTATCAAACACATAGAGTGTGTGTAGTGCTAATGTAAAACCATGCAATTCAAGAGTAAAATCATTATAGTAAATTCAATGTAAAACCTTCAATAGATACTTGGCAATACCATCAAGAAATATACATCAAAATCTTTCATCAAATCATATAATAGATCTTAGATTCATAGCTCTAAACATGACAAAACAGTCACATTTCATAAACCCTAACAAATGATACAGTGATTTTTAAAATAAATAATACCCATGAGTAAATCAACTTTATATCATGTAAATTTAGGTAAAAGGGAGCTTGGGTATCATGAGTGAAAGGAGCCCATGAAAGAAACCCACATACCTTAGCTTTGGGGATGAACTTGATGAAGATTAGAGATTGAGACTTGAAGCTTGAATGAAAACCTTAAGATCCAGAGAGGGTTTGAGACTTGAATTTAGGAGTAATATTTGGCTAAGTGTTTTGGTGAGTATTGGGGAATGTTTAGAATAATATGAGGGTCAAAAATAGCTAAGTATAGGTGTTTTCAAGTTTGGAAATACATAGGGCCAAGACATAAAAGTCTTGGACCAAAGTCAAAAATATGCACCAGTTTTAACACTGATGCGCATCGCGAAAGGGACGGGTAAACAACATTGGAAATTGCATTTTTGAGAATTTCAAATTTTGATACGGTTTCTCTAAAATCGAGGATAGACCTATTCCCTAATCAATTTGACCCCCTAATCAAACATATGAAGTTAGATTTCCAAAGTAATGTAGGAACTTTGAGATATATGGAAATTACGATTTTGAGTACTTCCGAAGTACATTTTCGAGCACTTTTGGGGATCGTTTCAATATCTCCCCCTTGGGAACATTCATCCCTGAATGTCAAAGAAATGCATATGAGAGGCATAAGCATGACAATTTCATCCTACATAAGGATACAACAATGCACTTAAACACCATTTCAAGAATCTCATCATAAGTGTAAAATCATCATGGATTTGTCAATTTAAACATGAATATATGCTATGACATAGGGCTAAACTTAAGACTTATGATCATATAAAGGACTTATCTCAAACCTTAGGCTTGAGTAGAGTGGAAAAGTTAAGGAGATCTCTTTAGCATATCCATTTTGGCCTCCCAAGTAGCACTTTCAACTTGTTGATTCCTCTAAAGGACCTTAACGAAAGCCACATCTTTGTTCCTCAATCTATTAACTTGTCTATCAAAAATCTGAACAAGAACCTCTTCATGTATCAAATTATCTTCAACAACACTAACAACATCAACAGGAATAATGGTATTAGGATCTCCCACACATTTTCTCAACATGGATACATGAAAGACTGGATGAACCAACTCCATCTCACTAGGCTATTCCAAATCATAAGCCACCTTGCAAATTCTCCTCATTACCCTATAAGGACCCACATATCTTTGGCTTAACTTTCCATTCTTACAATAACAAACCATACCCTTCATGGGTGATACCTTCAAATAAACCCAATCACCAACTTTGAATTCAAGATTCCTTCTCCTTATATAAGCATTGGACTTTTAGCGACTTTGGGTCCTCTTCAACCTTTCTCTAATCACCCTAACCTTCTCAAGAGCCTCCATAACCAGATCTGGTCCCAATAAAGCTACCTCACCAACCTCAAACCAACCAATCGGTGATCTACAACACCTACCATAGAGAG
>JAOTQJ010000091.1:13432309-13445659 GCA_025642045.1 Solanum sejunctum | reverse complement strand
ACTTTGAACTCTTCCTGAACACCACATAGTTGACTCCCTTCTCTTCCTTCCATTGGTTGTACCATATTTGTGCTACCCCTTTGAGTTGGAAGGCCACCAACTCTGCCTTTTCTTCCAGTCTCACACCCATGATAGCCAATAGCTTGGAGACCTCATCAATGAACTCTTGATGGCCCTCATCAAACTTTAACCTATAGAATTCTAGGGGATTCATTCTCATGAAGTCTCTCACCTGAGAAGCCAGTGTAGGAGCATGAGGGGCTTGGGCCTCTTGATTGGCTTGGTTAGCCACAACTTGTGGAAGCAAAGTGAGAGCATCCTAGAGCTCTCCATTAGTTGTTTGCTCCTCGGGGTTGTGGGCTCATCTTCTTATTGTCTTAGGCATGATCTAGCATCAAAAAGAACAATCATAAGGGGGGAAAATTTACTTAGAAAAAGAAGAAGGGAAACATTTTCTAAAACATCTGATAGCCTCTTGCTCATAGTTGTGGTGCACAACACAACCATGAATAAGACTCTAATCAACGCAGTGTGTTGGACTTTGAGGATCTAACAACCTAGTTCTATGATACCAAGTTTGTCACGACCCAAGACTAGGTCCTAGACGTGACACGACATATGGGGAACCCAAAGAAACCCCAAACAAGTGATAAGTGTCATAGAAAAAATGTATAACATAGTCAATGAATAAGCATATAGCAATATGACATGCATGAATAATGCTTGAAGTAAGATCATGCTTATAAATTGCATAACACTTATGTAGGGAGTGACCATTCTTAGTGCAATCCAAGGCCTACCACCTCCTTAGTGAAGCGTATGAGGTACAAACCCCTTTCATGTGGTTGATGGAGTACAAACCTACCAACGGGTTGATAGGTACAAACCCCATACATGGTTGATAGAGTACAAACCCCCCAAAAAGTATGATGGGGTGCCAACCCCCAAACAAGGTTGATGGGTACCAACCCCCAACAAGGTTACTCAGGCCTATAACCTCCTGAGCTAGTCTTGGTCATCCCCAACACTATAAAGATAATATCATGTAGACACACTCCTTTCATCATCATATACCTACATTCCTTCCATCGTCATTTCATCATTATTTATTCATTTAACTCATAATGCATGCATTGGACCTTCAATTACTTAAGAAACCATAACTGAACATTTTATCAAAGACTTAGAGGGTGTGTAGTGCTAATGTAAAACCATGCAATTCAAGAGTAAAATCAAGATAGTAAATTCAATGTAAAACATTTAGTAGATACTTGGTAACACCCTCAAGCAATATACATCGAAACCCTTAATCAAATCTTACAATAGATGTTAGATTCATAACTCTAAACATGGTAAAATAGTCGCAATTTCATAAATGCCAACATACGATGCAGTGATTTTCATAATAAATAATAACCATGAGTAAATCAACTATAAACATGCAAATTTAGGAAAAAGGGATTTTGCGTATCATAGGTGAAAGGAACCCATAAAAAACTAATGTATTGTCAAAATACAGCACATTTGATGCCTCACATAAGGTATTTTGTGAGTTCTTAATGTGACTTTTTTATGATTTTTATGTGTTTTGTGTTGTTATTGCAGAAAAGGTAGGTTGGCATGATTTTAGAGGAAAATTGCATATTTTGCTGAAGTACAGGACATACGAGCTCTCCTACGAGTCGTACCCCAAGCTATGAGTCATATGATGATCTCGTAGCAAGAAACAAATATCAAAAATCAGAAATCTGCTAAGTGGAGGTTAGCGCTAAGAGGCCATCATATGAGTCGTAGGTCTTACTATGACTTGTATAGGTGGACTCATAGTAGAAAATAGAGAGCCAAAACTTAGGACCAAAAATTAAAGTCCTACACTATGAGAGAAGCATACGAATCATAGCCCAAGCAATGACTCGTAACAATGGGTCATACTAGTTGAGTCCAAAATGCCAAGAACTTGATACGAGACCCCGATTATGACTCATAGGTCATAATATGAGTCGTACCTACGTGGCGTACCAGCTATCAGTTGTCTTTTCAATATAATTTTAAGGGTTAATTTGTAAACACTATAAATACTTTAAGTTAGGGTTTTATTTTAGGAGAACCCAGATTCTAAGCATTGAATGATCCTTTACATATTCTCTTAAGAATATTTTAGGGTTTTAGAATAGATCTCTTCTCTTAAAAAAGCCACTTTTAGGGATTGCAAATCTTACTTTGTATTCATTAATCTATCAATCTTGTTGTTTGCAACTTGCGGTGTATTTATTCTTCATTGCTTTGGCTAAAATACTCAATTATATCTTGTATTTGCATTTTTGTTAGTTTTGCCTTAGCTATGAGTATCTAAGCACCAACAACTTAGGGTTATGGGAACCATGGGTAGTTTACTTGAGATGACCTAGGTTTATTGCATTTCTATTATTGGGATTTTGCATGTAATGTCTATTTCTCTTCATTGTGATTGTTTTTTGGTGGTGTCCAACACCAAACCTCGCCTACTATCATGATCCCCACCAAGGTAGTGATGAATAGGAAAAGAGAAGTAGATGATAAGATTCGATTGATGTGTTCACGGGTAATCAACCAAACCTAACCAATGGGAGGTTGACTAGGACAATAAGTAACGATTAGTTGGGACACTATGGTTGCCGACCAAGGCCCATGGTGAAATTCGAACTTCACCTTCACAAGAGGGCTGAAAGAACCTAAGTTACCATCCGATATGCGAATTCCCAATTGTCGTTATATTATTTAGGGTAATCGAGTCAATGAACCATGGGGAACACAATTCCCAAGTTGTCACTAAAAGTGAGTTCTTTCTCACTCGTAGTATAGTATTTATTTTTGTTTTTGTTCTTGAATCACAAACCCCTCCCCCCTCCCCCAGTTAGAGATTCTAGTTATAGATACTCAAAATAATTACTAGTGAATTCTTGTAGTCAAACCTTGTATTCCCTATGGATTCTATCCTAACAGTTGGTTAGATTAATTGCTAATAGCAACTGCTTTCTTATTAGAGCATAAACATCAATCAAAACTTATGGCATCATTGCTGAGGAATACAACTAGTTTTTGAGTAGATTTCGCTATTAGTTAGTTCAAGTATTAATTTCTAGACTCTCTTATATTTTACTTTTATTTTTGTTTTTGTTATTTGATTCTACTTGCAGGGTGTACTAGGTTATATGTCCAACACAAGGAGCGAAGGCAACCCTTTAGCTCTGATCAATTTGGAGATCGATCGACTTTTTCGAAGAATAGATCAAGTGAATGATTATGTTGCGATTGAGGAAGAGATAAACATTAATGATGATGATATAGGAAGAGAGGAGAATCCACTATAAAGAGATAATAGGCCACAGCTTAGGTACTTTAACAAAAATGCTTATGGATGGAATCAGTATCATTTGAACCCAATAGCCATGGATGTTACCGATGCTATAGTATTGCTTTATTTACCAGCTGATGCTAAGTTTGCGGTATCGAGTGGATTGCTCCAAATACTCTAAAACCATGGTTTGTTCACAGGGCTACCTTCAGAGGATCCTCATTGTCATCTCCATAATGTGTTTTTTGTTTTCAAGAGTGTCATGGGGACACAAAATCTTTCTCTTGATGTCATTGGTTTATCGGTGTTTCTATTGTCATACTAGAAATGCAGCTGTATGGTTATCTGAACTTCCTCCGAGTACAATAGCAAGTCGGTAGAGCTTTATAGAGTATTTCTTGAAAGATATTTCCCAAGATCAAATAAGCTAAAGCTCAAAGATCAAATAAACAATTTTGAGCAATTACTGGGCGACTATAATAGTACCACATGGAAGAGATTTACTAAATTCTTAAGGATGGTGCTCGATCACAAGATTGTTTATGATGCCTTGGTTGAGATTTTCTATCGGGCATTTGATGAGAATACTCCAGCTTGTGCCGACACAATCATGGGAGGCATGTTTCTTGACTAACCTTTTGCATTGATAGCCATAAGAATGAAGCAAGTGGTGAAAACAAATAGAGCATTGGCTCATAGTGAGTGTGATGCAACAAAGACTTCTTATGCAGTCAACACCAATAATAAGAAAGCAAAGGTGAATGAACATATCATAGAGCACTTGCTCAACTTCATATAAGTATGAACTTTGTCTTGAAGCAAAACCAAGAAAGTTTCCAAGTGATTGCTCACCAACCTCCTAACACTCCCATATATGATGATCCATTCTTTGATGAAGATGCTTGCTTCGTAAGCAATCTAGCAGGGGGTTTCCAGAATAACCCCAAAGGGTCCAACTCAAACTATTGGAGGCAAGGTTTCGGGAATCAAGTCGGAAATACAACTTTAATGATGCTTATAGAGACAACTGAGATAGCTACTGTGAAAGGGAGAGAGTGATATATGCCAAATAGGGTAGAATAGATGGCTACAGAAATGGTCCTTATGTGCCGCCCCACAACCATGATGTTGTGTCAAGCACTTTAAGGCGTGAAGAGATATTTTGACAAGTTGTTAAAAAAAGTCGACCATCACGATGAGACTTTGATAGGAATGAAAACAGATATTTCAACTGTTAATCAGAAGATAGTGTCCCACTCCAATAGAAATAAAGCAATTAGAGTAATAATTTAGGCGAGTTTTTTTGCAATTAAACCAATGCCAAAAGGGCACCTTACCAAGCAACATAGTTCCAAATCCTAAGATCAAAGGGTATTGTATGGCAGTCATGACTCAAAGTGGAAAAAGCACTATTGATCCCCCTATACCAAATGTTGATGATGGAAGTTGCAGGAAAAATGTAACTGAGGAGACAAGGAGACCGAAATACACAGCACAAAAGAGCAACCAAAGAAATATAAAACCTTTCCTAGGCCCCCATCGCCTTTTCCCCAAATGCTTGTGAAGAGAAGAAAGGAAGGAAAGTTTGAACAGTTCTTGGCGATGCTTAAGAAGTTGTTAGTGGACATCCCCTTAGTTGAAGCTCTTACAAAGATGCCGGGGTACGCTAAATGGATGAAAGATTTGGTCAAGAAGAAGCAAAAAGTTAGACAAGACCTCTCCCAAAATTTTCAACAACGTTGTAATATCACTACGAAGTCTTTGGTGTAGAAACGTGAAGATCCATGTTCATTCACCTTACCATAATTAGTTGGGGAACTTGCATTTGCTAGAGCATTATGTTATTTGAGAGCTAGCATTAACTTAATGCCTCTTGCCATATTCAAAAAGCTCGGTGTGGGCAACCTGGTTCCTATAAATATGCAGTTTTTGATAGCAAATAGAACAGTCAAGACGCCTACTGGGATACTTTATGTTGTTTTTGTCAAGGTATATAAATTTATATATCCCACAGATTTTGTTATACTTGACTGTGAGGTTGATTTTGCAGTTTCTATCATCTTGGAAAGACCTTTCTTAGCCACAGGTAGAGCATTAGTTGATATGGAGAGAGTTTGCTTACTTTTAAGTTTGGTGAAGAGACAGTTGTGTTTCAAGTGGGCTAATAAGATAGAAAGAGTTGTCAGTTTTAAGCTGCCTCAATGATTAAAATGCGTGAGGACAATGAAGTAGAGATTCTAATTGAGTTAAGGTTGGGAGTTGAACCTTTGGCAGTTATGTTGATAAATTTTGATGGTGAAGGCATCCCTGATTATGAGGAAATAATAAATGCTCTTGGGGTCACATTTGGGCCTAGGTGACAGGCCAGGTTGGATTTGGATTTGTGCAAAAGGGAAACGTCACTTGAAAAGCCTTTTATAGAAGTGCCACCTGAATTAAAGTTAAAGGCACTACCTGCACATCTAAAGTATGCATACTTGGGAGAAAACAACATGCTACAAGTCATAATCGTAGCCAATTTAAGTGGATGGAGTCCCTCATCTCCGTTCTCAAGCAATTAAAATGGGCCATTAGGTGGACAATTATAGATATCATTGGCATGCCCCCTGGGATATGCACTCATAAGATTTAGCTAGTCAAGTATTACAAACCGAGTATTGAACATCAGAGATGGTTGAACCCTCTAATACAAGAGGTGGTACAGAAATATCTCATTAAGTGGTTGGATGCAGGAGTAATATACCCGATTACCGATAGTGAATGGGTTAGTCCAATGCAGTATGTTCAAAGAAAGGGAGGTACCACAGTGGTGCCGAATGCAAGAAATGAGTTGATCCCTATGTGACTAGTCATCGGATGGAAAGTATGTATAGATTATAGAAAACACAATGCTTCTATCGAGAATGGTCATTTTCCCATGCCCTTCATGGATTAAATGCTCAATAGACTCGTAGAGAAGGGATGGTATTTTTTTCTTGATGGATATTCCAAGTATAATCAAATTGTTATTGCGCCCGTGGATCAAGAGAAGACAACTTTCACATGCTCATATGGTACCTTTGCATTTAAGAGAATGTCTTTAGGACTATGTAATGCTCCAACCACATTTCAAAGATGCATGATGTCTAGTTTCTCGGATATGGTTGAAAGCACTATTGAGGTCTTCATGGATGATTTTAGTGTGGTTAGTTAGTCTTTTGAAGAATGCTTGTTATACTTGCGTGGTGTGTTGCAGTGGTGTGTTAAGATTCATTTAGTTCTGAATTGGGAGAAATGTCATTTTATGGTCAAAGAAGGCATTGTGCTTGGTCATAAAATTCCAAGAAAGGGAATCGAGATGGATAAAGCAAAACTAGAGGTTATCGAGAAACTACCACCAACAATTTCTGTGAAAGGTATCAGGAGCTTCCTAAGCCACATAAGATTCTACCACTGCTTCATAAAGGATTTCTCCAAGATCTCGCAACCCTTGTGTAAGTTGTTAGAAAAAGATGCAAAGTTTGTATTTGATTATGCATGCATGAAAGCATTTGAAGAACTGAAAAGAAGGTTGATGTTAAAACCCATTATTACGGCTCCAAATTGGTCAAAACCATTTGAGCTTATGTGTGAATCAAGTGGGGTTACGCTAGGTATGGTACTGGGGCAGCAAAGGGAGAGAATTCTTTATTCGATCTATTACACTAGCAAAGCAATAAATGTGGCCCAGAAACTTATACAGTAACCGAATAAGAATTGTTTGCCTTAGTCTTTGCCTTTGAAAAATTCCGCTCATACTTGTTAAGAGCTTAGGTGATAGTGCACACGGACTATGTAGCACTCAAATATCTGATGTCTAAAAAGGATGCAAAACTGAGACTGATTAGATGGGTACTACTCTTGCAAGAATTCAGCTTTGATGTGATTGATAGAAAGGGGTCAAAAAATTAGGTAGCCTACCATCTTTCTAGATTGGAAGATGAAGCTATGCTGAAATTTGATGATGGACTTAACATCAACGATTCATTCCCCAATGAGAGAGTTTTAGCGACCTCACATGATCCTATACCTTGGTTTGCAGACTAAGTTAGCTACTTAGTGAGCGACATTGTGCCTCTTGAAATTGAACACCCATCAATATCGCAAGTTTATGCATGATGTGAAGAACTTCTTCTGGGATAATCACTATTTATTCATATTTGTGCAGATGGGATCATCCATAGAAGTGTTCCTGAAGTGTAAATGATGAGTATTCTTCAAGCATGCCATATTTCGATGGTGTATAGCCATTACATTGTAGCTCAAACTGTTTATAAGGTGTTACTGTGTGGCTACTATTAGCCGTCTATACATCAAGACGCCCATGATTATGTTAAGTCTTTTGACAAATGCCAAAGAGAGGGCGGGGTCTCTCAAAGGCACAAACTTCCTCTAAATTCTATTTTGGTGATAGAACAATTCGATGTTTTGGGCATTGACTTTATGGGACCCTTTGTCAGCTCTCATGGTAATAAGTATATTCTGGTTGCTATTGATTATGTCTCTAAATAGGTAGAGGCCATAGCTTTACAGAATAATGAGGGCAAGAGTGTTACCAGGTTCCTCAAAAGAAATATTTTTTCCAGGTTCGATAAGCCTCGGGCAATTATCAGTGATGGAGGTTCTTACTTTTGCAACCAACTTTTCAAAGCTCTCCTTGAAAGATATGGTGTGAAGCACCAAGTGGAAACCCTGTACCATCCCCAAAAAAGTGAGCAAGTTGAAGTATCAAATAGGGAAATAAAGCAAATCCTATCCAAAATGGTGAATGTGAATCGACTGATTGGTCAAGGAAGTTAGATGATGCTTTATAGGCCTACTACATGGCTTTCAAAACTCCAATTGGAATGTCCCCTTATTAATTGGTATTTAGGAAAGCTTGTCACCTGCTAGTGACCTTGAGCACAAGGTACTATGGGCTCTAAAGAAGCTGAATCTAGACTGGAGTGAAGTAGCAACACCTAGATTAATGCAAGTAAATGAACTTGATGAGTTTAGGATGCGTGCATATAAGAACTCTGCCTTGCACAAGCAATGAATGAAAGTTCAGCATGATCACAGAATTGAAAATTGCCAATTTGCTCCAGGAGTCATGGTGTTGCTTTATAATTTTAGGTTGAGGCAGTTTCTCGAGAAACTCAGATCTAAGTGGATGGGGCCTTTCAGAATAGTACGCATTTTTAGTCATGTAGCCATTGAGTGAGAAAGCAGGTATGATAAAACCTTTAAAGTCAATGGTCAGAGGTTCAAACTATACGTGGTTGACATAGAAGAAATTGAGATAGTGGAAGAATGAGACTTTGAAGAGGCATGAGCACAAAAGTTTTCTGTTATCTCGCGATTATAAATTAGGTGCTTCCTGGGAGGCAACCCAAGGTACACCCCTTGTACATTTTCGTTCATGTCTTTACTTTGAGGATAAAGTATTCTATTTTGGTGAGGTGTGGGAAGTTATGGATTAAGGTGAAGTCTGAGTATCCTTGAGTCCATAACTTCCCCTATTTTTAATCCTAGGGTTTTCTTGTCATGTTTGTTTTTCCTTGTGGATGTTTTAATTTTTTGTTGAAGTGGCATGTTTAGGTTGTGTAGATAGTTTATAGATACACAGTAGTATTACCTACTGGCATACACATAGTCTTTAAATGCTTCTTAAATTTTTGATGAAAATTAGGTACCTCAAAATGTTTGAGATTGTGGTTATTGATGCATTCACGCATTTTGAGTATCTGGAAATGTTTGTTCTGATAATGTGAAGGTAAGCTGAGGTTGGAAGCATGACCTTTGAGTCTATACTTGATTGTGTGTGTAGAATGCCATTTGTGTTGTGAGCTCATTTTATCGCATTAATGCATCATGTATGGACTCATAACTTGCCTTAGTACTCTAAGATTGGTGTGGTGATATAGTTGATTTGGATGGGATCTTAGGCCTTTGTTATGTTAGTGAGTCCACCCTTGGCTAAATGCCTACCAAATTAACTAATGAATCCCTTGTTACATATTTTTGAGCTTCTCATGTCATTCTTTCTTGACACCTTGCTAACCTAACCTTGTTTGATAAAATACCTTGATATTGGCTCTGGTCTATCCTTGAACATGTGAATCTTGATTAAGTCTAAAAGCTTAAGTTGAAGGTGTCTACAAATTGTGGCCCTAGTTTGGGGAATAGATATTGTGTACATCACCTAAAAGCTAAGTTGAGGGCGGCCTTTATTATGGTAAAGTAATAAAAATAAGGTGGTTGGTTAGGTAAGAAAGAAAGAAATGAATAATCATGAGCCGAGTGAAGAAAAAGAAAAGAAAAGTGTCTTGAGTTGAAGAGATTAGGAAAAATGAGTTAGAAAATGAGGCACAGCTGAAAAAGAGAATGAAAGCACCTGGGGAAAGCTAGAAATGGGGGAACAAAGGTGGATTTAGTGAAAATGGATGGGTTATGAAGGTAAAAGTGTTGGTAAGCATGGTTCAAGGATAGCTTTTAGTCACTACCAAAGTCCCCCGAACTTATGTTACAATCCATTAAGTCCTAAAGTGATCCAAATCCACTTATCACCAAATCAAAAGTTGAGTATAGAGACAAGCCTATAATGTTAGTCATTTTGCATGAATTTCAATTGTTAGAGTGAGAATGTTTGCACAGTACCTGAATTCTAAATGCTTTTTGAGTGAATATGAGGGACTTCTTTTCTGTGAGAGTATTTGACCACTTGATTAGCATATGACTATACCAGTGATTGTGGATGGTGCTGCACTTAGCTTATTATAGTTGGATTGCCAAATTCATCATCATGTTTTTGTTGTGCTTTTTAGCTTTGCAATCTTGTTTTGAAAATGAAAGTTAGGTACCTAAATTATAGAAATTGATATATGTATATATATATGTTATGTATTTATCATTGTCTGCATAGATTGAGTCATCACTTGAGGACAAGCAACAAATCTAAGTTGAGGGTGTTGATGTGTTGTCAAAATACTGCACATTTGATGCCTAACACAAGGGATTTTGTGACTTCTTAACATGACTTTTTATGTTTTTTATGTGTTTTTGTGTTATTATTGTAGAAAAGGTAGGTTGGCATGATTTTGGAGGAAAATTGCATATTTTGCTGAAGCACAGGACATACGATCTCATCTATGAGTCATATGGTGATCTAGTAGCAAGAAACAGAGATAAAAAATTAGAAAACTTCTAAGTGGAGGTTAGCCCTACGAGGTCATCCTACAAGTTGTAGGTCTCACTATGGCTTGTACAGGTGGACTCGTAGCAGGAAACAGAGAGCCAAAACTTTGGACCCAAAATTGAAGATCTAGTCTATGAGAGGAGCATACGAGTCATACCCCAAGCAATGACTCATAGCAGTGGGTCATAACAGTTGATTCCATAATGCGAAGAACTTGATACGAGACCCCAATTATGACTCGTAGGTCACCCTATGAGTCGTCCCTGTGAGGTGTACCAGCTGCAAGTTATCTTTTATATATGATTTTAAGGGTTAATTTGTAAACACTCTAAATACTTTGAGTTAGGATTTTATTTGAGGAGAGCCCAGATTGCGAACATTGAATGAGCCTTTGAATATTCTCTCAAGAATTTTTAGGCTTTTAGAATAGATTTTAATTTTCTCTTGTAAAACCCACTTTTGGGGATTGCAAACCTTGCTTTGTACTCATTATCAATTATTAAGCTTGTGGTTTGCAACTTGTGGTATCTTCACTCTTATTGCTTTGGGTAAAATTCTAAACTATGTCTTATATTTGCACTTTTGTTGGTTTTGCCTTAGCCATGAGTAGCTAAGCACTCACAACTTGGGGTTGTGGGAACCATGGGTAGTTGACTTAAGATGACCTCCGTTTATTGCATTTTTATGATTGGAGTCTTGCATTACTATCTATTTCTCTTTATTATGATTGTTGTTTGGTGGTGGCTAACATGAAACCCCACCTACTATCATGATCCCGATCGAGGTAGTGATGAATAGGAAAAGAATAGTAAATGACAAAATTCGATTGATGTATTCTCATCTAATCAACCAAACTTGACCAAAGGGAGGTTGACTGGGATAATAGATAATGTTTAGTTAGCATACCATGGTTGCCAACCAAGCACCATGGTGAAATTCCACCTTCACCTTCACAAGAGGGCTAGAACAACCTAAGTTATTGTCCTTCATGCGAATTCCCACTTGTCATTGTATTGTCTACGGTAATCGAGTCAATAAACAATGGGGGACACAATTCCTAAGTTGTCCCTAAAATTGAACATTTTCTCACCTTGTAGTATAGTGTTTATTGTTTTTTTGTTCTTGAATCACAACCCTCCCCCACCCATTTAAAGATTCTAGTTATAGATACTGGAAATGATTGATAGTGAATTCTTGTAGTCAAATCCTCTATTCCCTATGGATTCAACCATTAACTTCGGTTAGGTTAATTTTTGACAGTGACTGCTTTCTTATTGGATCATGAACACCAATTAGAAACTAACATACCTTAGCTTTGGGGATAAACTTCATGAAGAGTGGAGATGGAGACTTGAAGCTTGAATGAAAAGCTTAAGATCCGAAGAGGGTTTGAGACTTGAATTTAGGAGTGAAATATTTGGCTAAGTGTTTTAAAATTGGTGAATATTGGGGAATAGTTTGAATTATATGAGGGTGAAAAATGACTAAATATAGGTATTTTCATGTTTGAGAACACTTAGGCCCAAGTCTTATAAGTCTTGGATCGAAGTCAAAAATCTGCACCAGATTAACACTAGTGCACGTCGCGGAAGGAACGCATAAACAACACTGGAATTTGCATTTTTAAGAATTTTGAATTTTGATATGGTTGCTTTAAAATTGGGGTTAGACCCATTTGCCACACAATATGACCCCTGATCAACATTATGAAGTCGGATTTCTGAAGTAACGCACGAATTTTGAGATATATAGAAATTATGATTCCAGACACTACTGAGGCACATTTTTGGGCACTTTTTGGGGTCATTTAAGAATGTACGACCTAGCATAATCTTCACCCCTATATGTAGTCTAATCCGGTAGAAAATGAGCTAATTTTGTCGTTCTATCGACGACAACCCAAATGGAATCAAACCCCTTTCTAGTCTTAGGTAACCCAACTACAAAATCCATATTAATCTTTTCCCACTTCCAAATAGGAATCTCTATGTCTTGTGCTAGGCTACCCGACCTTTGGTGTTTAGCTTTAACTTGTTGACAACTATAACAATAGGGAAACAAATTTGGCAATGTCTCTCTTCATTCCTAAACACCAATACACATCCCTCAAATCTCTATACTTTTTGGTAGAACCGGGGTCAATGGAATAAGAAGAATTGTGGGCCTCATCAAGGATCGTTTCTACCAAGTTATCAACACAAGGTACACACAAGCTACCTTGGCACCTAAGGGCACCATCTCCCCCTTGCGAAAAAACCTCTACCTTGCCCTATTTCACCAAGTCCTTTAATTCTAACAAGAAAGGATCAAGATTTTGCTTTGCTATCACCTCATCAACCAACGAAGACTTAGAACCATCAAGAATAACAACAACACCATTATCAACCTCTTCCAACCTAACCCCCAATCTAGCCGACCAATGTACCTCCCTAGCCATCTCTTTATCAGCACCATCAATATGAGTTAGGCTACCCATAGACACCTTACTCAAAGCATTGGCCATAATATTAGTCTTACCGGGATGATAATGCACACTCATATCATAATCCTTAAGAAGTTCTAGACACCTTCTTTGTATAAAGTTGAGATCCTTTTGAGTGAAGGCATATTGGAGACTCTAATGATTGGTGAACGCATTAACATGCACCCAAAACAAATAATGTCGCCGAAGTTTCAAAGCAAATACCATGGCGGCCAATTCAAGATCATGAATAGGATAGTTCTTTTCATGCACTTTGAGTTGTCTAGAAGCATAGGCTATCACCTTACCATTTTGCATTAGAACACAACCCAAACCAACTCTAGAAGCATCACAATACAC
>JAOTQJ010000091.1:13420910-13432209 GCA_025642045.1 Solanum sejunctum | reverse complement strand
CTACTATTTCACACCTGCCAAGTGTTTGATAAAATGTCCGATTATGGTTTCTTAAGGAAATTAAAGGTCCAATGCATGTATTATGAGCTGAATGATGTTATGATGATTATATGATGATGAAATGATTATTGAAATATAATGGTTTGATGAGCTAGTTCAATGAAATGCTTAATCCAAAGAGGGACGGGCTTTTGTAAGGAAGGTCACTTAATCCATCGAGGGATGGGCTCCAGTAAGGAAGGCCACTTAATTCGAATAAGGATGGGCTCCTATAAGGAATGCTTTTTAATGGAAAGAGGGATGAGCTCCCTACGCAAGGCCACTTAATCCAAAGAGGGACGGGCTCCCATAAGGAACGTCACTTAGTCTGAAAAGGGACCAACTCCTATAAGGAAGGTCACTTAATACGAAAAGGGATAGGCTCCTAAAAGAAAGGATACTTAATTAAAAAAGGGACGGTCTACCACAAAGAAGGTCACTTAGTCCAAAAGGGGATGGGCTCCCGTAAAGAAGGTGGCTCTAAAAGGTTTTATGTTACATCGGTTGAGGCTTCTTTACACATATATTATGATCTATGTAAGATGAATGATTTCCAAAGAATGACTTACTTAAGAGTTGGTTATACATTTCATATTGTTATTATGCTATCTGTTGGTTATTATTATGCATTTTGATTATGATGCCTATCTCTTGTTGCATTGTATCCTACATACTTAGTACAAACAAATGTACTAACATATACTCTATGCCTACACAATGTTACCATGTAGGAACCAGAGATCTATTTGATCATCCTCCTCCTCCACGTGACTAGTGGTATCCATTCACGCTAGTTGGTGAGTCCTCATGCGTGAGGGCAATATTTGTGTTCTTAAGCTATGTAAAGACTATCCTTCTTTTTGGTAAACTTTTACCATGAGGGTGAGCCTAGTTGCTTGTCTTGGCCCCCGTTATGTCCTATGTTAGATATGTTATTGGGCAATTTATGTTTTATTCTTGAGCTTTGACTTACTTATGATATTTAAGCTATTTAAATATGAGTCTCTCTTATAGTCCCAATACCCCTTATTTATGTTTCCTATGTTATTTTACATTGCTTCTGCAACCAAGGATATGTAATGATATGCTACGAGACTTATTTGGGATACCTTCGGGTCCCTCATTCGCCGATCATTTCTAGGCCCTATGATAAAAATGGTATAAGAGGATTAGATTGATAGATCCTCGGAGTCCAACACACTGCATCAATTATAGTTCTATTCATGGTTGTGAATCAAGACCCGACTATGAATAAGAGGCTATGAGGTGTTTTAGGAAATATTTCCCTTCTTCATGTTCTAAGTCCTGCTATAGAGTTGAGTTAAGTTTTTTCCCTTAACAATTGTTCTTTGCTCTTCAAGTTGATCATCTTGCTTCAAAGAGAAAGGCAAAAGAAGGTAAGTTGAAGGTTTTGATTTTGATGGATCCAATTTTCATTATTTATTTCATTATTCTTTTGGTTGCTAGTGAGCTTCTTAAGTGTCCCTAGTTGTGATTTGAACCTTTGGTGTCTATCTCTTGGTTGAGTATATGGTTGCTAGAAAGTTTATAAGTGCTGATCCATGTTCATCTTGCATTAGGTTTTGCCTTGTGACTTGTTGGAGTTGGTATTGTGGCTTGTGGTGTTTTACTAGGGATGGAACAGTTGCATGTAGGTTATGTCTTCATGGAGATTGGTTAATTTATGTATTGGCTATGTTTATGGCTTTCATGAATAGGGTATTAAAACCCTACCTTGGTATGTCTGTGGTGGTTTCTAGTGATGAGGTATTGATTTATTTAGGGCTTGTGGATCATTTGGGGGGGGGGGGGGGTTGGTTGCTAAATATGATAAGTGTGCTTTGTGGATAACAAGATGGTAGTTAGAATTCTTTAAGGATTATGATATGATTGTGCTTCAGTTCTTTTTTTTTCAGTAAGGCTAGCGTTGTGGTTGGTCCTCTAAGTAAGGTTACTATGGGTAGATTATGATATATGGATAATGGTGGCAAAGAGGAGACTAGTGGGTCCATCGGTTGGCTAGGTTAGAAGTAGGTTGAGGGAAGTTGGGAATGGTAGTATAATGTCATTGGTGATTTTGGGTCTGCTTGGGTTATGAAGTCTAGTTTAAGCAAGACCTTGATTCCATCTTATTAGAGTTGGAAGTTTGGGGTGAGATGGTGGCTATGGTACTAAGTGGGTTAAAGGAATTTAAGTTTGATACTTGAGTTAAGTAATATGATTCCTTATAAAGCATAGAGGAAGGTTGGTAAGGTTGCATAAGTTTGGGGATTTGCCTATGGATGTAGATATGGTTCGCCCGGTTCTTCATGCTTCTAGGTGGATGGGATTTATTGGTGACTCGAGTGTTATAGAACTCTCTGAATTTGTAGGTGAAGGGGAGGTTAAGTTGTCTTGGAAGGAGGTCCTAGTAGAGGTGTTGGATGTATGAGTAAAGAGGTTGATTAATAGGGATATGGTGTTCATTAAGGCCATTTGGAAGAGTCATCTATTCATGTGTGTTTCTCGGTGAGCTAGTGCGGGCGTGGAGAAGCAATACCTGTATCTCTTTCATTCTATTCAAGCTTATAATTATATGTCAAATTTGTTTTATGATTCCAAGTCTCAAGTTTTGGCCCTTATATCATTGCATGCATTCATGTTCATGTTAATAAGGTTATGAGAATTTTGATGTATATGTTGAAATTTTCTTGAAAATCATGTTTATGTGCATTGTTGCATTCGTGTTTGGGCAAAAGTCTTCATGAATACTTTCCTTGTGTACATTTCTTTGACATTCAGGGATGATATTCCTAGGGGGAGATATTGTGATAACCTGTAACTCTATGCTCTTATGTATCCATGCTTCAAGCCTTATTTGGTCAGGTTTGGGGTATATTTGGTTCATGGAAGACTCCTACTACCTAACGAGTCCAACACTTCTCTAAGAGTTCAATTTTTGGTGATGGTTCATGTAAGGGTCAAATTTCAGAAAGCATAACTCTTGGAAAATTTGGAATTGGATGGCCACAACATGTTAAATGAAATCTCTTTGCGTTAGCTTTGTAATGCATTTGGTTTCACCTTAGACTTCCAATGCTATCTTAACTTTCCTAAAAGACCTAAATAAGGTTCTAGAGGATAAAACTCATTACTCTCATCTCAAATACACTCTTAACTCTCTCAAAAGCCTCCATCAAAACAAAATTCAATTTCAAGGAATCCCAAGAACAAGATTGGATTCAGAGATGATTTCCAAGCCTCCTCTTCCCAATCTCGATTCCAAGCAACTCTAGACCTAAGGTATATGGTGTTGAACCTTTGGGTCCTTCCACCCATGGTGCATAAAACCTCTTTAAATTAATATTAAATAATTTAAAGTTGATTTTTCAAATTGGTTTGCTAGTATGAATATATGTATGAATTATGTTAAAGCTATGCAAAGTTGTTACTGTTTTATCGTGTTATGAACTATAAATCTTAGATCTATTATAAGATTTGATGAGGTGTTTTGATGTATATTGCTTGAGGGTGTTTAAAGGTATTGATTGATGATTTTATAATGAATTTACTTGCATGATTGCATCTCTAAATTGCATGCTATTTTACCCCTATTACACCCCCCAAGGTGTTTGATAAAATGTCCGGTTATGGTCTCTTGAGGAATTGAAGGTCCAATGCATGCCTTATGAGCTAAGTGATGTTATGATGATTATACAATGATGAAATAATGATTGAATGTAATGGTTTGATGAGCTAGTTCTATGAAATGCTTAATCCAAAAGGGACAAGCTCCCATAAGGAAGGTCACTTAATTAGAAGAGGGATGGGATCCTATAAGGAAGGCCACTTAATTTGAATAAGGATGGATTCCCATAACAAAGGACATTTAATTCAAAGAGGAATGGGCTCCCTAAGAAAGGCAACTTATCCGAAGAGGGACGGGCTCCTGTAAGAAAGACCACTTAATTCGAAGAGGGACGGGCTTCGTAAGGAAGGTCACTTAATCTGGAAAAGGACGAGCTACCGTAAGGAGGGCCACTTAATCTGAAATGGGATGGGCTCCCACAAATAAGGTCACTTAGTCCAAAAGGGGATGGGCTCCCATAAGGAAGGTGGCTCCAAAAGGTCTTATGTTATGTCGGTGCAGGCTTTTTTACACATTTATATTATGATTTATGTAAGATGAATGATTTGCAAAGCATGACTTACATAAGAGTTATTTATACATTCCATATTGTTATTACACTATATATTAGTTATTATTATGCATTTTTGATTATGATTTCTATCTCTTGTTGCATTGCATCCCACATACTTAGTACATTCAAATGTACTAATGCATACTCTATGCCTACATAATGTTATCATGTAGGAATCGGAGCTTTATTTGGTCATCATTCTACTCTACGTGGCTAGTGGTATCCATTCACGCTAGTTGATAAGTCCTCATATGTGAGGGCGATATCTATGTTCTTAAGCTATGTAAAGAATATCCTTTTGTTTGGTATACTTTCAATATAAGGTTGAGCCTAGATGCTTCTCTTGGCCCTCGTTAAGTCCTATGTTAGAGGTGTTGTTGGGAAAGTTATGTATTATGATTGAGCTTTGACTTACTTATGATATTCAAGCTATTTAAATATGAGTCTCTCTCATAGTTCCAATACCAATTATTTATGTTTTTTACATTGTTTTGCATTACTTTCGTGACCAAGGTTGTGTAATGATATGGTACGAGGCTTGTTTGGGGTTTCTTCTGGTCCCTAATTTGCTGGTCACGTCTAGGCCCTAGGCTTAGGTCATGATAAATAGGATCTTTAAACCCTACCTACATTTGCTTGTTATGGTTTTCATTGATGATATTTTGATCTACTCTCATAGTAAGGAGGAGCATGTAGGTCATTTAAGGGTAGTATTGCAAATATTGAGGGAAGAAAGGTTGTATGCTAAGTTTGAAAAATGTGAATTTTGGTTGAAGGTGGTTGTCTTTCTAGGTCAACTGATGTTTGGAGATGGTATTAAGGTGGATCCTGAAAAGGTAGATGTGATTAGAAATTGGCCTAGACCATTGACTCCATCGGACATTAGAAGCTTCTTACGCTTAGGGGGTTCGGAGGATTGTGAATGGGTTCTCTTCCATTACTTCTCCCATGGCTAAGTTGAATCAAATGAAGGCTAAGTTTTGGTGGATGGATGAGTGTGAAAGGAGTTTGCAAACTTTGAAGGATAAGCTTGTCTCCACTCCCATATTGTCTCTACTGGAAGGGCTAGAAGGGCTTGTGGCATATCATGATGCTTCAAGGTTTTTTTTGGGTTGTGTCCTAATGCAAAATTATAAGGTTATAGCCTATGCTTCTAGACAACTCAAAGTACATGAAAAGAATTATCTTACTCATGATCTTGAATTGACCACCGTGGTTTTTTACTTTGAAAATTTGGCGTCATTATTTGTATGGGGTGCATGTTGATGTGTTCACCAATCATAAGAGTCTCCAATATGTGTTCACTCAAAAAGATCTTAACTTGAGAGAAAGAAGGTGGTTATAACTTTTTAAAGATTATGATATAATTGTGCATTATCATTTCGGTAAGGCTAATATGGTGGCAGATGCTTTGAGTAGGATGTCTATAGATAGCCAAGCTCATGTTGATAATGGGCGCAAAGAGTTGGCTAGGGAGGTCCATCGGTTGGATAGATTTTGGGTTAGATTGGAAGAGGTTAATAATTTTGGTATTTTGGTTATTAATGGTTCAAAGTCTTCCTTGGTTGATGAGATAAAATCAAAGCAAGATCTTGATCGCTCATTGTTAGAATTGAAAGCCTTGGTGAAAGAGGGCAAGGTGGAGGTTTTCTCCAAAGGGGGAGATGGTACCCTTAGGTACCATGATAGTTTATGTGTACCTTGTGTGGATGACTCGAGAAAACGGATTCTTGACGAGTCTCATAATTTCTCCTATTCTATCCACCCCGGTTCTACTAATATGTATAGGGATTTGAGGGATGTGTTTTTGTGAGGAGGTATGAAGAAATACATTGCCAAAAATTTGTATCCGATTATCATAGTTGCTAAAAAGTTAAAAGCCGAACACCAAAGGCCAGGTCACCTAACCCAAGACATAGAGATTCCTACTTGGAATTGGGAAGAGATTAACATGAATTTTGTGATTCAGTTGCCTAAGACTATAAAGGGTTTTGATTCTATTTGGTTTGTGGTTGATAGGATGATAAAGTTATGTCATGTCCTATCGGATAAGAATACCTATGGGGCCGAAGACTATGCTAAATTATACATTCATGAGTTGATAAGATTGCATAGGGTGCCCTTGTATATCATAGCAGATCATAGTGCTCAATTCACTTCAAACTTTTGGAGGTACTTCTAAAGGGCCTTGATACCAAGGTAAAGCTTAGAATGTCCTTTCACCCCCAAACAGATGACCAAGTCGAAAAAACTGTCAAAACTCTTTAGTGTATGCTTAGGGCTTGTATTTTGGAGTTTAAGGGTAGTTAGGATGATCATCTTCTATTTATTGAACTTGCTTAGAACAATATTTAGCATTCAAGCATTGGTATGGCTCCTTTTAAGCCTCTCTATGGTAGATAGTATTAATCACTGGTTGGGTGGTTTAAAGTGTGAGAAATGGATTTGTTGGGTCCAGATCAGGTTATAGAGGCTATGGAGAACAAAAGTCATCACAAGTCCTATACTGATGTGAGGAGAAGGGAGCTTGAATTCAAAGTTAGTGATTGGGTCTATTTAAAGGTTTCACCCATGAAGGGAATGGTTTGTTTTCGTAAGAAAGGTAAATTAAGTCCAAGATTTGTTGGTCCTTATAGGGTGATGAGGAGGATTGGTAAGGTGGCCTATGAGTTGGAGTTGCCTAGTAAAATAGATTTGGTTCATCCGATTTTCCATGTGTATATATTGAGGAAGTATGTGGGTGATCAAAATGCTATTATCCCATTAAATGTTGTGGGTGTTGTTGAATACAACTTGACTTATGAAGATTTTTCAATAGAGATCTTGGATAGACAAGCGAAGAGGTTGAGGAACAAGGATGTTAGTTCTGTTAAGGTCCATTGGAGGAACCAACAAGTGGAATGTGCTATATGGGAGGCCAAAGAGGACATGACTATTAAGTGGATTTATTATACATGACTATCTATTTTAAGCTTGTGGTATGAATGGATTTTGTCTATTTAGACTATGCATGTTTCGAGATATAAAACAATGACCTATTATGAGATTTAATAATGTTTTCCAGCAAATCTAAACATATAAAACCCACAAATATTGCATTGAGAACACACAAAATCCTATGTTTTAAGAATTAAAAGTGTTGTATTTTAACAGAACATCATTTGTCGTAGTACTTTTTCAACTTCTGACTATGCATATTGAATCTCTCTTGTTTATCATTTTCAACTTCCACCACACCATTATCATGCACTTTAATATCCTTAAAAGGTCTAGACCACTTTGACTTGAGTTTTCTAAGAAACAAATGTAGCCTTTAGTTATAGATCATCACCAAATCCCCTTCAGCAAATTCTCTTTTTCAAAACATTAGATTGTGCCACCTTTTCATTTTTTCCTTATAGAGAGCCAAACTTTCATAAACTTTCAACTTGAACTTATACAATAGACAAAGTTGGGCCAGTCGAGCCTATAGAGCTTCATCATGCTTAAATGGCAAGCATTGCCAAAGACCATATAATAAGGGGGCAAACCAATGGGGGATTTTTACCCTATCTATAAGCGCATAATGCATTATCTAACTTTCCTGTCCAATCGCTTCATTTCTATTTACGGTCTTTGCTAGGATCATTTATATCTCACTATTGAATACCTCCACTTAACCATTGTCTTGTGGGTATTACAGAGCTGTCAAATTGTTCTTAACCCCTCACCCCCTAATACTTGCTGAATAATGACCCAAACATTCTATTGCAGAAATGGGGTCCACTATCTGTAATGACTGCTCGGTGATTACCTAATTGGGTAAGGACATTTCTTTTCAAAAATTACACCACCCCTTTGCCATTATTATTTGGTAATGCCATTGCTTCGACTAATTTTTAGACAGAGTCAATAGATAGCAAGGTGTATTTGTTTCCAAATGAAAATTTGGAAAGACCCCATGAAGTCTACTTCTCATACGTCAAACACTTCCAATTCTAGAATTGGAGTTAGTTGGAAATCATGCCTTTTAGATATGTTTCCCTGCAGTTAGCAAACTAATGAGCATCTTTGTGGAGGGTTGGTTAATAGTAACCACTTTATAGTGCCTTAGAAACAGTCTTTATTCCTCCAAGATGGGCCCTAACTGCTAACAAATGACCTTACTCTAAAATCGCCTCCATTACAGGCTCTTGTACAGATCTTAGTATCATGTTGTTCATGTACTCATTAAAGAGATAGGGTTCATCCTAATAGTACTTCTTCAAAACATGCAAAAACTTTTATCCTTTGGTAGGGATTAGGAAAGTTTGAGATAATTTCACAAACTAAATAGTTTGCTAAATCAACATAACAAAAAGTAGTAATGGTACCTATTCTCATCACTGCCTCATCAACAAACTTATCGGAGATGTCCTCCTCTTCAACATTAGAGCTTGGTGGCACAAGCCTTGACAAATGACCAGCCACTCGATTCTCGGAGCCCTTCCTATCTTTCACTTCAAAATCAAAATCTTACAACAATAACACTGATCGAATAAGCCTCAGTTTAGCATCCTTTTTCGCCATAAGATAGTGAAATGATGTATGGTTAGTGTAGACTATAACCCTTGTACCTAGAAAATGTGCGCGAAACTTTTCAAATGTATACACTACAACTATGAGCTCTTTCTCGATCACTGTGTAGTTTTTGTGGGCTGCGTTTGACATCTTGCTATCATATTAACTTGGATGGAAAAGTTTCCAAATTCATTAGCCTAGAACTTCCCCTAGGCCACACCACTGTCATCACACAATACCTTGAATGGCTTATGGTAATGCCCAAGTTACCCCACCATTTTAAAGGATAAAACTGTCATTGTCAAATATAAAACCTAGCCTAGGTTAGGGTCGAATCGCACAAGGAATACATAAACTCATGAGAATTAATTCAAGTAATTAAAAATATCAATTCCTTGAAGGGGGTGGGTTTGCAATACCTGATAAGAAAGTAAACTAAACTAACTATTACGAGAGAAATAAATAATAGAGAGCAACTAGGGTATTGTGTTCCCTATGATTCACCAACTTAATATTACTGGATAACCAAATTCTCGACAAGAGTATAGCATGCAGGACAATAATTTAAGTTTACCAAGGCCTTTGGTCAAACGTGATATGTAAATTTTACTATGTGACTTGGCCCATCTAAATATTGAGCAATACTAACCATTACCTATAAGTCCCAGTCAACCTCCCCTTGGCCCAGGTTGATTAGATGAGAACATATCATTGAATCCTGTTAATCAATTGCTTTTCCTATTCATTACTGCCTTAGACCATTAAGTGATACTTGGCAAGTTCTGATATTGGCCACAACTAAAAACATACAAAACAAAGAGAATTGATTAATACATGTAAATACCCATTACAAGAATTGCAAATTATCTGGGTTTACTTAGTGAGATCTTCATGGTTCCCACAATCCCAAGTTGTGGATTTAGCTACTCATGCTATGGGTAGATGAAGAAATTATGAACTATGAAAATATAACTAAACACTCACACAGTTGAATTGTGAATCAAGCAAATCAAAAATTGATTGAGAATCAAAAGATTTGAAGATCAAATTAATTCACAAGTGTCTTATCTAATTTTTTTTCTCTAAGTATTGTATTATAACCATAATTACAATCAAATTGATGGTTCTCTATGAAAGATGACCTAAAAGTACTATTTATAGTATTTACAATTAAGTCCTTAATAAAATAGAAAAACTGACTGGCAAATTCTATGAAAGGTCTTTATGACTCGTTATGTGTTTTATGAGTCATAATGGAGTGTCATAATCAGCTTCTTTGATCTTGGACTTCTCTTCTATCAACTATCTTCATGACTCATAAACTGATATAGACTCATACTTCAGACTCATAAGCTTTAATTGCTTCAAATAATCCCTCTTTAGAAATCATCATAAAACCTGTCTGTACGACTCGTAGAAAGCTCTACTACTCGTATAGAGGCCTTGTATAACTGATATTTAGATATCATCATTCACTGGAATTTATCACGAAACTACCTCTACAACTAGTAGAATGATCTACGACTCATAGAGGGCCTCATAAATCACTAAAATCCAGAACATTTTGCAATTTTGCCCAAAGTCTTAGCTAACTTGCTTTTCTGCAAAACTAAAAACAAAAACCCACACAAAAAAAATGATAAATGTCGCATTGAGAACACACAAAATCCTAGTTTTGAAGCATCAAAAGTGTTGTATTTTGATAGTAAAATTATTGCTTGTCCTCAAGAGATGACTCAATCTGTATAGAAAATATAGTAACACATAGACCTCAACACAATGGCATACATCACAACAATTTAAACTCACATACCCACATTAGTTTTTCAAAATAGGATCAAATACTTATTTAGCAAATCAATACAAACTAGCGCATATGACAACACAAATATGACAGGCAAGGGAATATCAAAAGTCCACAATCACTAAACAAGTCAAATACTAAACAGAAAGAAGTCCCATTTTTTACACTAAAAAATGATTTCAAATTTAATTATCGGACTGTGCATGAATATATTCATGCATAATGACTAATACCATTGGATTTTTTCCCTTATACTTATGACTTAGACGTTCAACTAACTGGACTAGGATCACTTTAGGGTTTTCTTAGCTTGTAACGTAGGCTCAGGAGGGCTTTGGTATGATAATTTTGGGAAATAGTAACTAATCGCCCTCCTTGAAATTGTGGTTATCATTTTCACCTCACCAACTATGCCTTTTTTTAAAAAGCTTTTACGGGTACTTTCTTCTCATTTTCATCTTTTTTTCCCTTATTTTTACACTCCATTTTGCTTTTTAGCTCATATCTAAGGCATTTTTCATTTTTCTTGCTCCTGGTACATGATTATTCTTCTTTTTCTCCTCACTCTAAACTCACTACCTTATTTTTGTGCTTTGATCTTACACTAGTCACCCTCAACTTAGACTTTTTGCCTCGGTCAAGGTTCATAATGCTCAAGGCCACCATTATTAACTTCTTCCAACCTAACCCTCAATCTAGCCAACTGATGAACCTCCCTAGCTACCTCTTTGGCCCC
>JAOTQJ010000091.1:13373417-13409632 GCA_025642045.1 Solanum sejunctum | reverse complement strand
TTCTTAAGGATTTAACTTAGAGCAAAATTAACTTTTGGTCCCAAATTTTACCAAATTGAACCAATTAAGGACTTATGTTTTCTAACTTATGGGGTTTAACATGAAAGAAGCTTCCAGGAGCTGAAAAATAAGCTAACTTTTGCACCTATGCTAGTACTTTTAGAATGCACTGAGGGATATGTAGTGTATTATGATGCTTCAAGAGTTAGCTTGGGGTGTGTACTGACACAATATGGTAAGGTAATTACTTATACATCCAGGCTGCTATGACCACATGAGAAAAACTTTCCAAAACATGATTTTGAGTTAGCAGCAGCTGTATTTGCTTTGAAAATATGGCGCCACTATTTGTATGGGATCCACAATGACATATATACAGATCATAAGAGCCTGCAGTACATCTTTAAGCAAAAAGACCTCAACTTAAGATAGCGAAGATGGCTAGAACTAATAAAGGATTACGACATTGATAAACTATACCATCCAGGAAAGGCAAATGTGGTAGCTGATGTTCTGTTTCGTATGGCAAACATAAACACTAATGATCCAACTATGATAAGTCAGGGAATGGCTAAGGATCTAAGTCAGCTAGCCAATTTAGGGGTTCACCTTTTTGTAACTCCAAAAGAAGGGATTAGTGTGCATAATGCTGCGGAGTCTTCATTGCTGATAGAAGTAAATAAAAAATAGTTCGAGGATCCAGTTCTACGACAACTTAAGGAAAAGATAAGTCAGGGTGCAATAAAAGGCTTTGACCTTGCACAAAATTGAGTACTATACTATCAGAATAGATTATGTGTGCCGGATATTAATAGCTTTAAAAGGAGGATAATAGAAGAAGACCATCATTCTCGATACTCCATCCACCCAAGGTAAACTAAAATGTACCATGACCTGAAGGGAATATTTTGGTGGGGAGGCATGAAAAAGGACCTTGAAGAATATGTAGCTCAATGTCCAAATTGCCAACGAGTAAAAATAGAACACTAAAAGTCAGGAGGTTATATGCAGTGTATAGAACCTCTAACATGGAAGTGGGATATGATTAATATGGATTTTTTTATAGGTTTGCCTCGCTCATCTTAGAAGTTTGACTCCATATGGGCAATAGTAGACAGACTTATAATGTCAGCACACTTCTTACTAGTCAGGAGTGATTATACAGCTAAAGAGTATGCCAAGCTATACCTAAAAGACATAGTCAGGCTATATAGAGTCCCAATCCCCATTATATCTCATCAAGGAGCTCAATTCACTGCAATGTTTTGAAAGTCCTTCCTAAGGAGTTTAGGAACACAAGGAAATTTGAGTACAACTTTCCACCCTCAAATAGATGGGCAAGCAGAACGCACAATTTAGACACTTGAAGATATGTTGCGAGCTTGTGCATTGGACTTTAAAGGTAGTTGGGTGGACCATTTTCCACTTATTGAATTTTCCTATAATAACAGCTGATATGCGAGTATCAAGATAGCACCTTACGAAGCTTTGTATGGAAGGAAGTGTAGGTCACCGATTGGATGGTTTGAAGTGGGTGAAACCACCTTACTTGGACCAGACCTAGTACAATAAGCCATGGAAAAAGTTAAGATGATGCAGTAGCGACTAAAACCAGCCCAAAGTCGGCACAAGTCATATGCAGATGTCAGGAGAACAGGACTAAAATTTTCAGTAGGTGATTGGGTATTTTTAAAGGTATCTCCTATGAAAGGGTTTATGAGATTTGGTATGAAAGGAAAATTGAGTTCACGTTACATATGGCCATATCAGATTATTAAGAAGGTTGGACAAGTTGCATATGAACTAGAGCTACCTAGGAGCTTTCAATTGTTCATTCAGTTTTTCATGTCTCAATGCTTTGGAAATACATAGGTGACCCATCTCGTATCACTCCTATTGAGAATGTACAGGTTACAGAAGATCTTACCTATGAAGAAGTGCCTATTGCTATTCTAGATCATCAAGTTAAGAAGCTAAGTAATAAAGAAAATGCTTCTGTTGAAGTACTTTGGAGGAACCAGCAACCAGAAGAGATAACATGGGAAGTTGAGGATACGATGAAATTGAAATATCCTCACTTATTTAAAGCTAAAGTGATAGTCCAACATACAGAATTGGGACACTAATTGGTACGTGGTATTGAATACTTAATGTGTTGTTAAAGTTTGTGCAAGTAAAAGTCTAAACTTGGCTAAGCTATCTAATTGTGCTAACATTCGAGGATGAATGTTCCTAAGGTGGGGAAGATGTAACACCACACACCTTAGAATATTGGCAGAATGCAAATGAAACAAGACATGGTTTGGACAAATTAGCGCTAACTTTCAAAAGTGCTTGAATCTTGTGTTAATGGGCTATATGTGTGTCTAGCGCTTAAGAGGGTCGAGTGAATATACGTTTTGTGTCAAATTGAGAAGATTATGGCCTTAAAATGAAGTAAGAGAAATGAGGTACTTGTAGGACTTAGAAGCTAGCAGGTGAGTCACCTACTTGCTCAGCTTAAAATCACTAGTTAAACGGAGACGAGGCTCGACGTCGAAATTGTCCAAGTTCAATTTTTAATAAAGTCTGTATTAAGGGTGTAACTTGGACCCCTGTGTTAGCATAATATATGTTCTATATGTTCATCCCAATAGAGGTAATAAAAAGGGCCTAAAGACCTCATAATACACTTAGCGAATTGGGCCCAAAACTAAGTAAGTGAAAGTTGGAAAGTAGGCAGCCCAAGTCTAGCAAGTTGGTGACCCATTTAGGCCCAAGTTCAATTGTCAAGCTGCTGTATAATAAGATTAATAATATGTGTCTTAATATGGTCAAAAATACAAGAGTAAATCGGCCAAGCTAGGCCTTTAAAGAGAGATAAGAACAGCACAATCTCATTTCAACTTAGACAAGGAAAACTCTGTTTTCTTAGGTGGTTGTTTGCTCTCGTTTGAAGGATTGAAAAACTAGATTTAAAACTTCATAAGGGTCCTTAAATAAGCTCTAAATATTTTATTTTAAGGTAAGTAAACTTAGCTATACACCTGGTATGGTTTGTTCATCAAAACCAAAGAGACAAGTTAATCTCACCTATGCTGGAATTTCTGGACAGATTGTATACTATGGATTCTTGTGTAAGTTTCTTATTAGTTAAGAGGTTTTTATATTATTGGCTGGATTTATTATGTATTAGTACTTACTTATTAAGAAAATATTGGTTTTACAGAAGTGTAAAATGGCTTATTAACTACTTTTACAGTCCACAAAAGTGAGCCATTATATGATATCACAATTATGTGCTTCGTATGAACTTGTGGACTGTTGGAGAGAAAGTTGTTGCTTCACATCCTTAATAACTGATTTGTTGCTGTTCTTAAATTGGTTCATATCTGGTTGTATGTATAAATGTTGCTGGAAAATTTTGTTTAAATTTGGAATAAGTTTGGAGTGGTCGACATCGAAGTGTAGCGAAGGAAGGTAACATTATGCTGTCCATTTTTAGATTGTGTAGAAATGTGATGTGTTGTGGTTTGTGGACTGTTGTCAGTATATTATGGACTTAAAATAGGTAGTATATGATGTGTATATGCTAATGTATATTAGAAAATACGATTAGGGTTGAAAAGGTTAAAGGAATACGCACGGGTTTATAAACACCTGCTTGCTGCCCATGTATTATTTTCTTATGTGATTGCGATACCAAGGTGTATATTGGCTACTAATTCTAGTATTATCACTTACTATGTTGTAGATAAGTATTTGGAGTAAGGGAAGGTTCTCTCGAGGAGGTAACAAGGTCTGACGATGAGGTATGTAAAGTTACTTGATTTCGTATCACTTGGCATGATATATAGATCTGTCCTTGGTACATAAAGGCATTCACCAACTCCGACATAACTATTAACCATGTATCCACTCTTGTACATGTTCACATGACTCCATACATAATCACCTTTAAAACTATATACATGTGAGTTCTTGTTATGGAGTAAAGTTCACAAGTTTTTCCATTTAATGTGCATTTCATTGTTTATCCAATGTACTCTTTTATTTGCCATATTGTCTTGTATGATTATCCACATGTCATATGTTACATACACAGTCCTACAGCTCTAATATTATGGCCACCAAAAGAATCATCTCAAAGATAATTGAAAGATACAGTATACAGTTTGATAGGTGGAGCCCGAGGGGGTTTGAGAAGAACCTAGCATAGGGACGATCCCAATACAGTTTGATGGGTGGAGCTCGAGGGGGTTCAAAACGAACCTAGCATAGGGATGATCCCGATACAGTTTATGACTGATCATTTGGTCATTTGATTATAGCTGTGCACAGAATTTATAGTACAGATTTTACAGTAAAGGTAAAGTGATATAAAAGACATAAAGTACATGATTCCACAACATAACTAAGGGTGGTCCCTGATCTTCCACAGATGCATGGTTTCATTTGAGTGGTTACTTTATATCCTACCTTACATAGTCATTACATTATCTCGTACTGACGTCCCTTATGGGGGACCTGCATTTTATGCTACAGGTACAGGTGCTAGTAGATCTCCCCAGTAGGAGTATAGGATATTCAACGGTTGTCATCAAGCTCTAGGTTTGCTTCTGGGTTTTGTACATGTCTAGAGCTTACATGTTTTTATTGCACAATTTGTTGAGGAGAGGCTTGTCCCGACCCTTGTTAGATGTTTTTCTTTAAAGGCTTTGTAGACTATGTAAAGCACAGTCAAGTCATATCTCACATGTTAGACAGCATGGCCCCAATTGTTTAGTCATATGCATTTCCTTTTGGCTTGTTATCACTGTTTATCTGCTTAAAGGAAAGTCAAATATAGAAACCCTTTATAATATGTACAGAACACATATAGTTACAGGTTGGTTCTCCCGAGGCTTATTGGCAACGGGTGCCGATCCACCCTATGAGACTTTGGGGTGTGACACAAAGCACAACGCATAATAATTCTACACAACCTAAAGATGGATAGCGTAACATTACCTTCCTTTGCTATATTTCAACGTTGACAATTCCAAACCTATTTCAACTCTAACCATACTGTTCCAGGAATATGTACACATACAAACAGCCATGAACCAGTCTCAGAACAGTAACAAATTAGTCATTATGGGCATGAGGAAATAGCCTTCTATCCAACAGCCCACAAGTTCATACTAAGCACACAATTGCGATATTATATAATGACTCACTTTTGTGGACTGTAAAACTGGTTAATCAGCCTTGTTACATTATTGTAAGACCAACTTTTGTTAAATACATAAGTTTTACTTCATAATAAAGCCAACCAACAAGAGAAAAAACTATTACTTGACAAGAAAAATGCACAAGAATCCTTAGCATACAAACTGTCCAGAATTTTCAGCATATGTGTGATTAACTTGTTTCTTTGGTTTTGATAAACAAACCATACTAAACACACATTTAAGCTTACTTACCACTAACTTCAGGGTGTAGAGCTTCTCCAAGAACCCTATAAGTCACTTTTAGCGACTTTACAAAGTTAAGAAAAGTTGAGAGGAAATTTAGATAGCAATCCGATTATTGTGTGTTCAAGTTGAGAAATGACTTGTGGGAGATACTTTTGAGCCCTTTATAAAGGGGTATTTGGCCGACCTTCGCTTCAACCTTTGACCACCTTATACCACATATTTTAGAGATTGTTATCCAGCACCTTGACCCTTACACTTGGGCCTAAATGGGTCTCTAAATTTATCGGCTTGGGCTGCCTATTTTCAAATTTTTCCTTCACTTACTTTGGGCCCAAATGGTTAGATGTGTTGTGATGTATTTGGGCCCTCTTTAATATCCCTTTTCGACTGAAAATATAGTTCATTCAGGATGCAAAAATATGGTCTAAAGTTACACCCTTAACATGAACGTTATTCATAATAGAACTTGGATAAATTCGACGTCGAGCCTCGTCTCCGTTTAGCTAGCATATTTAAGCTAAGCAAGTAGGTGACTCACCTGCTAGTTTACTAAGTCCTACAAGCACCTCAATTATATCACTTTATTAAGGCCATCATCTCCTTAATTCGACACAAAACATGTATACACTCAAACCTCTTAAGTGTTAGACGCACATATGGCCCATTAACACGAGATTCCAGCACTTTTAAAAATTAGCGCTAGTTTGACCAAACCATGTCATGTTTCATTTGAATTTTACTAGTATTGTAAGGTGTGGGGTGTCACATCCTCCCCCCCTTGGGAATATTCGTCCTTGAATGTTAGCACAATCGGATAGCTTAACCAAGTTTAAACCTTTACTTACACAAACATTTGACAGCATATTAAGTATTCAATCGCACATACCTATTAGTGTCCCAATTCTGCATGTTGTACTTCCTATTTAGCTTCAAATAAGTGAGGATATTTTGATTTCATTGCATCCTCAACCTCCCATGTTATCTCTTCTGCTTGTTGGTTTCTCCAAATTACTTTTACTGAAGTTATTTCTTTATTCCATAGCTTCTTAACTTGATAATCTAGAATGGCAACAGGCATTCTTCATAGGTGAGATCTTCTGTAACCTGCACATCCTCAATAGGAGTGATACGAGATGGGTCACCTATGCATTTTCGAAGCATTAAGACATGAAAAACTAAATGAACCATTGAAAGCTCTTGGGGTAGCTCTAGTTATATGCAACATGCCCAAACCTCTTAATAATCTGATATTGCCCTATGTAATATGGACTCAGTTTTCCTTTATTACCAAATCTCATAATACCTTTCATTGGAGATACCTTTAAAAATACCCAATCCCCCACTGAGAATACCAGTCCTCTCCTTCTAGCATCCACATATAATTTGTGACAACTTTGGGCTATTTCTAGCCACTGCTATATCACCTTAATTTTTTTCGTGGCTTGTTATATTAGATCTGGCCCAAGTAAGGTGGTTTTACCCACTTCAAACCATCCAATTGGTGATCTACATTTCCTTTCATACAAAGCTTCATAAGGTGCCATCTTGATACTCATGCGGTAGCTATTATTATAGGCAAACTCAATAAGTGGCAAATGGTCCACCCAATTACTTTTAAAGTCCAATGCACAAGCTCGCAACATATCTTCAAGTGTCTGAATGGTGCATTCTACTTGACTATCTATTTAGGGGTGAAATGTTGTATTAAAATTCACTTGCGTCTCTAAACTCCTTTGGAAGGACATCCAAAACTTTACAGTGAATTAAGCTCCTCGGTCAGATATAATGGAGATTGGGACTCCATGAAACCTGACTGTCTCTTTGAGGTATAGCTTGGCATACTCTTTAGCTGTGTAATCACTCCTGACTGGTAAGAAGCATGCTGACTTTGAAAGTCTGTCAACTATTACCCATATTATGTCAAACTTCTGAAATAAGCGAGGCAAACCTATAAAAAAATCCATACTGATCATATCCCACTTCCATGTTAGAAACTCTATACAGTGTATATAACCTCCTAGCTTTTGGTGTGCTACTTTTACCTGTTGGAAATTTGGACATTGAGCTACAAATTCTGCAAGGTTCTTTTTCATGCCTCCCCACCAAAACATGTCCTTCAGGTCATGGTCCATCATAGTTAATCTTGGATGGATGGAATATAGGGAATGATGGTCTTCTTTCATTATCCTCTTTCTTAATCCGTTAACATCAGGCATACATTATCTATTCTGGTAGAATAGGATCCTGGAATTATTTTTCTTTCTCCTCCATTACCAATGAAGACTCCGTGCCTTTATGTACAATAACGCCTTCCTTTGGAGTCTCGAGCAGGCGAACTCCTAAACTAGTTAGCTGACATAGATCCTTGGCCATTCCTTGATTTATCATAGCTGGATCACCAGTATTTGTGATTGCCTTATGACTCAGAGCATCAGCTATCACATTTGCCTCCCCCAGATGCTGCAGTATATCAACGCCACAATCCTTTATTAGCTTTAGCCATCTTTGCTGTCTTAAGTTTACGTATTTCTGCATAAAGATGTATTGTAGACTCTTATGATCAGTATATATATCAACATGTACCCCATACAAATAGTGGCGCCATATTTTCAAAGCAAATACAACCACTGCTTAATTAAGATCATGGGTTGGATAGTTTTTCGCATGTGGTCATAGTTGCCTAGATGCATAAGCAATTACCCTACCAGAATTAGTACACACCCTAAGCCAACTCCTGAAGCATCGAAATACACTAAATACCCCTCAGAACCTTCTAGAAGTACTAGCACAGGTGCAAAAGTATGCTTACTTTTCAGATCTTGGAAGCTCCTTTCACATGCATCATTCCATTGGAACTTGGTTGCCTTATGTGTCAACTTTGTTAGGGGTGTAGAAATAGAAGAAAAACCTACAACAAATCTCCTGTAATAGCCTGCCAATCCCAGGAATCTCCGAACTTCTGTAGGTGTTGTTGGTCTTCGCCAATCTTTCATAGCTTCTGTCTTTTGTGAATCAACCCTTATTCCCTCGTCAGACACAATATGACCAAGAATGCCACTGATTTTAGCCAAAATTTACATTTATAAAACTTGGTATACAACTGTCGATCACGAAGAACTTGTAAAACCTGTCACAAGTGATTTACATGATCCTCTTCTGATCTTAAATATAACAAAATGTCATCTATAACTACTATCACAAACACGTCCAAGAAAGGCTTAAATACCCTGTTCATCAGATCCATCAAAATAGTTGGTTCATCTGTTAGCCCAAATGACATAACAAGAAATTTAACGTGACCATAGCGTGTTCTGAAAGATGTCTTGGGTATGTCTTGTTCCTTCAGCCTCACTTGGTGATAACCTGATCTCAAATAAATTTTTGAAAAGTATTTGTCACCCTATAATTGATCAAATGAATCATCAATCCTGGGGAGGGGGTATTTATTCTTAATTGTCACCATATTCAATTGTCGATAGTCAATAACATTCTCAATGTGCCATCCCTTTTACGTACAAATAACACTGGAGCACCCCAGGGGGACGCTCTAGGTCTTACGAAACCCTTCTCCAATAAGTCTTTTAACTGCTCTTTTAACTTACGCAATTCTACCGAGGCCATTTTATATAGAGGGATAGAAATAGGTTGAGTGCCTAGAAGTAAGTCAATACTAAAATCTATTTCTTGTTTAGAAGGTAAGCCTAGGAGTTCTTCAGGGAACACATCGACAAATTCATTCACTACCGTACTTGACTAAAGAGTTGGCGATTCTACCTCCATATCCCTTACTCTAACTAAATGACATATATTCCCCTTGGATATTATCTTTCTAGCCTTAAAATAATAGATAAACTTCCCCTTTGGTGCCCCAACATTGCCTTCCCATTCAAGAATTGCCTCATTTGGAAAGTGGAAGTACACCCTCTTAGTTCGGCAATCCACGGTGGCATAACAAGAAGGTAACCAATCCATACCCATTATAACATCAAATTCCACCTTTTGTAACTCAATTAAGTCAGCCAATGTGTCACAATCACAAATAGTTACTACACAGTCATAATAAACCCTTCTAGCCACAATGGATTCACCAGTTGGTGTAGACACTACAAATGGTTTGTTCAATAATTTGGGTGTTCTCTTAAGCTTCCCAGCAACTAGTGGAGTGATGTATGATAATATAGAACTATGGTCAATTAATGCATATACATTATATGAAAAGATGGGCAATGTACTTGTGACCACATCAGGTGAAGCTTTTAAATTCTACTGACTTCCCGGTGCATAAGTACGATTCTGAACCCCGCTAGAGCTAGCTGCCCCTCTAACACCTCTACCATGACCCATAGGTCCTTATTGACCCCTACCTACCGGAGGAACTAATGATGTTGATGCAATAGCTGATCTCGTAGATTGTGCCATACCACCCATACGTCTACTTGGGCAATCTCTTATCACATGCCCTAGTGCACCACATAAATAGCTAGCATCTATCCCAACATGACATATACTTGGATGACTCCTTCCACACTATTTACAAGGCTGCCTAGGAGTCATTGGTTGGCCTGCCAAATAACCCATTGCCGGACACCTTACCCTTCACCTCGTTGACCAAAATGATTACTTCGAGACCCTTGAAATTATGGTAGAGCACTGGCTACAAAGTAGGAGGATGATGGATAGGTGGTCTATTAGAATACCAAGGCCTAAGCTCACCTTAGGGTGGTGTGAACTCCCCTGTAGATTTGGCTTTTTTGGCCTGCCCCCTTTCCAACTCTTGTGTCCTTCTCCTTTGTGTCTGATCCTCCAATTTTTGTGCAAAAGTGTGCATTCTCGCTATATCCATATCTTTGTTCAAGGAAGCAATGGTGCAGTCTCTGACCAGATATGTATCCAACCTATCTACATATCGATGAACTCTATCGACCATTATAGCAACTACATTAGGAGCATACCATGCCAAGGAATTGAATTAAAGGCTATACTCTCTCACACTTATATTCCCTTGGTAGAGATTCAAGAAGTGGTTTGCATGGTCCTCTCGGATCTCTAATGGCAAATAATGGTCAAGAAATACCTCTCTGAACTCTTTCCAGGTAGTTAGAGGTCCATCTATACCCTTAGATTGCTTATAAGCTTCATACCACAATATAGCCACACCTTTCAATCTATATGTCGCTAACTCAGTTGCTTCTGTACCACCCACATGCATAACATCTAAAGTACACTGAATCTAATCAATAAAGTCTTGTGGGTCTTTATTAGGATTTGACCCAGTGAAGGATGGAGGGTCCAAAAGAAAAAAATCATGTATCCTAGTACCAGTTGCCCTATTTGTACCACTTGTAGCCATAACTGGACCTTTTTGCCTTTCACCTTGGCCAGCAACTATACAAGTCAATAGTTGGACTACATTTCTCAGATCCTGCACAGTAGCATCAATAGATGGTTCTGGGGGAATTTCACTACTCTTGGGTTCATCAGGAACAGGAGGAGTTGGAGATGTCTATGACAAAGACTCCTCTTGAACCTCATCTTGTTGTCTCACCTGGCTGGGTATACCAACCACCACTCCTACTCCCTTCCCTTTACCTTTGTTCTGCCTTGTTTCTATCATACTTGTTGTATAAAACAATTTAGAGATTAGACATAATGAACTTATTACACTTGACTTTATGGCACGATCTAAAAAATGGAAAGAAAGTAATAACTCCTAAATGCCACGTAGCCTTCTGTTTATAAATATGGTGCACAACACATCAATAAACAAGATTCTACATAGACACGGCTTTGTAGACTCCCTAAGACAACCCGCTCTGATACCACTACTGTCACACCATAAAGTACCGTTAAGGCAGACCAGCACCCGTTGCCAATAAGATACCGGGAGAACCAACCTATATCTATACACTTTATATACATACTATTAGGGGTTTCTATGTTTGACATGCCTTTAAGAAGATAAACAGTGGTAATAAGCCATAAGGAAATGCATACGACTAGGCCGTTGGGGCCACGATATTTGAATTACGAGACATGAGCACCGTTTAATTTATAGTCTACAAAGCCTCAAGATAAGGGAAAGTATCTGACAAGGGTCAGGACAGGCCCCACCTCCACTAACTATACAATATAAACATATAATCTCTAGACATGCAAAGCGCTGAATTAACTTGGAGCTTGGTAATAGTAGTTGCATATCCTGTACTCCTACTGGAGAGATCTACTAGCACCTATACCTACAGCATGAAATGCAGGTCCCCCATGAGAGACGTCAGTATGAGATAATGTACTGAGTATGTAAGGCAAGATATAATGTATATAAAGTAACAACTCAAATGAAACCATACACTGGTATAAGATTAGAGACAACCTTTGGTTACACTTTGGAATCATGTACTTTATGTTCTTTATATTACTTTACCTTTACTGTATAATCAGTGCATAGCTGTAATACAAATGATCAACTGGTCAGTGGTAAACTGTATTGGGATTTTCCCTGGCTAGGTTCTTTCTTAACCCCTCTAGCTACCACCCGTGATAGGATCGTCTCTGGCTAGGTGATTCTTTTACCCCTCGGGCTACCACCCATCAATAAACAATATACTTTACCTTTCAATTACCTTTGAGATGGTTCTTATGGTGGTCATAATATTAGAGATGTAGGACTGTATATATAGCATGTGACATGTAGATAATCATACCAGACAATATGACAATGAAAAAGAGTACGTTATACAAATAATGAAATGAGTATGAAATGGAACAACTCGTGAATTTTATTTAGCAATAAGAACCCCTGTAACTTGGTGTACAAGCATGTATGCAAATTTGAGGGTGACTATGTTTGGAAGCATATGAACACATGAAAGAGTGAAGACATGGTTAATAATTATGTAGGAGTTGACAAGTGCCTTTGAAGAATCTAGATTTCATGCCAAGTAATACAAAATCAAGTAGACTTACATACCTCATTGTATGACCTTATTACTACCTCGAGACAATATTTCCTTTCTCCAAATACTTATATACAACATAGTAGGTGATACAATTAGCATTAGCAGCCAATAAATACATCTTAGCATCCCAATTACATAAGAAAACAACACACGTGCAGCAAGCGGGTATTTATATACCCGAGCGTATTCCTTCAACCTTTCCGCCCCTAATCGTATTATTCTAATGCATATTTTCATGTACACATCATATATAGACTGTTTTAGTGCCGGAACAACCTTACAACAGTCCAAAAAGCACAACGCATAACAATTCTACACAACCTCAAAATGGATAGTGTAACGTTACCTTCCTTTGCTACATTTCAATGTCGACAATTGCAAACCTCTTCCAACTATAACCAAACTGTTCCAGCAACATGTACATATACAAACAGCCTTGAACTAGTCTAAGAATAGTAACAAATCAGTCATTAAGGGCATGAAGCAATAGCCTTCTATCCAACAGCCCATAAGTTCATACTAAGCACACAATTGCGATATCATATAATGACTCACTTTTGTGGACTATAAAAGTGGTTACTCAGCCTTGTTACATTACTGTAAGACCAACCTTTGTTGAATACATAAGTATTAATTCATAATAAATCCCCCTACGAGCCGTAGAACCTTTTACGGGCCATAGAGGCGTGTCATAGAAGACAAGTCTAGAATTACGGCAACAAAGTATGAAAGCCAGACTACGAGCAGTATATCACTACATGGCCCATAGATTAGCTTGTGGAGCCTTCTAACTCAGTTATCCTATTTTGTTTTGGATTTATATTTTAAACATTATAAATAGGTTTTCAGTTTATTTTTCTAAGAGAGAGCAGCAAGAACAGAGAGAAAAACATTACAGAGTTTGAGAAACACTTGTAAACTTTAATTTCATCTTCTAAGTACAATCTTGTGATTCTCATCGAAGCACTAGATTTTCTTGTACTAAATTCAATTGTGTAAGTACTCTATCATGTTATTTAAATTCATAAGTTTTGCATTTACACAAGTTATGAGTAGTTAAATCCACAACTACGATTTTCGGAACCACGAAGAACTAACAAGGTAAAACTATGTAGTTTGTAATTCTTGAAAAGTGTGCATTCATATAATAAATAATTCTCTTTGTTTTTCATGTTTTCTAATGGTGGCCAATATTAGAACCCGTCTAGTGTTACTTACTGAACCAAGGTAGTAATGAATAGAAAAAGATATTAATAAACATGATTCGATCGATGTTTCTCGTCTAATCAACTGAAATTGGCCAAGGGGAGGTTGTGCTGGGACAATAGGTAAGGTTTAATAATGTCAACCTATGGGGATGGACCAAATCATATGGTGAAATTCGGCTCTTGGCTTGGCCAAAGGGTTTGGTGAACTTAACTGTCGTTCAACATGATACACACTAGAAAAGAATTTGATTATCCAATGATACTAAGTTAGGGAAAATGGGAATACAATACCCTATATTCTCTCTATATTAGTTTAAAATTTATGTTAGTTAGGATTACTCTTTATTTGTTATTACAAATCCCCCCTTGAGGGAGATAAGTTGGTTAATAAATCCAAATTGCTGAATTGAATTGTTCTAAGTCTACCATATCACCTTAGATTCAACCCTAACCTGGGTTAGTTTGTACATCTTGACAATGACCACTATATCCTCAAAAACAAGGTACAGCTTGGGCGTATCAGAGTTTCATTCAAGGTTGTAAAGTGCACCATTAACTTGACTAAGAGGTTAAGAGATGATTTAAGAAAGTCTTCCCCTCTTTCTTTTTCATGTCATAACTTTGAGTTGAATAAGGTCTTTCTTTAACTAACGATGGGATTTTGCTTGTTTTTAGATCATTCCATGATGAAAAACTCCCAATCGGTGAGGCACTCCCAATGAATAAGTCCCTCTACTCCAGCAGGACAATGGAGTGTTACAGATGGTATTCCAAGAAGCATTCACTTTGTAAGTCCAAGCATTGTCCAACCAAGAAAAATTGAGAAGTAGTCGTGCCTACTCCAACCATAAGAGTATGTGATTTCATACAGATGAACCCTCCAAAATTTCATAGGTCAAAGATGGATGAGTACCCTATTGAGTTTATTGACGAATCTTATTGTGTTGTGGCAGTGATGGGCTTTCCATTTGAAGTGAAAGCCGAGTTAGTGGCCTACCAACTTAAACGAGTAGCTAAGATTTAGTTCGAGCAATGGCCCAATAAGAGAGGCCAAGAAACAAGTCATATTGGTTGGGAGGAATTCAAATTTCCCTTTTTGGATCAATTCTTCCCTATTGAGCTTAGGGAATCAAAGGTCCAGGAACTCATCAACTTAAAGCAAGGATCATGAGCATGAGGGATTATGCCCTCAAATTTATCAAAGTATCTTAATTTATGGTTGCACATTCAAGAGATTGCATGCAAATTTGTTTCAAGTCTCTCTGAGTTGGTCTCTAAGGAATGCAAGATGGTCATGTTGGTCAAGGAGATGGACATTTCTCACTTGATGACATACATAGAGAAAATTAAAGAAGAGAAGCTTTGTGAAAGGGCAAGGAAGTCCAAGAGGGCTCGAGTTGAAGTTGGGAGTTATTGTCACTAAAAGGATAGTGGTTAGGAATTCTAGGGCAGCCAAAAGCAAGGTGGTCAAGGATCTACCAACAATTCTCCTTCCCAGAAATACAAAGGGGTGGCTCTCAAGCCCTAGAGTCAAAATTTCCCTAAGTGCGGGAGGCCTCATAAAGGAGAATGCTTAGTCGGGTCAAATGCTTGCTTCACTTGTGGGGGGCCCATCCACTATGCTAAGGATTGAATTGAAGGAACAAAGATACAGGGTCTTAAGTCCAAAGGAGTCCTATTTATGGCTCCCAAAGGACTAATCAAGCCAACGCTCTTTGTGCTCACCAAGAGGAAGAAGATACTCGGGATGTGGTTACTAGTAAGTTAAAGGTTTTTTATTATGATGTATATGCACTTTTAGATCTGGGAGCAAACCTATCTTTTGTAACCTTATTGTTTGCTTATAAGTTTCATGTATGTCCGAAAGTCCTCTATGAGCCTCATGAAGTGAGTAACCACGTAGGTAAGTCTATCATAGCTCAAAAAGTCTATAGAGATTGTCCTATTTCTATCTTGTATAAAGTGATTCCATGTGACTTATTCAAGAATTCTATAGTATACATCAATGTTATTCTGGGGATGGATTGGTTGTATACTTCTAACACCTTCATTAACTGTAGAACTCATAAGGTTAAATTTCAATTCCCTAATAAGCCAATTCTTGAATAGGAGTGTAGCAATTCTTCATGTTAGGGTTGATTTATTTCTTTTGTTAAGGCCCAAAAATGATTTCCAAAGGGTGCATCTACCACTTGGTGGGGTTAAAGATGTTTCTAACAATGTTCCTTCTCTTGAGATGATTCCCCTTGTAATTGAAGTTCTTGATATCTTCATAGATGAGTTATCGAGTGTTCCACCAAAAAGGGAGACAAACATTGGTATAGACCTTAAACCCACTACTCAGGCTATCTCTCCTTATAGAATGGCTCCTGCAGAATTGAAGGACTTAAAGGAGAAAATGAAGGATTTATTAGAGAGGGGCTTCATTAGACCTAGTTGGTCTATATGAGGTACCCCGGTGTTATTTGTAAGGATGTCACGACCCAAGACTAGGGCCTATATGTGACACGGCGAACAGAGACCCCAAAGGGACCCAAGAAAGCCTCTTAACTTATCATTACATATCATGGATTGCGAAAGCATATAAAAGACATAAGAGTAAGAATAGGGGGGAAGGTCTAAGGGGAAAGCTTGCATAATATCATAATCAAGAGACAAGGAGTCGAAGCTCATATCATAGATACATAACATGTCCAACGAACACCTCTAATATTTAGATAAGAGTGGGGGCCAATACAAGCAATTGGGCTCACCCTCATAGTGAAAGTAAAAATAATGAAGAGTGTCTAAATACATAATAGGAGAAACATAGACTAAGGTCCCCAAAGTGGAGGATTCACCAACTAGCTTGAGTAGTACCAAACTAGCCACATGGAGGAGGAGAATGATCAACTTGGTCACTGGTTCCTACATGGTGATATCATGTAGGCAAGAGTATGTGTTAGCATATTTGAATGTACTAAGTATGTGGGATGCAATGCAACGAGAGATAAGCATCATAGACAAAATACATAACAACAGACAATACATATCATATAACAATATGTCATAAATGACTAATGCTCAAGTAAAACATGCTTTAAGTAACTCATACTCATATAGGATATCATATGTGTAGAAGAGACCATGCTAGATTTCAGAAGTACAAACCCCTTGGTTGGTTGATGATGGTCTCACCCTATCACCCTATTGGTGTGGTACAAATCCCTCATATATTTGATGATAATTTCACCTTATCACCCCTAGTGACGAAGTAGAAACTAATCACATATTTGATAAGTGCAAACCCCACCTCGGTTCTCAACGTATAAACCCCTCAACAAGGTTATCCGGGCTCTTAATCCCCCTGGATTGAGCATCGTATAATGCAACACTTTATATAGATTATATCATATACATAATTTCCTTTCATCATCATAACATTAATCATATCATATCTCATGCTTTGGACCTTCAATTCCTCAAGAAACCACATCCCGATATTTTATCGAACACTTAGAGTATGTGTAATGCTAGTATAGAACAATGAAATATAGAGATAAAATCATGCAAGAAAATTCATTGTAAAACCATCAATCAACATATTGCAACACTCTTAAGCAATGTACATTCAAAACCTGTCATCAAATCTTAAATTAGATCCAAGATTTATAGCTCAAAACATAGCAAAACAGTCACAACTTTACATAGCTTCAACATAATTCATAGACAGGTCCATACTAGTAAATCCAATTGAAAAATCAACTTTAAATCATGCAAATTAAATATAAAGGAGGTTAGCGAACCATGGATGGAAGGACCCAACAGCTGAAACCCACATAATTTTTTTTGGAGATGAACTTGGTGAAGATTGGAGATGGAGACTTGAAGCTTGAAGAAGAACCTTTAAGGAAATCCTTAGTTTCGGATGAGGGCTTAAGGCTTGAATTTAGGAGTAAAAAATATGTATAAGTGTTGGAGTAAGTATTAAGGAATGTTTACGATGATATGAGGGTGAAATATGACTAAGTACAGGTAAAAACATGTTTGGAGAATTTTAGTCCCAAAACATAAAAGTCTTGGACCACACAGAAAATCATTGTACAGAAAAGTACACCTCTCCATATTGTAGAGAGGATGCGGAGATAACTTCCCTTCATCTACATGCCCTTGGTGCATTGCGCCAAGGGCGGAGAATACTCATTGGAATTTATCACTTGAAAAATCATAATTGCTAATCTTTTGTTCTTAACTCGGGGTTAGACCCTTTGTCCCCTAATTGTGACCCCCTAAACAAGAATATGAAGTCAAATTTTTGATATCACGCATGAATTTTAAGATATATAGAATTTAAAATTTCAAGCATTTCGAGGCACATTTTTGGACACGTTTTTGGGCCGCTTCAAAGGAAGAAGGATGGGTCACTCTATAAGTGAATTGATTATTGGCAACACAATAAGGTCACCATCAAGCATAAGTATCTATTTTTGAGGATAGATGAGTTGATTGATCAGTTACAAGGGGCTACTCATTTCTAAAAAATCTACTTGAGATCTGGTTATCAGCAATTGAGGGTGAGAGAAAGTAGCATCCTTAAGATAGCTTTTTCAAATAGGTATGTTTATTTTGAGTTTGTCGTGATGTCATTTTGCCTCATTAATGTACCAGTGATATTTATGGACCTCATAAATAGGGTGTTCAAGCATTACTTGAAAATGTTCATTATGGTGTTTATTGATAAAATTCTTATCTACTCTCGAGGTGAGTAAGAGCATATGAAGCACTTGAGGATAGTAATGAAAACCTTGAGGGAATAGAAGATCTATGAAAATTTGATAAATGCGAGTTTTGGCTAGATGTGGTTTCCACCTTCCTTGGGCATGTGGTATTGATAGAGGGAATCAGCATTGATCCTACGAAGATAAAAGCGGTAAGAAACTAGCCAAGGCCATTGGCTCCTACTGACGTAAGGAGTTTCTTAGGTCTAGCCTATTACTATAGATGGTTTGTGCAAGACTTCTACACTATTTTGTCTCCACTAACCAAGCTAACCCAAAATAATGTTATATTTGTGTGGATGGATGAAGATGAGAGCAGTTTCTTGACTTTAAAGGATTGGTTGACTTCAACCCCATATTGACATTGCTAGAAAAAAATGATGGGTTTGTTATATATTATGATGCATCAAGGATTAGGTTGGGGGGTGTCAATGCAAAATGGTAAAGTGATTGCTTGTGCTTTAAGATAGTTGAAAGTCCATGAGAATAATTACCCAACTCATGATCTAGAGCTTGTAGCGGTGGTGTTCCCCTTAAAGATTTGGCGACACTACTTGTATGTAGTTTATGTGGATATTTTCACTGACCATAAGATTCTCCAATATGTGTTCACCTTGAAATATCTCAACTTGAGGCAATGGAGGTTGTTAGAGCTACTCAAGGATTATGATATGAGTGTGAAGTACCACCCCGGAAAAGCCAATGTTATGGCTAATGCCCTTAGTAGAATTTCCATAGGTAGTATGTCCCATATAAAAGATGATGGAAAAAGGGAGTTAGCCAAAGATGTTCAAAGATTGGCTAGACTGGGACTGAAATTAAGTGAGTCTAGAAGTGGTTTTTGATATCACCCAAGCAACACCTCCTTTCAAAGGTTAAATGGTTGTTGTCAACATATATAACCCAACCAAGGTTAGGGTCGAATCCTATAGGGAATATGGTAGACCCAGAGTAATTGCAACCAAGTCAAGTGAATTAACCTACATATTTCTCTAAAAGAGGGGTTTGTAGTTTGTAGAAAGCAAACCTATACCAGAACAAGTGTTGTGAAACTAGTGAGAGAAATAACTAGGGTATTGTGTTCACAAAACTAGTAATAGAAGTAACTAGGGTATTGTGTTCCCATAATTCCCTAAATTGGTATTACCAGATAATCGTAATCTTTTCTAGTGTGTTGTATGCAGAATGGTAAGTTAAGTTTACCAAACCTGTTGATCCAAGTGAGAGGCAAATTTCACTACATGATTTGATCCATCCCCACAGTTTAACATTACTAAACCTTACCTATTGTTCCAGTACAACCACCCCTTGATCCAGTTTGGTTGATTAGATAAGAAGAAATTAATTGAATCTTGTTAATTAATCTTTTTTTCCATTCATTACTACCTTCATCCAGTCAGCAATAATTAGTTAAGTTCTAACACTTGTGACCATTGAAAATAAATCAAAATGAAGAGAATTAATTAATACATGTATCACACATTCCATGAATTACAAATTATCCGATTTTACATTGTTAGTTCTTCATGGTTCCCACAATCCTAGTTGTGGATTTAGCTATCCACAATCATGGTAGATGCAAGAATCATGATATACAATAACATAATGGAGCACTTATGATGATAAATTTAAGAACGAGAAATCCCAAAATTTTCACAAGAAATCTCAAAGTATTGTTAAAAATCAAAAAGTTGTTTTCCATGTGTCTCTTCGAACTTTTTTCTCTTTCTCTTTCTATTTGTTATCCATCTAAAATAAACTAAAAAAACTATATATAGTAGCTGAAATACAAATCCAAAACAAAATAGGAAAACTAGATTCGACAAGCAAGATGAATAGGGTTACGATCCATATAAAGTTCTACGACCCGTACCTGGGCTTCGTAGTCTTCATTCTTTAATACTGGGCATCACTTTTATAAGACCTTTCTATGGGCCTTATTTAGACTTACGGCCCATATAGGGTTTTGTCTAACAACCTTCAAAAATCTCCCAAATTCTGATCCTCAAGGTCTAAACCTAATCCAGAACAGGCACAAAATTCCATGGCTTGTCTGATAGTTTGTTAATGCAACTTCATAAAATAATCCCTTCACTGGATATCAATCATGAAACTACTCTACGGGTCATAGAAATTTCCTCGGCCCTTATTGTGCTTTGTACTTCATCAAAATGCAGTATTTGCAACACTTTGCCCAAAATCTTCCCAAATCATGTAATCCCAAAAAAAACATAAAAACACATCAAACCCACTAACATTGCTTTGAGAACACAAAAAATTCTATGTTTTAAGCATCAAAAATCTAGTATTTTGACAGCACATCAATACCCTCAACTTAAACTTATTTATCCTCAATCGACAAACTCAATCTTTATAAGAAGTATAGTAACACAGAGACATTAATTTAATGACATACATTATCTTCACATCAACACAGATACCCACAACAACCTATAAATGCATATCAGATAGTTACTAAACAAACCAATGCAGATCATTACATGTGACAGTGCAACTATGACAAGCAAGGTAACCGCAGATAAGCAATAATCTTTGAAATAGCCTAAAAACAATAGTGTAACACAAGTGCTCTCACAAGAAGAAGTCTTATATCCCACTCACGATAATATTTTCAGATTCAATGCTTGGGACTAAACAAAATCACTCTCACTCACAACAGATATTCAAACACCATGCTCAATACTATATGCTTGCCTCTATACTCATAATTATGACCTTCGACTACTTGGATTAGAATCATTAGAGGACGTTCATGTCTTGTAACGTAGGCTCAACGGACTTTGGTATGATGTTTGGGTAACATAGTGACTAATGGCCCTTCTTCACACTTTTGCCCTACTAAATTGTTATTTTTCAACTGCTTCTCCCCTTATCCTACTTCAAGCTTTTTGGGGTGCTTTACTCTCATTTTTAGATCGTTGCCTTCTATTTTCACATTTTTTTCTTTTTGGCCTATTCTTTAGGCATCCATAAATTTTTCTTCCACCCTAAATCACATTTTTCTCCCTTTTTCATGTATTACTAGCTTCCACCCCATTTAGTGTGATTACCCTTACACCAGCCACCCTCAACGTAAACTTTTTGCCTTAGTCAAGTGCACAATATTTAAGGAAGGAACAGGGCCAATTTTGAGATTTCACATTCGGCAAGGGTAGGTCACTTAGTTTTTATACAAAGAAAAGGGTACATATAAAGCTCAAACATTAGGATCAAATACATTACACATTTGGTAGGTCATTTAGGCTAAGTGGGCTAATATAAGAATGGCCTAAGATCCTTTTCTAACCAACTAACCTACAGTCTAAGTCAGAGTGACCAGGCAAGTTCTAAATTGGAACACAGTATAAGAATTAAGCAAATAAAGCTCTCGGTACTGATTATACTATCAACCTAGACTCTTAGATCATGCTTTTCATCACAATTGGACTTCATGTATAAGAACAAGCACTATTAATCATCAATATCACATGGTTGTTTCAAGACTCCCTAACAAACTTTTGATAGGTATCATTTTTCATACAAAAACTAGCATATGCCATAAATTTTAGTACTATATGCTACTAATACTAACTACACATCTTAATCATGTCATTCAACAAAAAATAAATTTCTTTAAAGAAAGGACACAAGCAAGAAAACCCCTCATACTCAAAATTTATGATTATTATAGCCATAGTTAATCAGACTTCACTGAGGCCTATATCTACCACACCCCTATTGCAAAGAGTTCGCATTATCCTCAATGCACAGAATATGACACTATGAAAGCATAAGGGTCAAAATAAACATACCTAGGTGCCTAAGCATCGGTCTATGGATGGGATTGACCACCTTAAACCTGCTTGGTAGTCTCCTTAGTAGCAACAACATGTCCAGAGAGCCCAACACCCCTCATCGCCTCTAACTCACATGTCCACCACAATCCTTTATAGAGCGAAGCCTAGCAAGCTCAAACTACTACTCCTCTATCATCCCCATGTCTCACTTCACGACATCTAGATAATCAGTTTAGGCCCCTTCTCGAGAGGGCAGAGTGGTGTCTCCATAGGAATAAATAGGTCAATGACTACATCACTAGGTTAAGATGGCAGAAACATGATAGGTGTTGCTACTACTACTTTCATCTTATATTGGATATTCTGGATCTCTATCTAAATAATTATAATAGAAGTAAGCTATTCTAAACTGAGACTCTGCCTTACTTGCCTCTCAACCACATGAATATGGGTGTATGTTAGTGTAAGCCTCTAGTAAATGGTAGTCACACTATATATCTACACACGTGACTTAGCCTTTTAGATGGCCTGGGCAACCCAATGCCAAATTTGCTATAGCAACTAGGTCAACTGTGACTCAATGCATCCATGTGCTATGTTAGGTCTTGAATAAATGTCACTGATATGTATACTATGCCAATGGGTGAAAACTATACGGGCACGGCCTCTAGTGTAGTAGTGCTAGTAGTGAGTCCACTCTTTATATAATCCTCGATCTGTGGGGACCCCTTAGTAGTGGGAACTGCTGTGGTAGGAGAAAATGGAGGCTCAGACGATGGTGCTCCAACAAATATCTCAAGCATCTATAATAAAAGGTGTGGTGCTCGCCAAACGGCCACCGAATTCTCATCACCCCTTATCAGTCTAGCACCAATGTCCTCTAAACCTCAATTAGAGCATCTAAGTGATAAAGGATCTCTAACCCCACTGCTATACAGAGATGATATATCAAGCATGGGAAAGGAATGGATTAGACCTCTACCACCTCATGAATTTCCTTTGTAATCAAGTGGACCCAATCTATGTCATAGCTAGCTCAGATGCTGGCAAATAGTATCTCGCAGTCCAGTGTTAAGGTATTATCTGCATGCATGGGCCAAATATATGGTCTAACAATAACCCGCAAATATTTGTCGATGAAGTTGAAGGATGCCTTCACCATGGGCATAGATGAAGTAGATACCCATATAAGGTTCTAGCCTTTCTAGCAATATGGTCGACATCCTATCTCATCAATGCAACATTATAGGCCTAACATCTTATCTGGACCTTATCCTAAGTCTGTCTTAGTCTGTCGTCGAACTCAGGTGTAGTCTTGGTACTCAGGCCCAAAATCATATGGTGGATGGAGGCCTCTGATATGTCAACTTATATTGCCCTCACCCTCATGTTTGTCAACCAGGGCTGAGTGAGGAGTCTCTTTTCCCTTAGGGGTTGACTCTAGGACAATGGAGGCATATGATATAAAGAACTCTTGATCCATCGATGGGGAGTACTTCCTTATAGTGCCGCCAGCCACTAAAGTCTTTATCGAGCAATGGTGTCCTTGAGTTTGGGAACACACTCTAACCATAAAGTAATTATCTAAGGCTTCTGAAATGTGGAATGGACTGGTCGACCCTGCTCATCCTATTGTACGTCATCCCAGTAGATCTATTCCATTCCCCACTTGCACCAATGATAGATAATGTATTTGGAAGAAAGGTTGGAGCTTAGGGTGCTGATGATGACTTAGACTCATACTCCTCTCTAAATTTGGACTCGACTCCCTCTCTGGAAGAAGTTATCTATATAGAACTATTGTCCCTGTCACCTCCTACGTTAGATAAGGAAGGGTGGACATTGATAGCCTGAGTCTAGGGCTACCCTAACTGTCTAACAACAATGAGTATCTGTGCTCGCTCACTACCTACCTCAGGCTAGACAACAAGGTCCTCAAGAGATCCACTGGCCCTAAAACTGCCTTGGGTGTCCGAGGGCTCATCTCTCAAATGTCGCTGCATAGCCTGTATCTCGCTCTTCCTTAGTTTTAGTGCCATGGTACCTGGAATACACATATTTGACATATCGATTAGCCCTATAAGTACAAGAATTAAAAATAAGAATTTATCAGAATTAGTGATAGAAGAACCTACAAAGACTCATTTACGACCCATAGGGAAAACTACGAGCCGTAAAAGGCCTTTGTAGGTTTTAAGGTACAATTAAATTTGTTACTAGATTTACACCTATGAGACCAGGCAGATCGTAGAACATTCTATGAGTCATAGATTGAGTCATAGATGTAGGTCAAGACTTGATCATTTGCAGGTATGACCCTATGAAACCTATCAATGAGTAGTAGAATAAACTACAACTCGTACAAGGTTCCATCTCATTAAATCTCAGAAACCCCAGGCTACTGGTTCTATTTACAAGGGGCAACTAGAGCTCGTGGATTATTCCACAAGCAACAGAAGACCCTTGTGGTGTGAAGACTCCACTAGCTCAGATTTTCCAAGCCCATTAAATGGGTCCCCAAATGGGATTATCAATAAACACAACAATTATACATAGCACCGAACCAATCATTTTATGTAACTAAATAACTCCTAACAAATTTCCCAATGAGCCACATGCATCAATTATACACTCATATCAAATGTACACATCCACACCATATTATCATAACTATTTGATAATTTAAGGATTGCCACTATGATCACACACTCAATCACATGTTGTTTTACAAACAACGATGCCTATGTACTTCTTATGACATTTTACAATATGATTTCAAGCAACAACATTCAAACACGACATGGATGATTTCATAAAACTCATATTGAACACACATTCTGGTTTTACATAGTTCAAAGAAAAGGGGACAACCCAATCAGTGTTAATCAAATAATGTTTCACATACAAGGACAACACCTATTTCGTACACACAAACTTCAGAATATCATACCTAGTCATCAACTTAATCTGATGATACCAATTTCAACAATATAAGAGAATTAAAGTGAAGAACATATCTAATTTGGCTCACAAAGTTGAGAAATTAAAGGAGGAAACTAAGGTTAGTTGGCCCTAGGTGGCTAGAGTGTTACCAAAAAGCTGCTTGAAAAAAATAGAGGTCGGTCAGATGGTGATCAGAATCATGTGGTAGGAGGAATGCTTAGGGTAATATTTGGAAATTGGTTAAGAATTAGGGGTAAAAATTTACCCCTATTTTTTATAATATTGATCGAGATCGAGTGACAATTGGGCCCAAGCCCTACAAAATCCTGGCCACGGGCTGTAGAATTTTCTACAATCGGTAGAACTTGGTCTCAAAGAGTGCCAAAGTCCTCAATTTAGGAAATTGAGTTCATGAACCTATATATAGGCCATACATAGACATATGTCTTGTAGATTGCATCATAGAAGCCCGCAACACTTTGACATTTTTAAGAATCTTACCTGGGGTCTACGAGCCCCATTCACGGCCCATAGTTTTTTATACAGGCTGTAAAGTTGGCACATGAACTAGATTGCACAATATTTTTCTTACTGGAAGTGTTCTAAGATTTAGTGTACATGTCACGGTGTAAACCCCAACTAGTAGAACCAATCGTATAAACACTTTTTGTTGTTTATTCAGCCCAAGATGGTTGACTTGTCCTTGTACCTACATATCCTTAGAAAAAACACATTGTTAACCTATATGCCACAAGTCCAGAGTCTAAAAAGTTTAACCAAAATGTTGAAATTAAACTACCTATAAGTCCAGAAAGCTAAAAGTAGAATAAAACTACTACTATTACATTAAATATCTTGGGTTACCTCTAAAGTAGTGCCTCATTTACTATCAAAGCACAACAACTTGGCTAGTTAGACTTTACCAAATTCCCAAATTTCCATCATCAAGTCATCGGGCCTCTTCATCGACTAACAAATGTTGAATATGACTTCTTCATCATTCAATTGAAATTTGAGTTAGCTTGACTCAGTACCCACTATTGCTCGCCCAGTGGCTACGAAGGGTCTTCCCAAGATGATTGAGACTTCAAAGTCAACCTTGCAATCAAGTATCACAAAGTCTGTGGGGAATATGAATTTTTCCACTTTGACAAGGGTACCATATAATATCCCTAAAGGCTTCATCATCGTTAGGTTATCCATCAACAATCGCATGCTCGTTGGAGTATGGGCTTCTAAGCCTAGATTCTTGAACACTATAAGAGGCATTAGATTGATGTTGGACCCTAGATCATATAATGCCCTTGTGAACTCAATATCTCCAATTGTACAAGGTATGGTGAATTCTCTGGGATCTTCTCGCTTTTACACTAAGTACCTTGTTGCTACCCCAGAACAATGTTGAAGATCTTGGGAGAGCTCTTGGCTCACAGTCCTCATCTTTGTCACCAAGTCCTTCATGAACTTTGCAAATGCTTCAATGAAAGGGATATTGATGGAGAGATGCTTTATTATGGAGATAAAGAGCTGGAATTTACCTTTCTCCTCCATCTTTTTGAGTGTCTGAGGGAAAGGACATGGAGGCCAATGAATGGGTTTCAACTATTATGATTGTTGCATTACTCAATCCATCCTTGCACGAGCATCTTCTGTCTCTTCAACATTGCTTTCAACGATCTCCTCACAAACAACATCTTTATCTATCGACATCGGAGGGTCAATGGTCCATGTAATCACTTTGATACACTACCTCTCATTCTTTGGGTTCTAAAATGTGTTGCTGGGCAATGTACCTTTCTAATGCTAGTTTAATTTAGCAACATCTGACCAAACTATTGCTCCAGTTGATTGATAGCATAGAATGAGACTCAATTTTCTGATAAATACTAAATTTTAGATTTCATCCCCTTCAAGGTTTCATCTTGAGCATCAACCTTCTTTAATAGTTGATCAAACATCTCCTTAATATGAGAACTACCAACACCAAAATCTCAATTAGTTGGTGTCATATATACACCATTCTGTCACACCCCAAGGTCTTGTTAGGGCGGACTAGCACCCGTTACCGATAAGGCTTGGGACAACCAACCTTTATCTATGCGCTTTGTATATATGTTATAAGGAATTTCTATGTTTGGCATGCTTCTAAGATTGTAAATGATAATAATCGAAAAGGAGATGGATATAGCTAGGCCATTGGGGCCATGGTGTCTAATATACGAGACATGACCACACTTTAATTTACATAGTCTACAAAGCCTCTAGTCGAGAGAAAGTACCCATAAATATTTGGGACAGGCCCCATCTTAATTAATGGTATAACGCAAACATATAAACTCGAAATACGCACAAAGCTCCGGAATAATTTGGAGCTTGGTAATAGTAGTTGAATGTCATGAACTCTACTAGAAAAATCTATTATCACCTGTACTTGCAGCATGAAATGAAGGTCCCCTGCAAGGGACTCAGTACGAGATAATGTACTGAATATGTAAGGCCGCAAATACTATATAAGAAGAACAATACAAATGAAACTATGCACTAGTATAAGATAAGAGACTGCCTTTAGATATACTTTAGGATCATATACTTTATGTCATTTATATTGCTTTACCTTTACTGTAATATCTGTACAATAAAATCTATGCACAGCTGTAATACAAATGGCCAAGTGATCAGTGGCAAACTGTATTGGGTTCGTCCCTCGCTAGGTTCTTCCTTAACACTTAGAACTACCCCCCTTAATAAGATGTTTCGCTGGCTAGGTGATTCTTCCACCCCTCGGGATATCGAGATCGTCCCTTTGCTAGGTTCTTCCTTAACCCCCTTGGGCTACAACCCATGATAGGATCATCCCTGGCTAGGTGTCACTTCCACCCCCTCGGGCTACCACCTATCAAAACTGTATACTTTTTCTTTGTTATTACCTTTGAGATTATTCTTTTGGCAGTCATAATATTGGAGAAATAAGGATATATATATGCAGTATATGCCATCTTAATAATCATACAACACAATATGGAAATGAAAAGAGTATGTTACATAGACAATGAAATACATATGAACTGAAGCAACTCATGAACTTTGTTTAGCAACAAGAACTCATGTACTTAGTATCATAAATATATGTAGATTTGAAGACAACTATATATAAGAGCATATGAATATGTGAAATATTGGAGGTATGTCTGATTTGTCATGGTGGAGTAGATAAATGCCTTTGCTTACCAAAGGACCTATGTTTCATGCCAAGTGATACGAAATCAAGTAGCCTTACATACCTCGTTATATGACCTCATTACTACATTGGAGTGGTTGTGGTTTCCCTCAAATATTTAGCTATAGTATATTAATCAATAAGACTAGTATTATCATCAACACAAACTTCTAGGTAGTCCAATATCACAAAAATGACCATCCGGAATGCAAGCTTTCAAATAACGACGCAAAGACAATTCTTCAGTATTTTTGCTTATAAACGTATTTTCTAACAACCATTATTATGTATATATTATTTTCAAACTCTTATCAGTCCTAAAATAGTCCAAGTAACTCAACACATAACAATTCTTCACACCATACAAATAAGCGGCATAACGCTACATCCTTTCACCATACTTCGACGTCAACAAATCCCAAGCTTGTCATAACTTTACCAAAATTGTATTCAACATTTTCAAACATAAAACCAGTCTTAAATTAGTCCAAAAATAATCCCAAAATAGGTTATGGTCGTGGATCAATACATTATAATTTTCAGCTTCCAAGTTTCTTTTAAAAGTGAAACTACAATATTGTAAAATAACTCATCTTTATGGACTGTAAAAGTAATGCAGAAACTTAATTACATGACCAACAACCTATATATTGTTAGAAAATAAGTCTTACTTCATATTTCATCCAACCAATTATGATAGAATCCTCTTGAACAACAAGAAACGTTCACAACAATAATTAGAACATAAACTGTCCAAATTTCTAGCTTAACATAATAGCATGTACTTCTTGTTTTACATGATGAAGCTATACTATCAACATCTATAAATTAAACCATGTTAATAGCATCAAAGTATCTTCGTAATAAAGTCCGAAAATGATATAGAAGTCACCAAAATAAAAGGCAAGTGTGCAGTAACTTTCTTGACACAAGCTGTCCAGAATTTCCAATAAATTTCCAGCAAAGATACTATCATATACTTCGTGTTTTTCATGAAGTAATCATACTAAATACATCTATAATTGCTTACCTTTGCCTTATATGTTCAGTATATCCTTCAAAATCCTTAGAAAATTGAGTTTGCAGCTTAGTGAAGTCGATTAGAGTGAAGACAAATGACTTTAAGAAAGCTGAAACTTTATTTCCTAGTGGAATGGTTTAGTGTTGCACTTAGCCCATTTTTAAAGATCAAATTGGCCAACTTTGTCTTCCACTTTTGACCTGATAATAACAACCATTAATGGTATATTATTTTAGCATCTTATCCACCAAAATTAGGCTTAATTGGGTCTCAAATATGATGGACCTATGCTGCCAATTTCCAGCTTTCTTCTTAGTTGGTTTTTGGTCCAAATGGACAAGTTGTTTGTAGTGTACTTTGGACGTTTAAAAAACTTCTTGGACTAAGAATAAGGTTAATTTATGATACTAAAACATGGGAAAAAGTTACACCATTAAGATGGAATTTATTCATAATCAAACTTGAACTAATTAGGCCTCGAGCCTCGTGTCCGTTTAGCTATCAATTTTAAGCTAAGAAAGTAGGTGACTCACCTACTAGATTATTAAGTCATATAATAACCTCAATTCAAGAACTTTCAAGAATTGATGCTAATTTGACCTAACCAGAACATGATTCATTTATATAGCATTAGTATATGTAAAATATGGGGTGTTACATCCTCCCCCCTGAGGAACATTCGTCCTCTAATGTTAGCACAATTAGGTAGCTTGACAAAATATAAACCTTTATTTAAATAAACCTTTAATAACATATTAATTATTCAATCACAGGTACCTATTAGTATTCCAGTTCTGCATGTTGGGCATCCTCTTTAGCTTCAAACAAATGGGGGTATTTTGACTTCATTGCGTCCTCGGCCTCCCATGTCATCTCCTCTGCCTACTGATTTCTCCAAAGTACCTTCACTAAAGCTATTTGTTTATTCCTTAGCTTCCTAACCTGATGATATAGAATAGCAATAGGTTCCTCTTCATAGGTGAGATCTTCTGTAACCTGTACATCCTCAATAGGAGTGATACAAGATGGGTCACCTATGCACTTTCGAAGCATTGATGCATGGAAAACTGGATGAACCATTGAAAGCTCTTCGGGTAGCTCTAGCTCATATGCAACCTGCCTGATCTTCTTAATAATATTATATGGGCCTATGTAACATGGGCTTAGTTTTCCCTCCTTACCAAACCTCATAACTTCTTTCATTGGAGACACCTTTAAGAATACCCAATCTCCTACTAAAAATGCTAGATCTCTCCTCCTAGCATCCGTATATGACTTATGATGACTTTGGGATGTTTCTAGCCACTTCCATATTAACTTAACTTTTTCCATGGCTTGGTGCACTAGACCTGGCCTAAGTAAGGTGGTTTCTCCCATTTCAAACCATCCAATTAGCGATATACACTTCCTTCCATATAAAGCTTCATAAGGTGCCATTTTGATACTTGAATGGTAGCTATTATTATAGGCAAACTCAATAAGTGGTAAATGGTCCACCCAACTACCTTTAAAATCCAATGCACAAGCTCGCAACATATCCTTAAGTGTCTAAATAGTTTGTTTTGCTTGACCATCTGTCTGAGGGTGGAAAGTTGTACTCAAATTCACTTAGGTACCTAAACTCCTTTGGAAAGACTTCCAAAACCTCGCAGTGAATTAAGTCCCTTGGTCTGATATAATGGAGATTGGGACTCCATATAGCCTGACAATCTCTTTGGGATACAGCTTGGCATACTCTTCCACTGTATAATCACTCCTGACAGGTAGGAAATATGCTGACTTTGTGAGCCTGTCAACAATTATCGATATGGAGTCAAACTTCTGAAATGTGCGAGGCAAACTGATAACAAAGTCCATATTGATCATATCCCACTTCCAAGTTAGAAGTTCTATACACTACATAAAACCTCCTGGCTTTTAGTGTTCGACCTTCACTTGTTAACAATTTGGACATTGAGCTTCAAATTCTGCAAGGTCCTTTTTCATGCCTCCCCACCAAATACTCCCTTTAGGTTATGGCATATCTTAGTCGATCTTGGGTGAATGGAATATCGAGAATGGCGGGCTTCTTCCATTATCCTTTTTCTTAACCCATCAATATCAGGCACACACAAACTATTTTGGCAATAAAGTACTCTATTTGTGTAAGGTAAAAGCCCTTTATCATACACTAACTCACTTTTTCCTTAAGCTATTATAGAACAGGATCCTCAAACTGTTTTTCTTTCACCTCCGTTACCAATGAAGACGTTGTTGCATTATGTACAATAAACCCTTCCTTTGGAGTTTCAACAATGCGAACTCCTAAACTGGATAGTTGATGTAGGTCCTTAGCCACCTATTGGCTAACCATGGCCTCACCACTAGTAGTCATAACTATTTTACGACTCAGACCATCCACTACCACATTTTCCTTCCCCGAATGGTATAGTATATCAATATCATAATCCTTTATCAGCTCCAACCATCTCTGTTGTCTTAAGTTTAGGTCGTTTTGCCTAAAGATGTAATTTCAAACTCTTATGATCTGTATATACGTCAACATGAACCCCATACTAATAGTGGCGCCATATTTTCAAAGCAAATACAGTCGCTAGTAGCTCAAGATCATAAGTTGGGTAATACTTCTCATGTGGTCGTAGTTGTCTGGATGCATAAGCAATTACCCTACCATGTTGTATCAACACACACTCTAAGCCAACTCCTGAAGCATCACAATACACTGCATACCTCTCAGTGCCTTTTGGAAGTAGTAGCACTGGTGCAGAGGTTAGCTTATTTTTTATTTCTTGAAAGCTCCTTTCACATGCATCATTCTATTGGAACTTGGTTGCCTTACATGTCAACTTTGTTATAGGTGCAGAATTGGAAGAAAAACCTTCAACAAACCTTTGGTAACAACCTGCCAAACCTAGAAAGCTCTGAACTTCCGTGGTCGTCATTTGCCTTGGCCAATCTTTCACAACATCTATCTTTTGTGAATCAACTCTTATTCCCTCCTCAGACACAATATCACCCAAGAATGCCACTCATTTTAGCCAAAATTCACACTTAGAAAACTTGGCATACAGCTGCCGATGACGAAGAACCCGCAACACTTGTCATAAGTGATTTGCATGGTCCTCTTGTGACCTTGAGTATACCAAAATGTCATCTATAAATACTATCATGAACACATCCAAGAATGGCTTAAACACCCTATTCATCAGATCTATAAAAACTGCTGGTGCATTTGTTAGCCCAAATAACATAACAAGAAACTCAAAGTGACCATACCATGTCCTGAAAGTAGTCTTAGGTATATCTTCCTCCTTTAGCTCACTTAGTGATACCCCAATCTAAAATCAATTTTTGAAAAGCATTTGGCACCCTGTAACTGATCAAACAAATCATTAATCCTGGAGAGTGGGTATTTGTTCTTAGTGGTCACCCAATTCAATTGTCGATAGTCAATAAACATTCTCAAGCTTCCATCCTTTTTGCGCACAAACAACACTGGTGCACCCGAGGGAGACACACCAGGCCTTATAAAACTCTTCTCCAATAAGTCTTTTAGTTGCTCTTTTCATTCACGCAACTCCACTGGGGCCATTTTATATGGAGGTATAGAAATGTGTTGAGTGCCTGGAAGTAAGTCAATACCAAAATCTATTTCTCGTTCAGGAGGTAATCCTGGGAGTTCTTCAGGGAACACATCAACAAACTCATTCACTACTGGTACTGATTGCATGGTTGGCGATTCTGCCTCCAAATCCCTTACTCGAACTCGATGACATATATACCCCTTAGATATCATCTTTCTAGCCTTAAAGTAAGAGATAAACTTACCTTTTGGTGCCACAATATTGCCTTCCCATTCAAGGACTGCCTTATTTGGAAAGTGGAAGTACACTTTCTTAGTTCGAAAATCCACAGTGGCATAACAAGAAGATAACCAATCCATACCCATTATGATATCAAATTCCACCATTTCCAACTCAATAAGGTAAGACAATATGTCACGGTTAGAAACAGTTACTACACAGTCATAATAAACCCTTCTAGCTATAATACATTCATCGATTAGTGTAGACACCTCAATGGGTTTATTCAGTAAGTTAGGTGTTCTCTTAAGCTTCCCAGCAACTAGAGGGGTAATGTCAGATAGCATAGAACCAGTGGTGTAGACACGTCAATGGGTTTATTCAGTAAGTTAGGTGTTCTCTTAAGCTTCCCAGCAACTAGAGGGGTAATATATGATAGCGTAGAACTAGGGTCAATTAACACATATACATTATAAGAGAAGATAGACAATGTACCTGCGACCACATCAGGTGAAGTTTCCAAATTTTGCTGACTCCCCAAAGCATAAATGCGATTCTAGACCCCGCTAGAGATAGCTGCCCCTATAACACCTCTAGCACGACCAATAGGTGCTTGCTGATCCCTACCTAATGGAGAAACTGACGATGATGTTGTCATAGCTAACCCAGTAGGTTGTGCCATCTTACCTATACGCCTCTTCGGGCAATCTCTCATCATATGCCCTGTTGTACCACACCAATACGAACCATCTATCACAACATGACATATGCCCAGATGATTTCTTCCACACTGCTTACAAGGCTGCCTAAAAGTCATTGACTGGCCTGTGGATCCTCTTGTTGTTCGTGAACCATGTCCCTCAACTTGTTGACCAAACTAATTACTTTTAGAGTATTGAAGTTATGGTGGAGCACTAGCTGCAGAATAGGAAAATGATGGTCTAGGCGGTCTATTAGAAAACCGAGGCCTAAACTCACCTTGGGATAGTGTAAACTGCCCTAAAGATCTGGTCTTCTTAGATTATGCCCTTTTCGACTCCTGTGTCCTCCTTCACTGCCTCTAGTCCTCTAATTTCTATACAAAAGCTTGCATCCTTGCTATGTCCATATCCTTATTCAATTAAGCAATAGTACAATCTCCGACTATATATGTATCCAATCTATCCACATATCGATGTACTCTATCTGCCATAGTAGCAACCACATTAGGAGCATACCTAGATAGGGAATTAAATTGAAGACTATAATCCCTCACGCTCATATTTCCCTGTTGGAGATTTACGAACTGATCCGCACGAGCCTCTTGGATCTCCAATGGCAAGTAATGATAAGACAGGCCTCCTTGAACTCCTTCCAGGTAGTCGGGGTGCATCTACATCTTTGGACTGCTTCCACACTTCATACCATAATCTTGCCACCCCCATCAACCAATATGTTGCTATCTCAGCAGATTTTGTACCACAGACATGCATAACATCAAGGGTGCACTAAATCTGATCAATAAAGTCTTTGGGGATCTTCATTAGGATCAAACCTAGTGAAAGATGGAGGGTCCAAATTAAGGAAGTCACGAATTCTCATACTAGCTTCCCTATTTGTATCGACAATTGGACTTTCCTATTTTTGGCCAGCAACTATACGAGTCAATAGTTGGACCGCATTTCTCAGATCCTGCATTGTAGCATCGATAGGTGGTTCTGGGGGAATTTCACTATTCCTGGGTTTATCAAGAGCTGAAAGGGTTAAAAATGTCTGGATAGGGATTCATCTTGAGCTTCATTTTGTTGTCCCAAATGACTAGGCGAACTAGGCCCCACTTCTACTGCCTTTACTTTAACTTTGTTCTTCCTAGTTTATAGCATACTTGATCATTGTATAAAATAATTTTTAGGGGTTAGACATAATTCACCAAGCTCTATGGCACGATCTAAAGAATGAAAGAAAAGTAACAACTCCTAAATGCCACATAGCCTCCTGCTTATAAATGCGGTGCACAACACATCGATGAATAAGACTCTACATTGACACGGCTTTGTAGACTCCCTAGGATGACCCGCTCTGATACCACTTCTATCACACCCCAAGCTCTTGTTAGGGCGGACTGGCACCCATTAATGATAAGGCTCGAGAGAACCATTCTTTATCTATGCGCTTTGTATACATGTTATAAGGAATTTCTATGTTTGGCATGCTTCTAAGTACGTAAAAGGTAATAATCGAAAAAGAGATATGTATAGCTAGGCTATCGGGGCCACGGTGTTTAATATATGAGACATGACCACACTTTAATTTACATAGTCTACAAAGCCTCTAGTCGAGAGAAAGTATCCATAAATATTTGGCACAGGCCCTGTCTGAATTAATGGTATAATGCAAACATATAAACTTTAAATACGCATAAAGCTCCGGAATAACCTGGAGCTTGGTAACAGCAGCTGAATATCCTGAACTCTACTAGGAAGATCTATTAGCACCTGTACCTGCAGCATGAAATGAAGGTCCCCCGCAAGGGACTCAGTACTAGATAATGTACTGAATATGTAAGGGAGCAAATACTATATAAGAAGAACAATACAAATGAAACTATGCACTGGTATAAGATAAGAGACCACCTTTAGATATACTTTGGGATCATATACTTTATGTTCTTTATATTGCTTTACCTTTACTGTAATATCTGTACAGTAAAATTTATGCACAGCTGTAATATAAATGGCTAACTGATCAGTGGTAAATTGTATCGGGTTCGTCCCTCGCTAGGTTCTTCTTTAACCCCTGGGGCTACGCCCCGTAATAAGATGTTTTCATGGCTAGGTGATTCATCCACCCCTCAGGATATTGGTATCATCCATTTGCTAGGTTCTTCCTTAACCCCCTCGGGCTACTACCCGTGATAGGATCATCCCTGGCTAGGTGTTACTTCCACCCCCTCAGGCTACCACCTATCAAAACTGTATACTTTTTCTTTTTATTACCTTTGAGATTATTCTTTTGGTATTCATAATATTGGAGAAATAAGGATATATATGCAGCATGTACCATGTAAGTAATCATACAATACAATATGGAAATGAA
>JAOTQJ010000091.1:13314490-13373317 GCA_025642045.1 Solanum sejunctum | reverse complement strand
CTGTCTCATGACTTATGTCAAACACTTGGAGGGCAAAAAGCTTAGAAAGAGAAGGATTGGTGAGGCCAAGAGGGCTTGTTTTGAAGGTGAGTTTCAAAATTCCAAGGGTGATTGGTTTCTTAAAGGCTACAAGTTCAAAGGAAAAGATTTATCCAATGCTTTAAATGAGGGGTTTGCTAATAGTAGGGTGACAAATCACAATTCCAAGGAGATGATGATGGGGTGGCAAAGCCTAGATGCTAAAAGTGTGGGAAAAGCCATGGAGGCCTATGTTTAAAGAAGTCTAATGCTTGCTTTGGTTGTGCTGGATTTGGACACAAAGTTAGTGGTTGTCCTCATGCTCAACCTAAAGATAGAGGTGATGGTTCTCAAGGCCAAGGTGCTAATACGGGCCAAGAAGGAAGGGAAAGTCATCAATGTGGCACCCAAAGGAATAATTAATTTTATGCTCTTCAAATGAGCAAGGAGGAGATGAGGTGCCTGATGTTGCTACCGTTATGTTGAAGTTTCCTTTTACTTAGATGGGTATGCATTGATGAATCCGAGTGACACTATTTCTTTCATTATTTCTTTTGTTACTAGTGGGCTACATGTGTGTACCAGGTGTTACGTGAACCTTATGAGGTGCCTACCCATTGGTGAGTCTATTGTTGCTAAAAAAGTTCATAGATTATTTTGTGTTTATATTGCATTATGTCTTGCCTTGGTATTTGTTGAATTTGATATGGTGGATTTTGATGTCATACTTGCGGTGAATTTATTACATGCACATGGTATCTTCATTGATAGTAGGACCTATAAAAGTTAGATTCGAATTCCCTAATAAACCCATCCTTGAGTGTTGTGAAGAGGTGGATTCATTTATTATCTTAATGTCCAATTGAACTCTAAGGGTTAATTTCTAAGGAGTGTCCCTATAATTTTCTTAGGTTAGGGATGTTGAGAATAAGGTCCTTTTTATAGAGTTGATCCCGGTGGTCAATGAGTTCTTTGTGTCCTTTGGATGTTTTAAATTGGTGTAGTATCTTTTGGTTTGGCTAGTGCTTTGACTATGTCTATAGGTCTTAATGAATAAGGTCTCAAACCCTACCTAGATATGCTTGTGGTGGTCCTTGGTGATGATATGTTGGCTCATTTTTGGAAGTAAGGGAGAGCTTATGGACTATTTGATGGTGGTGGTGTGAGTTTTGAGGAGTGTGAGATTGTTCGCTAATTATTGAAAATGGGAATCTTTAGGATGATAAGAGGGTATTTGTAGAAGATCACTAGGTGATTAGGTTGGGAATGAGGTTGGGTGAAGTTAAGGATACTAGTGTAGTGGTTTTGTTGGTTCTTAATCTACTTTGGTTGAGGAGGTCTGGTTAAGTAAGGCATTGATTCCACCTTAATAGAGTTGGAGGTTTTAGTGAGGGATGGTAGAGTGGAGGCTTTCTCCCAAGGGGGATATGGTGGCTTTTGATGCCAATGAGGACTATATATGTTTAAGGATGGCTAATGGGTTAATGTTTGTCGATCCTTATTTGGTTTAGGAGGAGAAATTGGTAAGGTTGCATAAGGATTGGAGTTACCTATGGATACAAGTATGGTTCGTCCGATTTTCCATATGTCCATGTTAAAGTGGTTTATGGTGACCCAAGTACTATAGTGGATTTAAAGGGGTGTGGGTTGAATGAAGGATATATTGACTCATGAGGAGCATCCGGTAGAAATCTTGGGTAGACAAGTAAAAAGGTTAAGAGGCTAGGATGTAACATCCGTCAAGGTTCTTTGGAGGAATTGACAAGACGAAGGAGTCACTAGGGAAGCTAAAGCGATCATAAAGGAGAAATATTCATACCTTTTTCACTCTATTCAAGCCTAAGATAACAGCTAAGTCCTTTATATGATTCCAAGTCTTAAGTTTCAGCCATCATGTTATTTACATATATTCATGCTTATATTTACAATTTTATAGTTATTTTCACACTTAGGTTGAGATTTTTGAAATGACCTTTAAGTGCATTGTTGCATTTTGTATGGGCTGAAATCATCTTGGTTACTCCTCTTATATACATTTCTTTGACATTTGGTATGAATGTTCCCAAGAGGGAGACATTGAAACAACCCCCAAAAAGTGCCCGAAATTGTGCCTTGAAAATGCCCATAATTGTAATTTTCATATATCTCAAAATCTATGCGTGATATGAAAAATTCAACTTCATATTCATGATCAAGGGGAAAAATTAGGTTGAAATTAGGTATGACCCCAATTTGTAACCAACCGTATCAAAATTTAATTTTTCAAAATTTACAAAAAATAGAATTGATCCATGCCCCTAGCGCAACGCCGCTAGCTGGACCAGTATATTTTGTTGAATCTTTTCTTTATTTTGGTCCAAGGCCTCGGGGTCTTGAGCCTAAGCCTTCGAATGTGTAAAAAAACCTATACTTAGTCACTTTTCAATCTGATATCATTCAAGACAGTCCCCAGGACACTCTCTAAAACTTAGACAAATATTTTATCCAAAATTAAGGTTTCCAAGCTCATTTTGGATCTCAAGTAATTCATTCAAGCTTCAAGTTCTCATTCAGATCTTCATCAAGAGAATATCTAATTTTGATGTATATGGCTTTCAACCATTGGGTCCTTTCACTGATGGTTCCCAACCTTCCTCTTCATATAAAATGCATTTTTTGAAGTTGATTTACTTATGGGTATTACTTATTATGGATTATGACTATAAACTACATTGGCATTTTATGAAATGTTGCTCAACCATGCATGTTTTGAGTTACAAATCTAAGATCTATTGTGAGATTTAATGAGGAGTTTTGATGTTTCTTGTTAGAGGATGTTACTAAGTGTTGGTGAGTGGATTTACATTAGTTTTTCTTATATATTGTCACTCTAGAATTACATAATTTTGTATAAGCATTACACACCCATCAAGTATTTGATAAAATGCCTTTTTAAGGATTCTTAAAGTTTTGATGATCTATTGGTTGATTTATGCATCAAGTGACTTTATGATGATCTCTAAAGATATGTTTAATTCATGAAAATGTTGATGATGTTGTAAAGCCAGTTTAGCCCTTTTCTTAAAGATTTTACCTCTTATGAGACATTGATGTTGATCTTAATGCAAGGGTAACGTTTGATAATGATCTAATCTTGTTTTGAAGTTACGCTCACCATTAGACGTCAAACATGTTTTAGAGATACTGTGTCATCTTTATATGTTTCTTACAAATTATTAAAGCTGTGATTATATTTTCCGTGGTGTTAGATTTAGCAACAATGGATTCAAGCAGTGCTCTCTTTTCTTTAACTATGTGTCATCATAGGATAAGATTTTACCCTTGCTTTACTAATGAATCCATTTAGTAAACTTACTCTTGAGGTTCTTCCCAAAATTGGGTTGTGTTCCTGTAAGTCGAAGTTTCTAAAGAATTTCTTTTTTGAAATTAGGTCATGTTCCCGTAAGGAAGGTTACTTCATACAAAATTCATGTTCACATAAGTTTGAAGTATGGTTTACCTTGGCAAGTAGACCACCTCTTCACCGGTGAGGGGTAATCATCGGGATTCCAAGTTGTAGTTTTCTTGGACTTATTCTATTTAAGTTAAGGTATTTTCTCACACTTATATGTTATGTCTTATGTAAAATGAATGATTTGCAAAGCATGTTTTACTTTAAGAATTGATCATACATGTCATATTGTTATTATTCTATCAATTGCTTATAATTATGTATTTTGATTATGTTGCCTATCTCTTATTGCATTGCATCCTAAATACTTAGTACATTCAAACATACTAATGCATACTCTATGCCTACACGATGTTACCATGTAGGACTCGAAGCTCCATTTGACTATCCTTCTCCACGTAGCTAGTTTGGCATCTTGAAGATAAGCTTGGTGAGTCCTCAAGTTCAAGGACACTATCTACTTTCTCTTGTTATTTCTAAAACTTCGTTATGTTTATATTTGACATTACGTGGGTGAGTCCGAAAAGTGTCTTGGTCCCCGCTCCATTTAAAGTCTAGAGGTTTTGTTGGAATAGTACAAAATATCTATGCTATGAGCTTGACTCTTTATGTTTTTATCATATCAAAGATTTCTCTTAGTCCCTTTATCCCTATTTTGCTCTTTTGTTGTTGTTTAGTTGCTTCCACAAGCAAAGATATGTGTATGATATGTTAAGAGGCTTGTTTGGTGTCCCTTCGGGTTTTCCATTCGTCTTGTCACATCTATGCCCTAGTTTGGGTCATGACATTTTGTGTCCCAAACACACTCTTACAAACAAATGTCACATTATGTAAGTGGCTATATGGATCCTCTGATGGTAAGCATGTAAATAGCCACAGTTCAACAGCATATGAAGTAACCTACTAGAAACTGTAAACTTTGTGTCAGCCGATAATGGTTGCAACACAATAGCCCCAGTCACGGCCATAGCCATAGAGTTCAACCTATATTTGTTCCACCCGTAAGCATTGTCATTGAAATTTTGAGGCTGTGGAATATTCCCCAGAGGAGATGGATTTTCATTCCAATCATAATCATTAACATTCCGATTTAAGGTTTCATTAGCCGCGATGTTGGCATTTTCTTGGGCCATTCTTCACGTAATTCCTTAGATCTCTTGATTAAGTGGAGTTAAGGGATTGCCTTGACTCCTATTATTGTGCATACACTACTAGTATACCCTAAAATACAAGGGAACTAAGGATTAATACTTAAATTACAATTACTAGGGAATTCAATTAGGTCTACCTGTATTCCACAGTAGCAGCGCCAAAATCTTTGATTATGCCCAAGTTACACCTCTCTTTTGAGGATAAAGCAGTCCTTATCAAATATAAAACCTAATCAAGGTTAGAGTCCAATCTAACAGAGAATATGGAGACTCATAACGAGTTTACTAATATATTATTCAAGTAATTAACAACTCAATTCCCTGAAGGGGGGTTTGCAATGTTTAACAAGAAAATAAACTAAACTATCACAGGAGAAAATATATAATGGACAGTAACTTAGGTATTGTGTTTCCCATGATTAGATAACTCCTCCGGGTAGCCCAATTCTCAGATTCAGTATAGCATGCAGGACGGTAGTTTAAGTTCACTATGCCCTTTAGTGAAAGGTGAGAGTTGAATTTCACTATATGACTTGGTTCATCTCTATACTGTGCAATACAACTATTACCCATAGTCCTAGTCAAATTTCCCTTGGCACAGTTTAATTGATTAGACAAGAACACATTATCAAATCCTGTTTATCAATCTCTTTTCCTCTTATCACCTAGATCAGAAAGGTAATATTAGGAAAGTTCTATTGTGGGCCACCACTAGAAAACATGCAAAACGAAGAGAACTGATTAATATATGCAAATACCCATTCAAAAAATTGCAAATTATTTGAGTTTATTTGGTTAGATCTTCATGGTTCCCACAATCTCAAGTTGTGTATTTAGCTACTCATGCTATGGGTAGATAAAGAAATTATTAATTAAGAAAATCTAATAAAAACTTACCCAATTGAATTGAAGAATAAGCAAATCTAAAATTAATTGAGAATCACAAGATTTGAAGATCCAATTAATTCACAACTGTCTTCTCCTCCACAATTAATGTCTCCAAGTACAAAACCCTAAAAGTACTTTCTAATGACATTCTCTATTGTACTCCCCTCAAAAAGAAACTAACAAAATACTATTTTTGATAATTACAATTAAGTCCTAAAAATAGAAAATTTGGTCTACGATAGATCCTTACGACTCTTAAAGTGATTTATGAGTCATAATCGGTGTCTCGTATTCTGCTTTTTGAATCTTTTACTTCACTACTAGAATCCACTTTACAATTCATAGACTCATTCATGATTCGTATTGCACTCTCGTAGACTTCATCTCCATTAATTGGTCCTTCACTAGAAATATTCATGAAACCTCTCTATACGACTCATAAAATGATCTATAACTCATATAGAGGTCTCATATAGCTAAACTTCAAAAATGATAATTCACTGGAATTTGTCATGAAACCCTTCTCTATGACTCGTAGAATGATCTATGATCCTTAGAGGCTCTCTAAATCACCAAAAATCAGAAAAGTCTGCAATTTTGCCCTAAAGTCATGCCAACCTGCTTTCTTGCAAAACTAAACACAAAAACACATAAAAATCATAAATGTTGCATTGAAAACACACAAAATCCTGAGTCTTAGGTATCAAAAGTGGTGTATTTTATAGCATATCACCAGTTGATGAAGAAGATATTCGAGAGGAGATGGTTGCAGCAAAGGATGTGGATGAAAGAGATGATTATGGCAAGGATGGGGTGAGTGAAGCTGTTGATACACTACAAAGGTTGAATCCCATTCCTAGGCCACCACCACCCTTCCCTCAGAGAATTAAAAGAAGGGAGGAAGAAGGAAAGTTCAAGCACTTTCTCTCCATGCTAAAGCAGCTCTTATCAACATCCCTCTCAGTGGGGCATTGGAGAAGATGACAATGTATGCGAAATACATGAATGACTTGATCACCAAAAAGTTTACTTGAGTTAGGAGCTTTTCAAGAGCTTCAACATTGCAGTGTTATTGCTATAAGGTCCTTTGTTCATAAGCATGAAGATCAATGTGCTTTCATAATATTATGCACCATCGAAGATGTAGAGTTCACAAGAGCACTATGTGATCTGGGTGCAAGCATAAATCTGATGCCCTTTGCAGTCTACAAGAAGCTTGTATTAGGATCTCCTACTCTAACTAGCATACAGTTATTAATGGCGGATCATATAGTGAAGAACCTAGTTAGGAAACTATATAATATGTTAGTAAGAGTTAAGAAGTTTGTATTCCCTGTAGACTTTGTTATCCTTGATTGTGAAGTCGACTTTGAAGTTCCAATTATCTTTAGATGGTCCTTCTTAGCCACTTGACGCACCTTGGTAGATATAAAGAATGGCCAACTCAAGTTCAGAATTGGGGAAAATGAGATCGTGTTTAACATTTGTCAGCAAGCAAGTAAAAATAAGGATATGAGAGTGGTTTGTATCATCGAGCCTATTGATGAAGCTGAATCAGAGGTACCTCTTGAAGTAAGATTGGGTTTAGACAACGTTGGAGGCAGTACTGATGAACTCTGATAGTGATGATACCCCATACTATGAGGAGACAATGAATGCTCTAGGGATGTCTTATGGTCATAGGTGCCAAAATAAGCTAGAGCTAGATTTGTAGAATCAGGAGTCACCACCCACAAAGCCCTCCATAGAAGACCCACCGATATTAGAATTGAAGGCCCTTCTAGCACATCTGATGTATGCATTTTTGGGAGCCAACAACACTTTTCTAGTCATAGTATAAGCGGATTCCTAGTAATAGTGCTCAAACAATTCAAGAAGGTATCGGATGGACGATTACATACATCATTAGTATTCCTCCTGGGTATCTACACACAAAATCTAGTTGGTTAATGACTAAAAGCCAAGCACTAAGCACCAAAGGTACCTTAACCCTCATCTGCAGGATGTTGTATGAAAAGAGATCATCAAATGATTGGATGTAGGAGTAATCTACCTGATCACATTAACGAATACGTGAGTTCAATGCAGTATGTCCCAAAGAAAGAGGGTATTATAGTGGTACCTAATGACAATAATGATTGATCCCAATGTGGCCAGTCATAGAATGGAAGATATGGATGGATTATAGAAAGCTCAATCTTCGACAAAGAAGAACTACTTTTCGATGCCATTTATGGATCGGATATTGGATTGACTAGCTTGAAAGGGTGGCACTGCTTTCTTGATGAGTATTTAGGCTATAATCAGATCATCATTGCTCCAAAGGACCAAGAGAAGATAATGTTTACATGCCCCTATGGCACCATCGCATTCAAAAGTATATCATTTGTGTTGTGTAATGACCTAGAAACATTCCAGAGATGCATGATGTCCATCTTCATAGATATGGTGGAATACACTATTAAAGTCTTCATGGATGACTTTAGTATGGTTGCAGATGCATTTGAGGATTTCTTGAAATAGCTACATATTATTCTGGAAAGATGTGTGGAGAGTCATCTAGTATTACTAGAAAAGCATCACTTCATGGTGAAAGAGGGCATTGTGTTGGGCCACAGGATATCTAGCAAAGGAATTGAGTTCGACAAAGACAAATTGGAGGTTATCGAGAAGCTCCCATCACCGATCTTAGTAAAGGGTGTGAGGAGTTTCGTGGGACATACAAGATTTTATAAGAGATTCATAAATGACTTCTCCTAAATTGCACACGTACTGTGAAAATTATTAGAGAAAGATACTAAGTTCATGTTTGATGATGCATACCTTAAAGCCTTTGAAGAGTTGAAGAAGAGGTTGATCTTAGTGCTAATCATCGTAACTCCATAATATTCTAAGCCCTTTGAAATCATGTATGATTCAAGTGGGGTCACACTAGGTGTAGTATTGGGAAAGAACAATGAGCAAATACTACATCCCATATACTATGCCAACAAAGCCCTAAATGCATCCCAGAAGAATTACATCATCACCGAGCAAGAGCTACTTATATTAGTCTTTGCATTCAAAAACTTTAGGTCATATCTATTAGGGGCCAAAGTGGTGGTGCATATAGACCACTCAACACTTAAATATTTGATGGCTAAAAAGGATGCAAAGCAAAGGTTGATAAGGTAGGTGCGTCCCTTGCAAGATTTCAACTTCGACGTCATTGATAGAAAAGGAACAGAGAATCAAGTTGCAAGTCATCTCTCCAGATTGGAAGATGGCGCAATGATAAAATTTGACAGTGGGTTGGAGATAAATGATTCTTTTCTCAATGAAAGAATCCTGGTTGCATCTCATGATTTGATATTTAGTTTGCAGATTATGCAAATTTCTTGGTGGCAATATCGTGTCGCTCGACCTGAGCACACATTGGCATCAAAAATTTATGTCTGATATCAGGAAGTTCTTTTGGTATGACCTATACTTGTTCTATCTAAATGCTTATGGGATTATTTACCACAGCATTCCAAAGGTTGAAATGATGAGCATACTTGATGCATATCACTCGTCTTTAGTGGGAGAGCATCATACTGGATTTCAAACAACACACAAGATCCTACAATGTAGGTAGTACTGGCTCACCATCCACCAAGATGCCCACAACTATGCCAAAGATTATGGCAGGTACTAAAGAGATGGTGGGGTTTCCCGCAAGCATGAGCTCTCTCTAAACCCCATTATGGTGATTGAGTTATTTGATGCATGAGGGATAGACTTCATGGTACCATTTCTTAGCTCACATAGAAATAATTACATTCTTTTTTGTAGTGGATTACATATCAAAAGTGGGTTGAGATCATGGTTTTACCCAACAATGAGGGCAAAAGTATCATAGTATTTTTAAAAAAGAACATCTTATCAAGGTTTGTCACTCCTTGGGCAATCATCAGTGATGGAGGTTCTCACTTCTGCAATAGACTTTCTAAAGCTCTTCTTGTAAAGTACAGAGTGAAGCATCTCATGGCGGTACCTTATCATCCTCAGATAAGCAGGCATGTGGAGGTGTCAAATAAGGAAATCAAACAGATTCTATCTAAGACTATAAATGCAAATATTGGTCGGGGAAGTTGGATGACGCACTATGGGCATATTGAACTATATTCAAGACCCCTATAGGCACGTCTTCTTACCAACTTATCTTTGGGAAAGCATGCCACTTGCTAATAAAGCTTGAGCATAAAGCAATGAGGGCACCAAAAAAGTTGGATCTGGATTAGAATGATGCAACAAAATCTAAGCTGAGCTAACTCAATGAACTTGATGAGTTTCAATTAAAAGTATATGAGATCTCAGCCTTGTACAAACAAAGAATGAAGCTTGCAACATGACCATCGCATAGAGAACCGCCAATTTCCCCAGTAGACTTGGTGCTTCTCTATAATTCAAGACTAAAGTTGTTTCTTAGGAAGCTCAAACCCTGATGGTTCAAATTTTTGAGTAGCATGCGCCTTTGATAATATGTCCATTGAATTGGAAAGGTCAAATCATGGAAATTTCAAGGTAAATAGCCAAAGACTCCAGCCATACCATGGAAATGTGGAAAAGATAAAGGCGATCATAGAATGGAATCTTGAGGAAGTTTGAGTACTTAAGTCATCAATGTCGGACCGCGACAATAAAGCAAGCACTGCTTGGGAGGCAACCCAAGGTGGAGACTAGCATTTAGGCACCTAGGTATGTTGTTTTGACCTATTTATGTTTTATTTTGCTTTGTTTTTGTGTACTGGGGACAATGCATATCTTTTTGGATGAGGTGTGGGTAGTTATAGGTCTCAGTGAAATCTGAGTAGCTTGGGTCCATAACTACCCTAATTTTTGATCTCGAATATGTCTTATTTATGTTTTTTCTCCTTATGAATATTTAATTTCTGTTGAATCAACAATGTTAGGATGTTTAGATAAAATTTGTAGTATATAGTACCAATACTTATGCCATATAGCATATTTTTATGTTTTGTTTGAAAATGATACCCACCAAACCTTTTGATTTGTCACTAGATAGTAACTATGCATGTTTAGGTGTGTGACAATATTTGTTCTAATAAGTAAGGGTACATGGAGATAAAAAGCATGATCAAGTAGTCTTTTTTTTTTTGATAATGTATGAAGTGTCATGTGAGTGTGAGTATAATTTGATAAATTCGTGTGTTTTGTGCTAATTCAGAACTTGCCCGGTTACTCTAAGTTAGATTGTAGATTAATTGGATTAGGATGGGATCTTAGGATATTTTATTAAATAAATTTACTTTAGCCTAAATATTACCAACCAAAATGATGATATATCTCTTGTTCCTAATGTTTTATCCTAACATGCACTTGTTCCTTGAAAACACCTGATTAACCGAGCCCTATCAGTTCAGAATCCTGAAATGACCTTGGTCTTTCCTTGAAAATGATGTACCTTGACTGAAGCAAAAAACCTAAGTTGAGGGTGGCTATCAAAAGTGACCCTGATTTGGAGGATGGATAGTGTACACCTGCACTCAGGCTAAAAGCGTAAGTTGAGGATGTTTGGTGCAAGGGTGAAACATGAAAATAAGAGGGTGAGTTAGAAATAGGAGAAAAAGAAACAATCATGTAATGGGTCCAAGAAAAAAATAAGTGATACCCTTAGTTGGAAGCTAAAAGGCAAAGTGAAAGGTAAAAACAAGGCAATAACCTGAAAAAAGAACACCCAAAAAAGCTTGAAATAGGAAAAAGGGAGAAAAAGGTGAAAATTGCAAAGTTGGTAGGGTAAAACTATAGAAAAATGCAACGTGAATGAGGGCCTTTAGTCGCTATTTTCCAAAATATCATCCAAAGCCCCTGAGCCTACGTTACAAACCTAGAAAGTCCTAAAGTGATCCTAGTCCAGTTAGTTGAAGATTTGAGTCATGAGTATAAGGGAAAGCCTATGGTTATAGACATTATGCATGAATATCTTTTGTGAGAGTGAGTGTTTTTGAGTCCTAAGGTTAAACATGAAAACATCAATGAATGTCAAGTATGGGACTTCTTTCTATGAGATCACTTGCATTGCATTGTCATCAGTAGGCTTGTTTAGTGATTATGAATTGTTGATAGTACCTTGCTTGTCATAGTTATGTTGTCACATACACCAGTTTGCATAAGTTTGCTAAATAGCTGTCTAATCCTATTTTGAGAAGTTTGTGTGGATATCTGAGATTGAGATTTATATGATGTATGTCATGGAGTTGAGGCCTGTGTGGTACAATATTGTCAATGTAGATTGAGTATATCACTTGAGGAAACGCAATAATTTTAAGTTGAGGGTGTTGATATGCTGCCAAAACACAACACTTTTGATACATAAAACTTGAAATTTTATGTGTTCTCAATGCAATGTTTGTTGGTTTTATGTATTTTTGTGTTTATATTTGCAGGACTATAGGTTGGCCATGATTTTTGGAAGTGTTACAGAAGTTGCTGCAGATTTGTTGCTATATGAAACCCTCTACGGGTTGTTGACTATTCTATGGGTTGTAGGGAGGTTTTGAGAAGATTTCAAGTGAGGGGCTGATTTTTGAAGTTCATTCTATGAACGTGAAAATGAGTCATAGAAGAGTTTCCGAGTCGTAGATGAGGATTCGTGCCCTGAGGATCTGAGAAGTCAACTTGTAGGAATATTATTAGAAGAAACCCCCTTTACGGACTCGTAAACCACTTTACGAGTCATAGAGGGGTGTCATAGAGTTAAAGTCCAAAATTCCAGCAGCTGTGTACGAGACCCCAATTATGGGGTGTAAACTTCAATATGGGTCATAAAGAGATTTCATATGGCATGCCGACCAGTTCTCCTATTAGTTTAGGATTTAAATTTAATTACTATAAAAGGAGTTTTAGGTTATTTTTCAGAAGTTTTCGCCTAGTACTCAGAGAACTCAATATTTTGAGAGAGAAAATTATAAGAGAGTCTTAGAGAACACTTGTGGTTGAATTTGATCTTAAAGCTTATGATTTTTATTGACATTAGATTGCTTGTTCTTAAATCTATTGTGTAAGGGCTTAATTATGTAGTCTCAATTCATGATTTATTGATTTACACATAGCATGAGTAGCTAAATCCATAACTAGGGTTATGAAAACTATAAGAACTAACAAAGTAAAATTGAATAATTTATGATTCTTGCAAGGTGTATATGCATGTATTAATTATCTCTCTTGGCTTTGCATATTTTCTAATGGTAGCCAACATTAGTATATAGATTGGACCAAGGTAATAATGAATAGGAAAAGAGGTTAATTAACAGGATTCGATTGATGTCTTCTCGTCTAATTGATCAAATTGGGTCAAAGATAGGTTGTACTGGGACTAATTGGTCAAGGTTAGTAATGTACACTATAGAGATGGGCCAAAGTCACATAGTTAAATTCACCTCTCACCTTTGACCAAAAGGCTTGGTGAACTTAAATTACTATCTTGCATGTTATACACTAGAAAAGAATTAGGTTATCCAGTGATACTGAGATGGGGAATCATGGGGAATGCAATACCCTAGTTGCTCTCCAATATTGGCTTCTATCTTTTGATAGTTAGTTAGTTCACTTGTCTCATTAATTATTGTAATCTTTCCCCTTTGGGTAATTAAGTTTGTTAATTATTTAGATTGGTGAATTTCTGAGTCTACGTATTCCCTGTGGGATTGACCCTAACCTTGGTTTAGGTCTATATCTTGATAGTAATCGTTTTATCATCTAAAGAAAAGGTGTAACTTGGGCGACACCACATGTCTGCATACTAAGTACACTCCAACATACTAATGCATACTTTTTTCTACATGATCTAACCATGTAGGAACCAGAGATAACCTTCATCCACCATATGCCGGCTAGATTGGATCTGGAGATAGTAATTATGGTGAGTACTATCTTCCAAGGACAAGCCATCCTTCCTATACCTATGAAGTTTTGTTTATATTATTTACTTTGAGGATGAGATTTATACATGTCTTAGCCTTCGTCCTATCTTATGATTAAAGGCATCGCTGGATGACTCACAAACTCCTTTATGTTTATATGATAAGTCTTGTATTCAGATAGCATGATTATGGATGTGGCTATCTATTGGATATCATTATATGGATTGATTATGAGAATTATGATTTGTTTTTATGTTATGATGTGAAAGATCCTAAGTTTCGAATTACCCCCATAGAGTGATTCATACTTACTCATCCCTTAGTCTTTATGTGTTACGTGTTATATGGATCCATGCTAATCCCTTTCTTTATGAAACCCCCATAGAATGAGTCCTTTTTATCGTCCCTTAGAACTATAACGTGAGTCCTATTTTCCTGTCCCTTAGAACTATGTGTTTACTATTCTTATACACTTCCAAACTAATAATATGAATATGGATTCTTTGAGGCTTGTTTAGGGACTCTTGAGTTCCCATTTCCTATATCACTCCTTGACCCTAAGTCCGGGTTAGTATTAGAGAACTAGGTTTGGAAATGTTCTTTGGAGTCCAATAGGCCAGGTCAAGTAGAGTCATATTCATATATATAAAGTGCACCATGCCTTTGAGTGGGAGGCTATAATGGCATTCTAGGAATGGTCTCACTTTTTCATGTCTTATATCTTGCTTTGGATAGTGTATTATGGTTTTCTTATCATGATGGTATCCTTGCTACATTATAGAAGATGCCTCCATGAAGATCTCCTCAACTAAGAAGGGCCCTAGCTTTGTGAGGACTAAGTTCCCTAAAGGCCTACGGAATAGCCTATCTCTAATGGTGAATTTTGTACGGCCTTTCCTATGCTTGCACAAGTGGTGAATACTCAGACTACGTAGGCTAGCCTTCCTTCCCATGATCCCATTCCCGCTTCTAGGGTGAGAGATTTCACTTCGATGAATCCTTTGGAGTTTTATGGGTCAAAGGATGACACCGATGCCTAAGAGTTTGTTGATGACCTCATTAAGGTCTTGAATGTTATGTGGGTGATTTCTGAGGAGAAGGATGAGTTGGTTGCATATCTGTTGAAAGATGTGGCTCTAGTGTGTTACACTATTGGTTGATGGAGAGAGTTTTTGGTAATATTGTTAATTGGGAAGAGTTCAAATTTGCATTTCTGGATCATTTCTTCCCTCTTGAACTTAGGAAAGCTAAGATGACCAAATTCATCAACCTCAAACAGGGTAGTGTGAGGGGCTATGCCCTCAAGTTCACTTAGCTCTCAAAGTATGCTCTTATGCTTGTGGCTGACCACCCTGCAAGAATGCATAGATTTATCTTTGGGATCTCTAACTTGGTTATGAAAGAGTGTCGTATATTTATGCTTATCCAGGGCATGGATATCTCCAAGATGATGACATTTACTGAACAGATTGGCAGAAAAAAACTCAAGGGAAAGAGGGTGCATGATTCTAAAAGGGCCCGATATGATGCTGGGTTCTCCAACTCTAAGGGTGGTGGTGGTTATGGTTGCTTCAAATTGTCTAAGGTTCTAATACTAGGGTACCTCCTCCTAAGGCATAAGTTAGAGGTTGGCCAATGCCTCTCTCTGGTGCTACTTGTGGGAAGAATCACTCATGTACTTGTTGAAGAAATTTGGGTGCATGCTTTGGGTGTGGTGATAGGAACCATAAATTCTTTGATCAAAAGGGTCAATATCAAGTGGCTCAAGGTGCTCAATGCTAACAAAGAGCTCGACAAGGTGATACCCTAAGGAACAATAATTTTTATGCTTATCATGCTCATTAGGAAGCTAAGGAGACTCCGAATGTTGTGATCGGTATGTTAAAAGTCTTTGATTTGATGCTTTTGATTTGCTTGATCTGGGTGCTAATTTATCTTTTATGACTCCTCTATTTGCTATTAACTTTGGTTTACGTCTCAAAATTCTAAGGGAGCCCTTTTTGGTTTATACTCTTGTGGGTGAATCTATTGTTGCCCATAGAGTTATTGAGATTGTCCTATTTCTGTTTTGCGTAAGGTATTCTCGTGTGATCTTATTCAACTTAAGATGTTTGATTTTGAAATGATTCTTGGGATGGATTGTTTGCATGCCTCATATGCTGCTAGAGATTCTAGAACCTGAAAAGTCAAGTTCCAATTTCTGGATGATCCTGTTCTTGAATGGAAGGTTAGTGATTCCATTATTAAAAGTTGGTTTATTTCCTACCTTAAGGCCTGAAAGCTAATTCCTAAGGGTTATGCTTATCATACTATGAGCATCAAAGATGTTCATACTAAGTCGCATACTCTTGAATCGGTTCTAGTGGTGAATGAGTTTCTGGATGTGTTCCCCAAATATTTGCTCAGTATTTCTCCCAAAAGGGAAGTGGACTTTGGCCTAGATCTTCTCCCGATTAGTCAACCTATCACCATACCTCCTTATCACATAGGACCGACTGAGTTTTAGGAGTTGAAAGATCAGTTGAAAAACTTGTTAGAGAAAGGATTTATTAGGCTAAGTATATCACCATGGGGTGCTTTGGTATTATTTAAAAGAAAGAAAGATGGATCTCTTCGGATGTGCTTTGCTTATAGGCAATTGAATAAGGTAACCATCAAGAATAAGTATCTATTATCAAAGATCAATGACTAATTGGATCAACTTCAAGAGGCTACCTATTTCTCATAGATTGACCTTCCTTCCAGTTATCATCAATTGAAGGTTAGGGAGTACGACATTCGCAAGACGGCCTTTTGGACTAGGTATGGGCATTTTAAATTTGTGGTGATGTCGTTTGGTTTGACTAATACTCCATCCATGTTTATAGATCTTATGAATCGGGTGTCAAGCCCTACCTTGATAGTTTTATAGTTGTCTTCATCGATGATATCCTTATTTATTCTAGAAGTGAGCAAAAGCATATGGATCATATGTGGTTGGTTCTTCAAACTTTGAAGGATAAGAAAATGTGTGCTAAATTCATCAAGTGTGAGTTTTGGTTGGGTGAGCTACTATTTCTTGGTCATGTGGTGTCCTGTGATGGCATTAAGGTTGACTTGAGGAAGACCAAGGCCATGAAGAATTGGCCTAAACCATTGAATCCTTCAGATATTTGAAGTTTTCATAGGTTAGATGGTTATTATAGAAGGTTTGTTGAATTTTCCTCATCTATCACATCTCCATTGACCAAGTTGACTCCAAAGAAGGCTAAGTTCATATGGTCAGATGAATGTGTAAAGAGTTTTCAGACTTGAAAGACCAACTTAACTCGGCTCTTGTCTTGACTCTGCCAGATGTTTTAGATAGTTTTGTGGTGTATTGTGATGCTTCTCGAAATAGGATGGGTTATGTGCTTATGCGACATAGTATGGTGATAGCTTATGCATCAAGGCAATTGAAGGTGCATGAGCATAATTACTCGATTCATGATCTTGATTTAGCGGTGGTAGTGTATGCCTTGAGAATTTAGAGACGCTACTTGTATGGGGTGCATGTTGATGTTTTAACCGACCACATGAGTTTTCAATATGTGTTTACTCAAAAAGATGTAAACTTGAGGCAGAGAAAATGGTTGGAACTCCTTAAGGGCTATGACATTAGTGTACAATATCATTCTAGCAAGGCAAATATTGTAGTTGATGCTCTTACTAGGCTATCTATGGGAAGTGTGGCTTATGTTGATTAAAGGAAGAGAGTTGGCAAAAGGTGTTCGTTATTTGGCTAAGTTGGGTGTTAGGTTGGCCAACTCTGATGATCATGGTATTCATGTTCAAAATAGGGTCTAATCTTCTGTGGTTGATGATGTTCAGCCTAAGCAAGATCTAGACCCATCATTGGTTGAGTTGAAGAAGTTAGTTGCCAAAAAGAAGATAGAGGTTTTCTCCTAAGGGGGAGATGGTGTGCTTCAGTATCAAGATCTATTGTGTGTTTCGGATGTGGATTAACTTAGGAGGATGAACATGAGTGAATCTCATAACTCTTATTATTCTATTCACCCGAGATCTACTAAGACGTATCAGGATTTGAGATAAGTGTATAGATGGCATGGTATGAGGAAGGATATTGCCAAGTTTATAGCTGAATGTCCTAATTGACAACACGTGAAGGTAGAGCACCAAAGGTCTGATGGTTTGGCTCAAGAACTGAAATTCCTACTTGGAAGTGGGAAGATGTGAACATGGATTTTGTGGATGGTTTGCCTTGGATCCGGAGGCAATTTGACTCAATTTGGGTCATTGTTGAACAGATGCATAAGTCAGCTTATTTCTTACCTGTCAAGACTACCTTTAGTGCGAAGGATTAGCAAGATTGTATATACAAGAGTTGGTGAGGTTGCATGGTATGCCTAGATCTACCACATTGGATCATGGCACCTAACTTACTTATCAATTTTGGAGGCCATTTCAAAGAGGACTTGGTTCTAGGGTAAAGTTGAGTACTGCCTTTCATCCTCAAACTGATGGAAAAGCTGAGAGGACAGTTCAACCTTTAGAGGACATGTCGAGGGATTTGTGTTGGAATTTAAGGGTAATTGGGATGATCATCTTCCACTCATTAAGTTTGCTTATAATAATATATTTCATGCTAGCATTGGTATGGCACCTGATCAAGCCTAAGTTACACCTCTTTTTTAGAGGATAAAGAGGTCGTTGTGAAAATATAGAAACTAACCTATGTTAGGGTCGAACCCATAGGGAATACATAGACTCACGAGAATCCACAATAGCAGCTAATCAATCTACTCAATTCCTCAAAACGGGGGTTGCAATAATTGATAAGAAAGTAAAATAAACTAATTATTAAGGGAGAAAATCAATAATAGAGAGCAACTAGGGTTTTGTGTTTCCTATGATTCACCAACTTAGTATCCCTGGATAACCTAATTCTCGACTAGAGTGTAGCATGTAGGACGGTAATTTAACCAAGTCCTTTGGTGAAAGGTGAGAGGCGAATTTAACTATGTAACTTGGCCCATCTCCATAGTGTGCAATACTAACCCTTACCTATAAGTCCCAATCAAGCTCCCCTTGGCCTAGTTTGGTTAATTAGATGAGAACACATCATCGAATCTTGTTAATCAATCTATTTCTTATTCATTACTACCTTGGTCCAGTAAGTAACACTAGAAAACTTCTTATGTTGGCCCCCACTAGAAAACATGCAAAACAAAGAGAACTAACGTCACGCCCCAAAGTCCTGTTAAGGCAGACAGGTACCCGTTGCCGATAAGGCTCGAGAGAACAAACTTGTATTTATGTGCTTTCTATACATATTATGAGGGATTTCTATATTTGACATGTCTTTAAGCAAATAAACCATGATAACAAGCCAAAAGGAAATGCATATGACTAGGCCGTTGGGGCCACGGTGTCTAAAGTACGAGACACGACTTCACTTTGCTTTACTTAGTCTACAAAACCTCTAGATAAAGAAACATATAAGGTTTGGGATAGGCCCCACCTCGACTAACTGTACAATACAAACATATAAGTTCTAGACATACACAAAGCCCCGAAGCAAAATGAAGCATAGTAACAACAGCTGAATGTCCTGTGCTCCAACTGGGAGATCTACTAGCCCCTGTATCTGCAGCATGAAATGAAGGTCCCCATAAGGGACGTCAGTACGAGGTAATGTATTGAGTATGTAAAGCAGCAAATACTATATATGAAATACAGCTCAAATTAAACTATGTATTGGTATAGGATATAAGACAACCTTTAGTTATACTTTGGGATCGAGTACTTTATGTTCTTTATATTACTTTACCTTTACTGTATAATCTGCATATATCATGTATTGTAAATGAATAGTTGATCAGTGGTGTAACTGTTTTGGGATCATCCCTGGCTAGGTTCTTCCTTAACTCCTCGGGATACCACCCGTAATAAGATTTCTCCCTGGCTAGGTGATTCTTCCACCCCTCGGGATATCGGGATCATCCCTGGCTAGGTTCTTCCTTAACCTCCTTAGGCTACCACCCAAGATAGGATCGTCCTTGGCTAGGTGATTTTTCCACCCCTTGGGCTACCACCCATCGATAAACAATATACTTTACCTTTTAATTACCTTTGAGATGGTTCTTTTGGTGGTCACAATATTGGAGCTGTAAGATTGTATATGTAATATGTAGATAGTTATACAAGACAATACTACAATGAAAAGAGCATGTTACACAATTAATGAAATGCGTATGAAATAGAATAACTCGTGAATTTTATTTAGTAACAAGAACCCATGTAACTTGTTATACAAGCATGTATGCAGATTTGAAAGTGACTATGTATGGAAGCATGTGAACATGTCAAAGAATGGAGACACGGTTAATAGTTTTGTTGGAGTTGGCAAGTGCCTTTATGTACCAAGGAGAGATCTATGTTTCATGCGAAGTGATACGAAATCAAGTAGCCTTACATACCTCATTGTATGAGCTTGTTAATACCTCGAGATAACCTTATCCTCTTACAAATACTTATCTACAACATAGTAGGTGATAAAACTAGAATTAGAAGCAGATAAATACATCTTGGCAGCCCAATCACATAAGAAAACAATACACGAGCAGTAAGCGAGTGTTTATAAACCCGAGCATATTCTTTCAACCTTTCTGCCCCTAATCATATTTTCCTAATACATATTATAATGTACACATCATCTTCATACTATTTTAATGCTATAACAGTCTTACAACAGCCCACAAAGCAAAACATATAACAATTCTACACAACCTAAAATTGGACAGCATAACGTTACCTTCCTTCGCTACATTTCGATGTTGACAACTCCAAACACATTCCAACTCTAAACAAACTATTCCAACAACATTTACACATATAGATAGACCTAAAACAGTCTTAAAACATCACTCAATAAGTCATTAAGGACATGAGCTAATAGTCTTCCATCCAACAGCCCACAAGTTCCAATCAACATTACACTTAAGATAGCACAATAAAACGCACTTGTTAAATGAATCTAAAATTAGGGCAGCAACCTTAGGGTAATATTTATAACACAAAACATGATAATAACATCAATATCTCTTCATATTACAACCCACAAATCATAGCAAGATCACTAAAACAAAAGACAAGTATGCAGCAACTTTCTCAACACATGCTGTCTCAAATTTCCAGCACAACATACTAGCATATACTTCTTATTTTTCATAAGCAAATCATACTAAACACATGTGTAAACTTACTTACCACTTACTTCAAGGTGTAGGTCTTATCTAAGAACCCTAGATGCCCCTTTTAGCTGCTTTACAAGGTTAAGAAAAGTTGAGAGCAAATATAGAGAGCAATCTGATTTTTGTGTGAGTTCAAGTTGAGAAATGAATTATGGAGCTGCTTTTGAGCCCTTTATAAAGTGGGCTTTGGCCGAGATTCTCTTGAACTTTTTACCACCTTATACCACACATTATCAAGTTAGTTATCTACCAGCTTGGCCCTGACACTTTGGCCTAAATGGGTCTCCAAGTTGATGGGCTTGGGCTGCCCATTTTCCAATTTTCTCTTTACTTAGTTTTTGGGCCCAAATGGTTATGTGTGTTCTAATGTCTTTGGTCCCTTTTTGTTATACTTCTTGGGATGAAAATGTAGCCCTTTTATTATGCTAAAACATGGGCTAAAGTTACACCCTTAACACAGACTTTATTCATAATCGAACTTGGACAAATTCGACGTCGAGCCTCGTCTCCATGTAGCTAGCGAATTTAAGCTAAGCAAGTAGGTGACTCACCTGCTAGCTTATTAAGTCCTACAAGCACCTCAATTCTCTCACTTTATTTAAGGTCGTAATCTACTCAATTTGACACAAAATATGTATACACCTCGACCCTCTTAAGCATTATACGCACATATAGCCCATTTACACAAGATTTAAGCACTTTTAAAAATTAGCGCTAATTTGACCAAACCATGCCATGTTTCATTTGAATTGCACTAGTATTGTAAGGCATGGGATGTTACATCATCTCCCACTTAGGAACATTCATCCTCGAATGTTAGCACAATTGTATAGCTTAACCAAGTTTAAACCTTTGCTTACACAAACATTTGATAACACATTATGTATTCAATCACACGTACCTATTAGTGTCCCAATTCTGCACATTGGAGTTCCTTTTTAGCTTCAAATAAGTGAGGATATTTCGATTTCATTACGTCCTCGGCCTCTCATATTATTTCTTATGCTTGATAGTTCCTACAAAGTACTTTTATGGAGTCTATTTCTTTATTTCTTAGCTTCTTAACATGACGATTAGAATAGTAACCAATACCTCTTCATAGGTGAGATCTTCTATAACTTGCATATCCTCAATAGGAGTTATACGGGATGGGTCACCTATGCATTTTTGAAGTATTGAGACATGAAAAACTAGATGAACCATAGAAAGCTCTTAGGGTAGCTCTAGTTCATATGCAACCTGCACGAACTTCTTAATAATCAGATATGGTCCTATGAAACGTGTACTCAGTTTTTCTTTCTTACCAAATCTGATAACCCCTTTTATTGGAGACACCTTTAAAAATACCCAATCACCCACTGAAAATTCCAATCGTCTTGTCCTGCCATCCACATATGATTTGTGATGACTTTGGGCTATTTCTAGTCGTTGTTGTATCACTTTAACCTTTTCCATGGCTTATTGTACAAGATCTGGCCCAAGTAAGGTGGTTTCACCGACTTCAAACCATCCAATTAGCGATCTACATTTCCTTCCATACAAAGCTTCATAAGGTGCCATCTTGATAATCGCATGGTAGCTATTGTTATAGGCAAACTCAATAAGTGGCAGATGGTCCACCCAACGACCTTTAAAATTTAATGCATAAGATCGCAATATATCTTCAAGTGTCTGAATAGTGCATTCTGCTTGACCATCTGTTTGAGGGTGGAAAGTTGTACATAAATTCACTTGTGTCCCTAAACTCTTTTGGAAGGACTTCCAAAATTTTGCAGTGAATTGAGCTCCTCGATCAGATTTAATGGAGATTGGGACTCCATGTATCCTGACTATCTCTTAAGGTATAGCTTGGCAAATTCTTCAGTTGTATAATCACTCCTAACTGTCAAAAAGTGTGCTGACTTTGTGAGTATATCAACTATTACCCATATGGAGTCAAATTTCTGAGATGAGCGAGGCCAACCTGTAACAAAATCCATATTGATCATATCCCACTTCCATGTTGGAACTTTTATACATTGCATATAACCTCCTAGCTTTTGGTGTTCTACTTTCACTTATTGGCAATTTGGACATTGAGCCACAAATTTTGCAAGGTCCTTTTTTATGCCTCCTCACTAAAACATTTCCTTTAGGTCATGGTACATCTTAGTTGATCCTGGATGGATGGAATATCGGGAATGATGGGCTTCTTCCATTACTCTCTTTCTTAATCCATTAATATCAGGCACACATAACCTATGTTGACAGTAAAGTACTCCATTTTGTGTAAGGTCAAAGCCTTTTATTGTACCCTGACTCAGCTTTTCCTTAAGCTATCGTAGAACAGGATCCTCAAACTATTTTTCTTTCACCTCTATTACCAATGAAGACTCTATAACATTATGCATAATAACCCCTTCCTTTGGAGTTTCAAGATGGCGAACCGCAAAATTGGCTAGTTGACGTAGATCCTTAGTCAATCCTTGTCTTTCCATAGCTTAATCACCAGTATTCACGATTGCCTTATGACTCAGAGCATCAGCTACCACATTTGCCTTCCCTAGATCATACAGTATATCGACGTCGTAATCCTTTATTAGCTCTAGCCATCTCTGCTATTTTAAGTTTAGGTCTTTCTGCTTAAAGATGTACTGCAGGCTCTTATGGTCAGTATATATGTCAACGAGGACCTCATACAAATAGTGGTGCCATATTTTCAGAGCAAACACAACCGTTGCCAGCTCAAGATCATGTGTTGGATAGTTTTTCTCATGTGATCATAGTTGCCTCGATACATAAGAAACTTCTGTGTCAGTACACACCCTTAGCCAACTCTTGAAGCATCTCAATACACTGTATACCCCTCCGTACCTTCTGGAAGTACTAGCATAGGTGCAGAATTTAGCTTATTTTTAAACTCCTGGAAGCTTATTTCACACGCATCATTCCATTGGAACTTGGTTGCCTGATGCGTCAGCTTTGTTAGGGGTGCAAAAATAGAAGAAAAGCCTTCAACAAACCTCCTATAATAGCCTGCCAAGCCTAGGAAGCTCCGAACTTTCGTAGGCGTAGTTGGTTTTGGCCAATCTTTCATAGCTTCTATTTTTGTGAATCAACCCTTATTCCCTTATCCGACACAATATGACCCAAGAATGCTACTGATTTTAGCCAAAATTCGCATTTAGAAAATTTGGCATACAACTATCGATCATGAAGAACCTGTAACACCTGTTGCAAGTATTCTGTGTGGTCCTCTTTTGATCTTGAATATATCAAAATATTATCTATGAATACTATCACGAACACATCCAAGAATGGCTTGAATAACGTATTCATCAGATCCATAAAATTTGCTGGTACATTCGTTAGCCCAAATGACATAACAAGAAATTCAAAGTGACTATAGCATGTTCTGAATGTTGTCTTGGGTATATCTTGCTCCTTCACCCTTACTTGGTGATAACTTGATCTCAAATCAATTTTTAAAAAGCATTTGGCACCTTGGATCTGATCAAATAAATCATCAATCCTGGGGAGGGGATATTTATTCTTAATTATCAGCCTGTTCAGTTGTCGATATTTGATACACATTCTCAAGGTGCCATCATTTTTGTGTACAAATAAGACTGGTGCACCCCAGGGGGACACACTAGGTCTTATAAAACCCTTCTCTAGGAAGTCTTTTAATTGCTCTTTTAATTCATGCAATTCTGCCAGGGCCATTCTATATAGAGCGATAGAAATGGGTTGAGTGCTTGGAAGTAAGTCAATACCAAAATCTATTTCTCGTTCAAGAGGTAAGCTTGGGAGTTCTTGAAGGAACGCATCGACAAATTCATTCACTGTTGGAACTGACTAAAGAGTTGGCAATTTTGCCTTCATATCCCTTATTCTAACAAAATGACAGATATACCACTTAGATATCATCTTTTTGGCCTTAAAGTAAGAGGGAAACTTTTCATTTGGTGCCTCAATATTGCCTTCGCATTCAAGAATTGCCTCATTTATAAAATGGAAGTACACTCTCATAGTTCGAAAATCCATGATTAATAAGAAGCTAACAAATCCATACCCATTATAATATCAAATTCCACCATTTCTAGCTCAATAAGATTAGCCAATGTGTCACAGTTACAAACAGTTACTACACAGTTATAATAAAACCTTTTAGCCATAATAGATTCACCGGTTGGTGTAGACACTACAAATAGTTTGTTCAATAACTTGGGTGTTCTCCTAAGCTTCCCAGCAACTAGTGGAGTGATGTATAATAGTGTAGAACTAGGGTCAATTAATGCATATACATTATGTGAAAAGATGGACAATGTACCTGTCACTATATCAGGTGAAGCTTCCAAATTTTGCCGACTCCCCAGAGCATAAGTGCGATTCGGACTCCGCTAGAGCTAACTGCCCCTCTAACACCTCTACCACAACCCATAGGAACCTTCTGACCCCTACCTGCTAGAGAAACTAATGACGATAATGCAACAGCTGACCCAGTAGTTTATGTTATACCACCCATACGTCTCCTCGGGCAATCCCTTATTATGTTCCCCGACATACCACACCAATAGCAAACATCTATCCTAACATAACATATACATAGATAACTCCTCCCATACTATTTATAAGGCTGCCTAGGAGTCACTGGTTGGCCTGCCGAATAACCCATTGCCTGGGAACCTTACCCTTCACCATGTTGACCAAATTGATTACTTCGAGACCCTTAAAGTTGTGGTAGAGCACTAGATATAGAGTAGGAGGAGGATGTCCTAGGCGGTCTACTGGAAAACTGAGGCCTAAGCTCACCTTGGGGTGGTGTAAACTACCCTGTAGATCTGGCTCTTTTGGCCTGCCCCCTATCCAACTCTTGTGTCCTTCTCTTTTATCTCTGGTCCTCTAATTTTTGTGCAAAAGCCTGCATTCTTACTATGTCCATATCTTTGTTCGAGGAAGCAATGGTGCAGTCTCTAACCAAATATGTATCCAACCTATCTATATATCGACGAACTCTATATGCCGTTGTAGCAACAATATTAGGAGTATACCTTGCCAGGGAATTAAATTAAAGGTTATACTCCCTCACACTCATATTACCTTGGTAGAGATTTAGGAACTGATCTGCACAAGCCTTTCGGATCTCTAATGGCAGGTAATGGTCAAAAAATGCCTCTCTGAATTCTTTCTAGGTGATTGGAGGTGCATCTATACTCGTAGATTGCTTTCAAGCTTCATACCACGATATAGATACACCTTTCAACCTATATGTCGCTAACTCGACAACTTCTATACCACTTACGTGCATAACATCTAAGGTATGCTGAATTTGATCAATAAAGTCTTAGGGATCTTCGTTAGGATCTGACCCAGTTAAGGATGGAGGGTTCAAATTAAGAAAATCACGTATCCTTGTTCCACCTATACCTATAAATGTACCTTCCTGCCTTTGACCTTGACCAGTAACTATACGGGTCAATAGTTGGACTGCATCTCTCAGCTCCTACACGGTAGCATCAATAGGTGGTTCTGGAGGAATTTCACTACTCTCGGGTTCATCAGGAACTGGAGAAATTGGAGATATCTGTGATAAAGACTCCTCTCGAACCTCATCTCATTGCCTCACCTAGCTGGGTACACCAACCACCACTTCTACACCTTTCCTTTTACCTTTATTTAGCCTTGTTTCTGGCAAACTTGTTGTACAATACAATTTATAATTAGACATAATACACCTATTATATTTGACTTTATGGAACGATCTAAAGAATGGAAAGAAAGTAATAACTCCTAAATTCCACGTAGCTTCCTGCTTATAAATATGGTGCACAATACACCAATAAACAAGATTCTACATAGACATGGCTTTGTAGACTCCCTAAGATGACCCACTCGATACCACTTTTATCACACCTCAAAGTCCTGTTAGGCGGACTGACACCCGTTGACGATAAGGCTCGAGAGAACTAACCTATATCTATGCACTTTCTATACATATTATGAGGGATTTCCACATTTGACATGTATTTAAGAAAATAAACCGTGATAATAAGCCAAAAGAAAATACATATGACTAGGTCATTGGGGACACGATGTCTAAATCATGAGACATGATTTCACTTTGCTTTACATAGTCTAAAAAGCCTCTAGATAAAGAGAAACATTTGATAAGGTTTGGCATAGGCCCCACCTTGACTAACTGTACAATACACACATATAAGCTCTAGACATACACAAAGCCCCAAAGCAACCTGGAGCTTGATAACAGTAGCTGAATATCCTGTGCTCCTACTGGAGAGATCTACTAGCACCTGTACCTGCAGCAGAAATGCAGGTCCACCGTAAGGGATGTCAGTACAATGTAATATACTAAGTATGTAAGACACCAAATACTATATATGAAATACAGCTCAATGAAACTATGTACTGGTATAGGATAAGAGACCACCTTTAGTTATACTTTGGGATTGAGTACTTTAAGTTCTTTATATTACTTTACCTTTACTGTATAATCTGTGCATATCATGTACTGTAAATGACCAGCTGATCAGTGGCATAACTGTATCCGGATCGTCCCTGGCTAGGTTCTTCCTTAACTCCTCGGGCTACCAACCATAATAGATTTTTCCTTGGCTAGGTGATTCTTCTACCCCATGGGATATCGAGATCGTCCCTGGCTAGGTTCTTTCGTAAACTCCTTGGGCTACCACCCGTGATAGGATTGTCCCTGGCTAGGTAATTCTTCCACCCCTTGAGCTACCACCTATCAATAAATAATATATTTTACCTTTCAATTACCTTTGAGATGGTTCTTTTGGTGGTCACAATATTGGAGCTGTAGGACTTTATATAACATGTGACATGAAGATAGTTTTACAAGACAATATGACAATTAAAAAAGCACGTTACACAATTAATGAAATGCGTATGAAATGGAACAACTCGTAAACTTTATTTAGTAACAAGAACCCATGTAATTTGGTATACAAGCATATATGCAGATTTGAAAGTGACTATGTATGTAAGCATCTGAACATGTCAAAGAATGGATACATGGTTAATAGTTGTGTTTGAGTTGGCAAGTGCCTTTATGTACCAAGGAGAGATCTATGTTTCATGCCAAGTGATATGAAATTAAGCAGCCTTACATACCTTGTTGTATGACCTTGTTACTACCTCGAGATAATCCTTTCTTATTCCAAATACTTATCTATAATATAGTAGGTGATAAAATAGAATTAGAAGCCAATAAATTCATCTTGGTAGCCCAATAACATACGAAAACAATACACGGGCAGTAAGCGGTGTTTATAAATCTGAGCATATTCTTTCAACCTTTCTGCACATAATCGAATTTTCCTAATACATATTCTCATGTACACATCATGTACACACTATCTTAATGCTATAACAATCTTACAACAGCCCACAAAGTACAACACATAGCAATTCTACACAACCTAAAAACGGACAGTATAACGTTACCTTCCTTCGCTACATTTCGATGTTGACAACTCCAAACCCATTCCAACTCTAAACAAACTATTCTAACAACATTTACACATATAAATAGACCTAAAACAGTCTTACAATATCACTCAAAATGTCATGAAGGACATGAGCTAATAGCCTTCCATCCAACAGCCCACAAGTTCCAATCAACATTACACTTAAGATAGCACAATAAAACGCGCTTGTTAAATGAAACCAAAATTACGGCAGCAACCTTAGGGTAATATTTATAACACAAACCTTGATAATAACATCAATTTCTGTTCATAATACAACCCACAAATCATAGAAAGATCACTAAAACAAAAGACAAGTATGCAGCAACTTTCTCAACACATGCTGTCTCAAATTTCCAGCACAACATACTAGCATATACTTCTTGTTTTTCATAAGAAAATTATACTAAACATATGTGTAAACTTATGTACCACTACTTCAAGGTGTAGGTATTATACAAGAACCCTAGAAGTCCCTTTTAGATGCTTTACAAAGTTAATAAAAGTTGAGGGGAAATAGAGAGAGCAATCTGATTTTTTTATGAGTTCAAGTTGAGAAATGAATTATGGAGCTGCTTTTGAGCCCTTTATAAAGTGGGCTTTGGCAGACCTTCTCTTGAACTTTTTACCACCTTATACCACACATTATTAAGCTATTTATCCACCAGCTTGGCCCTCACACTTGGGCCTAAATGGGTCTCCAAGTTGATGGGCTTGGGCTGCCCATTTTCTAATTTTCTATTCACTTAGTTTTTGGGCCCAAATGGTTAAGTGTGTTGTGATGTCTTTGTGCCCTTTTAGGAAAAAACTACTTGGGCCGAAGATGTAGCCCATTTATGATGCTAAAACATGGGCTAAAGTTACACCCTTAACACGGACTTTATTCATAATCAAACTTGGACAAATTCGACATCGAGCCTCGTCTCCGTTTAGCTAGCGAATTTAAGCTAAACAAGTAGGTGACTCATCTACTAGCTTATTAAGTCCTACAAGCACCTCAATTCTCTCACTTTATTTAAGGCTGTAATCTACTCAATTCGATACAAAATATGTATACACTCGACCCTCTTAAATGTCAGACGCACATATAGCCCATTAACATGAGATTTAAGCACTTTTAAAAATTAGCGCTAATTTGAGCAAACAATGAAATGTTTCATCTAAATTGTACTAGTATTGTAAGGTGTGGGTGTTATAATTGATTAATACATGCAAATACCCACTCCAAGAATTGCAAATTATCTAGGTTTACTTTGTTTGATCTTCATGGTTTTTACAACCTAGTTGTGGATTTAGGTACTCATTTTATGGGTATATGAAGAAATTATGAATTGAGTAAATATAATTAAACACTAATCCAATTAAATTGAGGATCAAGCAAATCCAAAATTGATTGAGAATTTTAAGATTTGAAGATCAAATTAATTCACAAGTGTATTCTCTTAATTCTAACGCTAATTACAATCAAAATGACGGCTCTCTCTAAAAATGACCTAAAAATACTATTTATAGAAATTACAATCAAGTCCTTAATAAGATAAAAAAAATTATTCAGCAACTTATATGAAAGGTCTTTACAACTCATAATGTGGTTTATGAGTTATAATCGAGGTCACATAATCAGCTTCTTAGATCTTAGACTTCTCTTCTACGAACCATCTTCATGACTCATAAACTAACTTACAACTCGTACTTCTGACTTATAGGATTCAACTTATTCAAATTATCCTTATATGGAATTCTTCATGAAACTTATCTATACGACTCGTAAAATGATCTACAACTCGTGTAGAGGTCTCGTATAGCTAATCTTCAGATACATTATTCACTAGAATTTGTCATAAAACTACCTCTATGACTCGTAGAATGCTCTATGACTCATAGAAGATATCGTAAATCACTAAAAACTAGAACACTTTGCAAGTTTGCCCCAAGTCATAGCCAACCTACTTTCCTGTAAAACTAAATACATAAAAGACATAAATATGGAAATGATCACACACAAAAGCCTATGTTTTAAGCATCAAAAGTGATGTCTTTTGACAACATATCAACATCCTCAACTTAAAATTATTACTTGTCCTCAAGCGATGACTAAATCTATATAGACAATACAATAATGCATAGACCTCAACTCAATGGCAAATATCACATACAATTCAAACTTAGATACCTACATCAGTTTTTGAAAACAGGATCAGATAGAAATTTAGCAAACCAATACAAACTAGTGCATGTGATAACACAACTATGATAAGCAAGGGAATATCAACAGTCCACAATCATTGAATAAGTCAAATGCTAACAATGCAATGTAAGTGCCCTCACAGAAAGAAGTCCTATATTTGACACTCAATGATAATTTCACATTTAATCATGGGATTGTAGAAGAACACTCACTCTCACCAAAGATTTTCATTCATAATGACTAATACCATAGGCTTACCCCTGTACTCATGACTCAAACCTTCAACTAACTGGACTAGGATCACTTTAGGATATTCTAGGCTTGTAACTTAGGCTCAGGGGCTTCGGTATGCATTTTTGAAAAAATAGTAATTAAAGCCCCTCTTTGAAGCTGCATTTTTCTGTACTTTTGCCCCACCAACTCTATTGTTTTTACCTTATTCTCCCTTTTTCCCATTTTTAAGCTTTTTAGTGTGCTTTGTTCTCATTTTTCAATTTTTGCCTTGTTTTTACATATCATTTTGCTTTTTAGCTCATATCTAAGGTATCTTTCATTTTTCTTGCTCTCGGTACATGATTTTTCTTCTGTTTTTCCTCACTCCTAACTCACCACCTTATTTTTGGGCTTTGCCATTACACCACCACCCTCAACTTAGGTTTTTAGCCTGTATTGATGTACACAATATCTCTCCTGCGAACCAGGGCCACTTTGGGTAGCCACCCTCAACTTAGCATTTTTGTATCATTCAAGGTTCACGATGCTCAAGGAAAGACCAGGGCCAAATTCAAGATTTATCACTAGATAAGGTAGGCAAATTAGGTGTTTTGAAAGAATTGGTACATGTAAGGCTCAAATATTTGGAACATGGTACAAAACATCATTTTGGTTGGTTATTTTAGGCTAAAGTGGACTAATTAAAGAATAAAGGCCTAAGATACTTTCCTAATCCATTTAGGCTTTTTGCCTCATTCAAGGTTCACGATGCGCAAGGAAAGACCAGGGCCAAATTAAAGTTTTATCACTAGATGAGGCTAGGCTAATTAAGTGTTTTGAAAGAATTGTATATGTAAAGCTGAAATATTTGGAACAAGGGGTAAATCATCATTTTGGTTGGTTATTTTAGGCTAAAGTGGACTAAATAAAGAACAAAGGCCTAAGTTCCTTTCCTAATCCATTTAATCTACAATCTAACTTAGAGTAACAGGGCAAGTTTTGAATTAGCACAAAATGCATGAATCTAGGAAAATAAGCTGTCACGACCCAAACAGGGGCTAGATGTGACACGGTACATGGGGAAATACAAAGGAACCCCAAGCAAGCCTCTTAACATATCATTACACATCCTTGGTTGCAGAAGCAACTAAACATAATAAAAGAGTAGAAATAAGGGCACAGGGACTAAGGGAAAACCTTCATTTCATCAAACACCAAGAGAGTCAAGAGAGAGTCAAGCTTATATCATCCTTACATATTTATCAACAACACCTCTAAACATAGAACTTAGCAGGGGCCAAGACAAGCAATTGGGCTCACCCTTATACTAGTGACAATACTAATGACAATAGGTAATCCAAATATACAAAATATATCTAAACATAAGCATGAGAGAAGATAGATATTGTCCCCGAAGTTAAGGACTCACCAAAGCTATCTTGAACAATTCATCTAGCCACGTGGGGGAGATTCAATAGGAGCTTTGGTTCCTATATGGTAATATCATATAGACATAGAGTATGTGTTAGTACATTTGGATGTACTAAGTATGTAGGATGCAATGCAACAATAGACAGGCAACATAGGCAAAATGCTTAATAATATTCAATTGATAACATAATTATAATATGGCATGTATGAATGATGTTTGAAGTAAAATATGCTTATATAGAACATAATACATGTGTAAGGATGGACAATTATTAGTGAATATACAAGGCGTACCACCTCCTTAGAGAGAATGAGGTACAAACCCCCCAACATGGTTGATGAGGTATAACCCCCCCAACCTGGTTATCAAGGTACAAACCCCTTGACATGCTTGCATGGGCCTACCACCTCCCGAGCGAGGCAGTTTAGGTACAAAGCCCTTAACAAGGTTACATGGGCCTACCACCTCCCAAGCGAGGCGATTGAGGTACAAACCCCTTAATAAGGTTACTTGAGCTTACAACCTCCGGAGTGAGGCTTGGTCAATTCCAAACACTATAGAGATAATATCATATGCATATATTCCTTTCATCATCATATAGTCATTCGATTCATAAAACATGCATTGGACTTTTATTTCCTCAAGAAATCATAACCACACATTTTATCAAACACGTGGTGACTATGTAGTGCTAGTATAAAATTATGCAATTCAAGAGTGAAAGCATGCTAGATAATTTAATGTAAAATCATCAATAGATACTTTGTAACACCTTTGAGTAATATATATCAAAACCCTTCATCAAAGCTCACAATAGATCTTAGATTCATAGCTCAAAACATGCTAAAACAACTATACTTTCATGAAGCCCCAATATATTATGCAGTGATATTCATCATAAGTAATACCTATTTATCAATCAACTTTAAATCATGAAATTTTAAGTAAAAGGAAGCGTGAGCATAATGGATGAAAGGAACCCATGAAAGAAATCCACATACCTTAACTTTGGAGATTTTTTTGAAGCAGATTTGAAATGGAGACTTGAAGCTTGAATGAAATCCTTACATCCAGAAAGAGATTGGGACACTTAAATCTTAAGGACGACTTAAGGTTTGACTTGGTTTCATTTAATTCTAACAAGACATCTTGAAAACCTTGAGAATGGATAGAGAATTTGATGAAGATTAAAGAGGAATTTGAGAGGACTTTGGTTGGTATTTAGGGCTCAGAACGGCTTGACAATGATGGATTTTCATGATATTAGTATACGGTTATTACCCAATTGCCCTGGAGTAAAAAGAATAATTTTCAAAAAATTTTGAACTAGTCCGCATCAGGTCTGCATTGCAGACCTGTCGCGGATAGCTACTATTTTTGCGAAGTTTCACCAAAAATTATTTTTCTTGGCATGGATAAAGTATACCTTGTAGGCACTCATATCCCTACACAAGTTTTCCCTCTAAACAAGAATATGATGTTGGATCTGCAAAATTCAGCATGGATTTGAGATATTGAAAAATATGCATCGTATGGTCTTTTTGATCTACGTAAAGGGATTTCTAAATATTCCCAATTTGAGATATAAGAGAATTACGATTGTGGGGGCATTCCTAGGCAAGAGTGGGGAGTTTCAGTATCTCTCCCTTGGGAATATTCATTCCCAAATGTTGAAAAAACGTACATAAGAAGAATGATCCTGAAGAATTCAGCCCCAACAAGAATGCAATGATGCACTTAAACACCATTTTCAAAAATCTCAACTTAAGTGTTAAAATCACCATAAACTTGTCAATATAAGCATGATGGTATGCAAATGACATAATGGCTGAGGCTTAAGACTTGGAATCATAGAAGAAAGGACTTGACATGTCATCATAAGCTTGAAGAGAATGAAAGAGGTATGGATTTTGCTTCTTCATGCCCACTCTGGCTCTACGAGAAACACTTTCAATTTGACGATTCTTCTAATGGGCCTTGATGAACACTACACCCTCACAAATCAACCATTGCTCATATCCACCCAACTTCTCCACTGGACCTTCTCATAAGTCAACTCATCATGTCCAACGTCCATAATCCCCAAAGAGTCCTATAACACTTAAACCACTAACATATCTCTTCAACTTAGATGCATAAAGAACCGGATGAACCATATTCTTATCCATAGGCAGCTCCAATTAATATATAGCCATATTAATCCTTATCAACACTCTATAAGGACTCATAAATCGTAAACTCACTTCCCTCTTTTGCCAAACCAGACCACACTCTTCATGGTGAAACTTTCAAATAGATTCAATCACCAACTTTAAATTCAAGATCCCTTCTCCTCATATCGTCATAGGATTTTTTTTTGATACCTTGGGTTGTTTTAAATCTTTTCCTAATCAACCTCACATTTTTCATAACTAGATTTATACCCAAAAAAGCCATTTCTCCCACTACAAACCACACAACTCGGGATATGCAACATCTACCATATGGAGACTCAAAATGAACCATACCAATTCTAGAATGATAGCTACTATTAGTCTCATAAAGAACCCTCTTTCTCAAGTCACCAAGGCATACATAACCTACCTTGGTACCTAAGGGCACCATCGCCCCTTTGGGAGAAAACCTCCACCATGCCAACACTCACCAAAGTCTCCAATTCTAATAAGGAGGGATCAAGATCTTGCCTTGCTTCTACCTCATCAACCAACCAACAAACACAATACCACCATAGTCAATCCCTTCAAACCTAACCCTCAACCTAGCCAACCGCTGGACCTACCAAGTTACCTCTATGCTACCAGTATCAACATGAACTAGGCTACCCATTGATGCCCTACTCTAAGCACCGACCACAACATTAGTCTTACCAGGATCGTAATATCTATTCAGATCCTAATCCTTAAGAAGTTCTAACCACCTTCTATGTCTCAAACATAGATCCTTTGGGAAAAGACATACTGGAGACTCTTGTTATCGATAAACATATCAATATGCACCCCATACAAACAATGACATCAAATTTTCAAAACAAATATTACGGCGACTAACTCAAAGTCATAGATAGGATAATCATTCTCATGCATCTCAAATTATCTAAAAGCATAAGCTTCCACCTAACCATCTTGCATCAACACACAACCCATATCAATTCGAGAGACATCACAATACATAACAAATCTGTCCAACCCATCCAGTAAAGACAAGGTAGGAGCTAAGATAAGCTTAAACTTCAAGGCTTGGAAACTCCTTTCACACTCATCGGTCCTCACAAACCTAGCCTTCTTTGAGTCAACATAGCCATGGGAGAAGCAATAGAAAAGATCCCATTTGCCCACCTCTAGTAGTAACCTACTAAGCCCAAGAAACTTCTAATGTCGGACGGAGCCCACAGTCTAGGCCAATTTTTAATCATATCTGTCTCCTTAGGATCCACTTGAATACCATCTGCTGATACCATATGACATAGAAAGGCAACCTCCTTCAACCAAAAATCATACTTCTCATACTTAGCATAAAACTTCTCTTTTCCCAAGATTGCAATACTAACCCGAAATGGTTCATAAGCTCTGAGTAAATTAATACTTCATCTAGAGACCACCACAAACATGACAAGGTAGGGACTAAAGACCATATTTATGAAACCTATAGACAAGACTGGTGCAAAAGTCAAACCAAAATGCACTACCCAAAATTCGAAGTATCAGGAAGGACTTTTACTAGCCCATTGATCACCGCAATCAACTCAATAGAAAATAACTTAGGTGCAACACCCTTAACTCTTACAAGAGGATAAATGCAACCCTTAGAGATCAATTGTACCTTAAGACAAGAAATTAACTTACCCCTTCACAACCACATTACAAGGCCCCACTCAAGGATGGGCTTATTAGGGAATTGGAATCTAAGTCTACGAGTCCTACAATCAAAGAACACACAACATACAAGCACTATTTCATCCCTAGCATGACATTGAATCCACCACGTCAAATCCAACAAGTCACAAGGCAAGACCTAATGCAATATAAACACATAATAACACATATAAACTTTCTAACAACAATTGATTCAATAAAAGGGGTAGAATCCAAAAGTTCACACAATAACTTGGGGCACGCTTGAAGCCTAATAGCAATAAGAAAGAATAATGAAAGAGATAGTAGCACACTGGACCTATCAATGTATACACATCAAAGTCAAATAAAAATTCAATATATCGATAATAACATCGGGCACCTCATCCTCTCCTTAAGCCCCTTGATCAACATGACAACCTTGATATAAAGGTTGACCACCTTTACACCTCCTTCGACCGTATGGACAATTAACTAGCTTGTGGCCCACTTTACTACATCCATAGCAAGCAATTGTATTCCTCAAGCATGGCCAACATGGTTCTTTCCAAACCTTTGATGCTTGGGATTAGTCGTTCCACCATCACTTCCTTTCTCTGATTGTATTTATGAGGGAAATCCTTCCTCTTATGTCCTACTTCACCACAACAGAAACAAGCATCGGTGTCCTTCAAATATGGACATCTATGAATTTATGACATGTTGGGCATATAGCATTACCTCTATCTTTGGGACTTTTGAACTTACCCTTAACATGAGCCCTCTTGGCCTCACCACCCCTCCTCTTACCATTTAAAGTCTCGGGAGTACTCACTTGTTGACTGAGTTGAGTCGTCAACTTTGTCAAGGCTTTGCTCATTACCCATAGAACATTGTGAACCTCTACATTCAATACATCATCGTCCTGAGTAGCTCGAGGCATATCCTAAAATGTAATGATATGGATTAGCAATAAGCCCTAGGGTACCTAACTCTATCGCATTATATAGACATGAAGAATTGAAACATTTTTTAGAACGCCTCATAGCCTTCTATTATAGTCATGGCACGCTTCACAACTATGAATAAGACTCTAATCGATGCAGCGTGTTGGATGCCAAGGACCTAACAAGCTACACTACAAGAAAAAAGAATTCTAATGATTATTTCTTAATGAAAGGAAGTGAATCCAGTCATTACAAATACATTTATAGTGACCAATTTTTTTTCAATTGTTATAAATATATTTATAGCGATCAAATTTTTTCGATCATTATAAATATATTTATAGCAACCAAATTTTTTTCGGTCATTATAAATACACTTATAATGACTAATTTTTGAAAATTTTAATCCAATATAAATGAGGGGATAAGTTTGATCATTAAAAGCATAACATACCTTCCTTAAAACATATTAGTTAGTGTAAAAATATATTTTAATAAATATGAGTGCAAAGATATTAGACTAAATCATGTTATAATTATAACAAGTGAGGTTTTATTGATCATTTCACCATTCTGATAAGAATCTTCCATCTTTTATAATTTTAGTAATTTCATATTAACAAAAGTTTAATAAAAAGGAAAAAAAATATTAATGTATTATCTTCTAATAATTCTAACCATCATTCTTATTTTAGTCAATCATATAAAATTTTAAAATATTGTAAAAGCATTTAGTTATAATATTTTTGGCTTAATTGTTTTTAACTTAAATATTTTTTTGATATAGTTTTAATATATGTTTTTATTTTGAGAGACAATTTATTCATCCTTACTTGAACTTTTTAAAGATGCAAGATGAAGTAGGTCAAAATAAAAAAAATTATAATGAAATAAAAAATTAAAAATAAAAATAATAATATTAAATAATAATTATAAGCTTATGAGATTAATGTAAGGTAGAAAAGTTATATAAATTTGGTAGTAAGTCCTTTTCTCAAGGGGATAGATATTTCTCCACTTGCAAATTACCTCTATCAATAGATTTAAAAATTAGTATTCAATAATAATATGTTTTAATTGAAAAAATATATTGTGTCGACTTTGTTTCATTATTGGTTGTGAAACTAAAGGTGTATACAAAGAAAAATCATTCATTTTAGGTAGAAAAGTATAAAGTAAAATTTTACAAATAGACAATTTAAAAAGCTTTAAATGACATATAATCAACTACAAAATTAATTAAGAGATTGTTAGTTTTTTAATTATCTAAATGTAAGATGATATAATAGATTTGTATCTCATAATATTTTAATGATATTGAACTGTTTATATTAGGTGAATACATTAGTATAAAAATTGAAACTTAAAGAAGTTGGGGGATTTTATCCATGAATCAATGTGCAAAAAGTCAATAACTTAAGGTGCAAAACACAAAACAAATAACTTTATATCTAGAACTAGAAAACTCAACTTTCTCTTTATTTGATTGTGAGAATAGAAACAAAGTTTATATTTCATTGTAGTTAATATTTGATTTTGCTCAAAAGAAAAAAGAAAATAATAGTTATTAGGAGTGCTATTAATAATCTTCCATGAAGTTTTTATGCATGTCTTTTGACAGATCATGCAGTTTGAAGAACACATCCCCAGAAAAGGTATCAGAAAATATAAGCAACGAAAAAGTTTTGAAACACAGAAAGAATGCATTTCATATTTTAAAAAAAGATATTCTAATTTTTCTTTTACTAAGAGTAAAAAATATAATTCATATAATTTGTATGTTTATATTTTTATAACGTTACAAAATATCATTCTTTATAGTTACTATGAAATTTAATATAAATATAATAATTTTATATGCTTTCATATTATGTGTATGTGTGTGTATATGCACTTTTGCTCTAATTTGTGATCATAATTAAGGTTTTAATAACTACAACTGAAGGGAGCCTTGGAGTAATTGGTAAAGTTATTGTCATGTGACCAAAAGATCACGGATTCAAACCTTAGTAATATCATCTGGCAAAAATACAAGATAAGGCTACATACAAATGATCCTTGTGGTCAGGATTTTTGTCATTGTTAAAGCTTTTTTAATGACCAGATTTAATCTGGCCGCTAAACTTTTAATAACAAAGCTTTTATGACCGGTGATGACCGGATTTTTTAACAATTGAATTTATACTTTTAGCAATAAAATTTTTCCTCATTAAAGACATATTTTCATGTAGTACTAGTGCTCGGATACCAAGTTTGTCACGATCCAAACTAGGGCCTAGATGTGACATAGCATATAGGAAAACATGAAGAAATCCCAAGCAAGCCTCTTAATATATCATTACACATTCTTGGTCGTGGAAGCAATTAAACAAAATAAAAGAGTAGAAATAAGGGCATAGGGACTAAGGAAAAACCTTCATTTCATAAAACATCAAGAGAGTCAAGCTTATAGCATCCTTACATATTATTTGTCCAACAACACCTCTAAATATAGAACTTAGTGGGGGCCAAGACAAGCAACCAAGCTCACCCTCATACTAATGCTAATAGGTAATCCAAATATACAAAATATAATCTAAACATAAGCATGAGAGAAGATAGATATTGCCCCCGGACTTGAGGACTCACCAAAGCTATCTTGAACAATTCGTCTAGCCATGTGGGAAAATTTAAGAAAAGCTCCAATTCCTACATGGTAATATCATGTAGGCATAGAGTATAGTTAGTATGTTTGAATGTACTAAGTATGTAGGATGGAATGCAATAATAGATAGGCAACATAGGCAAAATGCATAATAATATTCAATAGATAGCATAATAATAATATGGCATGTATGAATGACACTTGAAGTAAAACATGCTTATATAGAACATAATACTTGTGTAAGGAGAGACTATTATTAGTGAATATCCAAGTCCTACCACCTCCTTGGAGAGGCGAATGAGGTACAAACCCCTCAATTGGTTGATGAGGTACAAACCCCCCCCCCCCCCCCAACATGATTGATGAGGTACAAATCCCCCAATATAGTTATCAAGTTACAAACCCCTCGACATGGTCGCATGATCCTACTACCTCCCGAGTGAGGCGATCAAGATACAAATCCCTCAATAAGGTTCCACAGGCTTACAACCTCCCGAGCAAGGCGATCGAGGTACAAACCCCTCAACAAGGTTACTCAGGCCTAGAACCTCTCGAGTTAGGCTTGGTCAATTCCTAACACTATATAGATAATATCATATACAAACATTCTTTACATCATCATATAGTCATTCAACAAATAAAATATGCACTGGACCTTCAATTCCTCAAGAAATCATAATTGGATATTTTATCAAACACTTGGCGGGTGTATAGTGCTAGTGTAAAATCATACAATTCAAGAGTGAAAGCATGCTATAAAATTCATTATAAAACCATCAAAAGATACTTTATAACACTCTCAAGCAACATACATCAAAACTCTTCATCAAATCTCACAATAGATCTTAGATTAATAGCTCAAAATATGCTAAAACAACCATATTTTCATGAAATCCCAATATAGTGTGCAGTGATATTCATAATAAGTAATATCCATGAATAAATCAACTTTGAATCATGAAATTTTAAGTAAAATAAAGCTTGGGAATCATGTGTGATAGGAACCCATGAAAGAAACCCACAAACCTTGACTTTCGAGATTTTCTTGAAGAAGATTTAAAATGGAGACTTGAAGCTTGAATGAAATTCTTAGATCCGTTAAGAGATTGGGACACTTGAATATTGAGGATGACTTAGTTAATGACTTGGTTTTCTTGAATTCCGACAAGACTTCTTGAAAACCTTGAGAATGGATGGAGAATTTCATGAACATTAGAGAGGAATATGAGAGGCTTTTGGCTGGTTTTTAGTGCTCAAAATGGCTTGACAATGAGGGATTTTTGTGTATGTAAGTATAGGGTTATTACCCAATTGCCCTGAAGTAAAAAGAATAATTTTCAAAAAAAATTTAACTAGTCCACGTCAGCTCCGCATCGCGGACCTATCACAGACAGCTACTATTTTTGCGAATTTTAACCAAAAATTATTTTTCTTGGAACAAATAAAGTATACCTTTTAGGTACTCGTTTGCCCACCCAATTTAACCTCTGAACAAGAATATGAAGTTAGATAAAAATGCATCATAGAGTCTTTTCAAGCTACGTAAGGGGTATTTAAATATCCCTGATTTAAGATATAAGAGAATTATGAATATGGGGGCATTTCTAGGAAAGTGTGAAGCATTTTATAAGCTTACACTCATATGGTATAGCATACATTATCAACAAGAGACTCATAGATTATACTTCATATCTCAAATTATCCTCACTTATCAGAACAGATATTTCCAAAGAGCTAAACAAACATAGTTGTCATCTAACTACTAATAAAAAGTTTTAGTGGGTACAATTTTTCAAACAAACCATAAAAATATAGTATATACCACAAGTATTAGTACTATATGCTACACATTTTATCTAAACATCCTAAATGTGTTGGTTCAATAGAAATTAAATATCCACGAGGAAAAAGAATAGAGCAAGGAAAACTTGGGAAACAAAAAATTAGGGTAGTTATGGACCATAAGCTACTCGACTTCACTGAGGCTCATAACTACCCATACCCCATAGAAAAAGATTTGCATTGTCCCCAATAAACAAAATCAAGCAAAACTAGAATATATAAGGTTTAAAAACATACCTGGGCGCCTAAGTGCCAGTCTCAGGCCGATTCTAACCATCTCTCTCTTACGGGATAGTCTCCTCAATTGTAGTACTCTATCTGGAGGGGCCAATACCCATTAACCTATCATGCTCACGAGCTAGCCTCATCTCCTCCTCGTGTCTCAATGTCCTCAAGGCAAGCTCAAACTCCTCATCCTCTGAGATCTTTACACGTACATTCCTCTCCTCTGGCACATAACCCTGTATAAGGGGTCTCTTGCCTTGGAAAGTTTGTGTAGTCTCCTTAGAGGCAAATAAATCAAATAGCAGCGTCGGAGATGTCATCTCTGGTAATGTGACTAGTGTCGCTATGGATGCTGTCATATCATCCTAAAGTTGTTGGATCTTTGAGTGCAGGGCTAATAAATTTGAAGGCTGGGCCTCAACCTATATCTTTAAAACCCACTCCTCAAAGGCATCGATGTGGGCATCTACTACAGAAACACACTCCTGAATAGTAGCAATAGTGAATGCCTAGCTCTGACCCTCTGAGTCTGCAATAGCCTATCAGAACCATGGCCTAATCTGCTGACTCAGCTAGTCAACTATGAATCAGTACGTGGCAATCTCTATGCTATGGCCTGAATAGAAGTGGCAGACACATAAACCATGCCCGTTGTAGAAGGTTGTGAAGTGGTGGCCTTTAGTGAAGTAGCAGCAGTAGTAGTGGGACCTCTCTCAATAACTACCTTGGGCTGTGAGAGTCTCTCTCTCTTCTGTAATAGCATCAGTAATGTAGTAGGGGCAATCTTTAAACCCTCAGATAGTGGCACCAGGGTGAATATCTCTAGGGGAGGAGGAGATTGTGCTCGCCAGAGTGCTATCGGGTTCTCATCAGCCTTTATTAGGTTGGGCTCCAAAGTATGCTGGGCCTCAACTAACCGGTCCAGCGGGTGCAAAATCTCCACCCTAGACTAAACACAGAGCCAATAGATCAAAAATGGGAATGGGATGGAGGTGGCCCTCTTTAGTGCTGCCTCACGTATCTGCCCCACTATAAGGCAAGCCCAATCAATGTCATAGCATGCCAAGATGCTAGAAACCAAAATCGCATGCTTTGGGGTAACTGTATTATCCTCCAAGGTTGGCCAGATGCGTGATCTAACAATCGCGAACCAAACTTTGGCGGGGAAGCTAAGCGAAGCCTTAACGATCAGCTCAGTGTGGGTGGTGACCGAAGTAGGCTCCGTACACTACTCTATAATATGGCTAGCCACCCATCTCAATCATTTAGTTTGATGCTTAAGATCCTTCATAATGAATGAGTTCCTGGCCTTCCCTAGTCGGTAATCAAACTCTGCTATAAATCTGGAGGCATGGTACTCAGGACCAAAAAACATACGATAGATAGTCTTCTCTGAAATGTTGACTCACTGATGTCTCACTCGTGTATTAATAAGCCTAGTATGAATAAGAGGCTTCTTTTTCTTGGGAAGAAATAGCTGAACAGTGGTTGCATATGAAGTGTAGAACTCCCTCACCAAAATTGGGAAGTATCGTCCAAGTGACTCTGTCAGACATCATCATATCTTGTAGAGCTGCGACATGGCTAAGTCCATCTAAAATCACCTGAGGCTCCTTATATATAGAATAGGTAGGCTTTCCTGGCTCCTTCGACTGCATACACTCTCTAAAAATCTCATCCATGCCCTCAATGCATCATCGGTTAGCATGGGCATCCGATGTTGATGAAGAAGATAGTGTGACAGAGGAATCGGCATCCCCTCTATCCTCAGAGCCCTCCTCAAAACTAGACTCCTCTCCTAATTGCATCATCTAGGGCATATTACTCCAACTCTCATCATTACCTTTCTCTTCAGACTGGGAAAGACTATCAACCTGAGCCTGACTATGCCCAACTCAAGTTGTGGCTGCTCTGGTCTATGCTACCTCAGCCTTGGGCTCTGCTGAGACATTGGTGATCTCTAGTGACCCACTCGACTGAAGGGTCTTCTCATTATTAGTAGGTTCATCCCTGAGCCTTATGCTAAAGGCCTTGATCCTTGAGCAAGTTCCATTCGGGGCCATAGTACCTGAAACATAAATATAAACACACCATGGTCAGCCCCAAGAATCAAGAAATAAAATGCAAAAACTTATTTAAATCAGTTGTAGAAGGGTTCTACGACAGCTCCTTTATGAGTTATACTGAGCACTGCAAATCATAAAATACTTTCGTAGACCAATACTTACAAATAATATTGGTCAATAGAAAATTCTACTAGACTAAGGTATGACTCGTAAATTAGTTTACAAGTTATAGACTTGGATTATATAAAATTCTAGAGAGTAATTAAAAATGGGTAAGGATCTATGTGACCTATCTACAAGTCATAAAGTGATCTACGACTCATAGAAGGTCTTGTCTGAGGGATGCTCAGAAACTTCAAGTTTCTGGAATTTCCCATGAGGGGCAATTATGACTCGTAGTTTGATCTACGGGTCATAAAAGGCACTTGTGAACCAAAATCTCAGTTTCTAAGTCTATCACACGGAACCCAAAGAACATTGCAAACATTAATTCTTCCAGCATGAAGCAAGAACACACGCACACACTATTTACTACATATCTACTATTACCCATAACAATTTCACATTTATTCACCCTATCAAAACAATCTAACATCAAAAACCCTACAATTCTGACTATTTGAATTTGACTCAAACAGTATCATGCTCCTATGTTATCACTAAACAATTTATAATCATAACTATTCAATACCACTCAACCAAACTTGGTGGATGATCCCATAGGCACACCAACTATCAATCCCAAAGCCAAATATACCAAATTTCTGGAATCTGTTAAGCAATTCAATCAAGGGAAACCCTAATTTCACATTCATAATTCAAATTCAACAAGAATTTCATGCTTAAACATCAAACCCATCACGATCATCACATCCAACAATTAAGAACAAGGCAAATTTAGAGATGAACATTAAACCAAGAAACTTGCCAAGAATAGGGATTAACTTGAAGGAGAGAGAGAAGGTGAATGAACATAAAACCATAGGTATGGGAAATCTCATCGAAAAATGGTCAATAGTGGTTGAAAATTAGAGGGGAAAGGAAAGTTTGGGTGATTTGAAGTCAACTAGGTCAAAATAATTTGACCTCTCTTTTATATGTTCACCGGGCCAGCTGTTACAATTATTGGGCTTGGGTCTAAGAAATCACGACTATGAGTCATAGACGGATCTACGACTCGTAAGTCATGGTTTTGACAAACCCTAAACACTTCACTTAATTTTAGAAAGTTAGCTAAGATCTACGAACCCTATTAATGACTCGTAGTTTGATCTACTAGTCGTAAAGTTGGCTCATTGATTGGAGTGCATAATTTTTCTGCTTATTGCAAATTTTTATGAGATAGGGTATGAGTCGTGAACTGCTCTACCACTCATAGACCTAGTTGTAGAAATAGAATCTAATTTTTCTTCTCAACGAAATCTGCTGACTTAGTCCTATATAGGCATACTCTTCAAAAAATTCACATGTACCCTATATGCAACCAACCTAATGTTAAAAAAATCAGTCAAAACAAAATAAAACAAATAACGATGAATCCAAAATTGAAAACAAACCTATAACTATGCAATTATATTAAGAACCTTGCATTCCCTCTCAAATAGCACCTAATTTGTTATCATGTCACAACTTAGACAAATTGGTTACTGGACTTCACCAATTGCCCAAACCTCACTTTTGAGCTTATTAGGATACTTCATGGACTGACGGATGTCAAAGACAACTTTTTTGTTGTTCAATTGAACCTGACTTGACCAATTTTCATATCTGGTAGAGTTTATTAAATGGCTAAGAATGGTCTTCCCAAGATAATCAACTTTAAAATCAAATTCACAATCAAGGATCACAAAATTTAGAGGGAACATGAATTTTTCAACTTTTACCAATACATCATAGAGTATCCCCATAGCTTTCTTCAAGATTCTATCCACCGTCAACATCCACATATTAGTTGGAGTAGGGGAACCCAAACCAAGTTTTTTGTAGACTGCATGAGGCATCAAATTGATACTAGCACCTAAATCACATAACACCCATGCAAACTCTATATCTCTTATAGTGCAAGGTATGGTGAAAGCCCCTGGATCTTCACGCTTTTGAACCAAGGACTTACTAGTGATAGCACTGCAATGTTGAAGCTCTTAAGGAACCTCCTGATAGTGCACTTTTTGGTAACCAAATCCTTTTATACTTTGCATAACCCAGCATCTTCTCCAAAGATTCAATGAGGGAAATGTTGATAGATAATTGCTTACGCATAGAGAGAAAGTTCTTGAACTTTCCTTTCTCCTCCCTCTTTTAAAGTCTTTGAGGAAAAGGAGGAGGACGCCTTGGGACGGGCTTATACCTTTGTGGAACTTGAGCTACTTCACTTACCCCATCCTCGACACAATCATCTCCTTCAACCACATCCTTATCTGCAACTATCTCCTCACAAACATCTTCTACATTGGTATAGGAGGATTAATGGTGCTTTTGCCACCCCTAGTAGTAACTATTATGCATTGCCCTTCATTCTTAGGATTTATTCTTGAAATATCTGATTTCATTCCCCTTAGAGTTTCATATTATATTTTGACCTTCTTTAACAAGGGTTCAACATATGTCCTCAATTATCAAATTGCTTGTACCTATGTTATGATTGTGCTGTGGCACATAAGGAACATTTCTGAAGCCTTTTTTGCAACCCCCATTAGCATTTGGACCTCTATTCCCATCATAATAACCACCATGCTTGTCTCTATAAGCTTTATCTCTACTATAGTTCCGACCTTAGTTTCATTGACCTTGGCGTCGATAGTCCGGATTGGACCCTTGGGCATTAGTCTGTAAACCCACCATCTTATTATTGACGATCACCACATCCATGCTTGTACGAAGCTGAGAAAGTTGTTATATAATCTCCTCATTAATTTTTGTTTGCTCTAAACCAATATTAATAGCATATGAACCCTTTGTGGAAGCTCTATCCTATTTCCCCCATGCACGATTTGTCTTGGCCACTTTCTCCATATGCTATGCAATCCTTGCAAATGATTGATCTAGAAACATGCCCCCCATAATAGTGTTAGCACAAGCTCAACTATTCTCATCAAGGGCATGATAAAAGATCTCTACCAAGTCATCATCAACTATCTTGTGGTCAGGGATAGTCTTCAAACTCTTTGTAATCCGCTCCCATGTAATGCTAATTGAATAACTAGGAAGTTGCTCAAAGTTGTTGATTTGGTCCTTCAATTTGAGCTTCTTTGACCTAGGGAAGTACCTCTCTAACAAGGTCGTCTGCAAATATCCCAACTAGTGATCAAACTCTGCAGGAGCTCATGTAGTCATAATGCAACATTGCTTATAAGAGACAATGGGAAGACAAGACATCCCACAGCATCCATAGACAGATTCTGTGATCCCATCACACTCTTGCAAATAAATACAATATTGTGCAAGTGGCTATATGGATTCTCTTATGGTAAGACCAAAAATAACCCATGGTTCTGCAACATCTAAAGTAACACACTAGAGACCGTGAACTTTGTGTCTGCAGATAGTTATGGAAACACAATAGCTCCTATCACATCCAAAGCCATAGAATTCAACCTATACTGATTTCACTAGTAACCATTGTTGTTGAAATCCCGAGGCTATGGAATATTCGCCAAAGGAGGTGGTTTTTCATTCCCATTATCATCATTGTTGTTCTGATTCAAAGCTACATTGGCTGCGGCATTTTCTTGGCCTATTCTCCTTATAATTCATTGGATCTTTAGATCAAATAGAGTTAAGAAATTGCCTTGACTCCTTGTGTTGGGCATACACTATGAGTATACAGTTCGATGAAACAAAAATAATAATAAAAACAAAAGTAAAATACAAGGGAACGAAGGATTAATACTCGTATTACAATAACTAGTGAATTCAATAAAGTCTAGTCGTACTCCCCGGTAACAATGCCAAAATCTTTGATCACACCAAAGTCACACCTCCTTTTTAGAGGATGAAGCAGTTGTAGTTAAAATATAAAACCTAACCTAGGTTAAGGTCGAACCCACAGGGAATATGTAGACTCATGAGTATTCACAAATAAGCAATCCAATTAATCAATTAACTCAATTCCCCAAAAGGGGGGTTTTTAATAATTGATAATAAAGTAAACTAAATTAACTATTATGGGAGAAAATCAATAATAGACAGCAACTAGGATATTATATTCCCCATGACTCACGAACATAGTATCATCAGATAACCCAATTCTCGACTAGAGCATAGCATGTAGGATGGTAATTTATGTTCACCAAGCCATTGGTCAAAGGTGAGAGATAATTTCACTATGTGACTTGGCACATCTCCATAGTGTTCAATACTAACCATTACCTACAAGTCGCAGTCAACCTCCCCTTGGCCCAATTCAGTTGATTAGGCAAGAAGATATCATCAAATCCTGTTAATCAATCTTTTTTCCTATTCATTACTACCTTGGTCCAGTAAGTAACACTAGGCAAGTTCTAACATTGGCCACCATTAGAAAACATACAAAATGAAGAGAATTGATTAATATATGCAAATATTCATTATAAGAATTGCAAATTATATGGGTTTACTTTGTTAGATATTCATAGTTACCACAACCCTGGTTGTATTATGAATTGAGAAACCGTAATTAAATACTTATCCAATTGAATTGAGAATCAAGCAAATCCAAAATTGATTGAGAATCACAAGATCTGAAAATCAAATTAATTCACAAGTATATTCTCTCAATTTTCTCTGTAAGTATTGTATTCTAACCCTAATTATAATCAAACTGATGGATCTTTCTGAAAAATGACCTAAAATACTATTTATAGTAATTACAATTAAGTTCTTAATAAAACAAAAAAACTAGTCCATGACTTCTATGGAAGGTCTTTATGACTCGCAATGTGGTGTACAAGTCGTAGTCAGGGTCTCATAATTAGCTTTCTGGGATCTTGTACTTCTTTTCTATGAACCATCTTCATGACTTGTAAATTGATTTATGACTCATACCTCATACTCGTAGGCTTTAACTGCTTCAAATTATCCCACTCTGAAATTCTTTAAGAAACCTATCTATATGACTCGTAGATGCTCTACGACTAGTATAGAGGTCTAGTATAGCTAATCTTCAAATATTATTCTTCACTAGAATATTTCATGAAACTACCTCTACGACTCTAAAATGCTCGACAACTTGTAGATGGTATCGTAAATCACCAAAAACTAAAAAAATCTACAGTTTTGCCCCAAGTCATAACCAACCTGCTTTTCTACCAAACTAAACACAAAAACACATAAAAATCATAAATGTCGCATTGAGAACACACAAAATCCTAAGTTTTAAGCATTAAAAATATTATATTTTGATAGCACATCTACACCATTTGAGGTATTTTATGGTAGGAGATGTTGATCTCTGGTAGGGTGGTTTGAGTAGGGAGAGATGGCTTTAAATGGCCCAGATTTGATGTTGGAGGCTATGGAGAAGGTGAAGTTGATTAGGGAGAAGTTGAAGATGGCCCAAAGTCACCAAAAGTCCAATTTGGATGTTAGGAGGAGCAATTTTGAGTTTCATGTTAGTAATTAGATATATGTGAAATTCTCAATGATAAAGAGGATAATGCATTTTGGAAAGAAGTGCAAGTTAAGTCCTCGATATGTAGGTCCTTATGAGATTGTTGAATAGATTGGGAGTGTGGCTTATAGGTTGGATTTGCCTCCGAATTTGAGTTCTATTCACCCAATGGTCTATGTGCCTATTTTGAGGAAGTTCGTTGGTGATCCTAGTACCATTGTGCCTTTGCAAAGTGTTGAGATTGAGGAGAACTTGTATTATGAGGAAGTTTCTATTGAGATTTTGGATAGGCAAGTGAAGCAGCTTCGCAACAAGGATGTGGTTTCGGTTAAGGTACTTTGGAGAAATTAACATATGGAGAGTGCTACAAGAGAGGCGTAGTTCGACATGATGAAACGATATCCCCGTCTTTTCCAATCTACTCAAGCCTAAGGTATTAGGTTCCTTCTGTTCCAAGTTGTCCTAATTCTTTCTCTCTTGAATCTCACATGCATACATATGCACGAAAATGATTTTTATGATGTTTTGAATGATTTGAATACGTTTTGATACGAGTTTTAATGACTAGATTTTCAAGTGATGAAATATGCATTGTATCTTATGTTTTAATTTTTCATGTTCTAAGTCAAGCCTTGTTCTAGCATATTCGAGTATGAATATTCCCAAGAGGGAGATAATGCAAGAACCCGGACCTTGTATGACCTTAATGGAGCTTGAAAGTTTGGTTTTAGAATATTTTAGACCAAGGTGATGCTTCAGAGAATCCTTAATAGTCCGTGTGGGAAGTGGTGGCCTTAATATGGAAGTTTGAGAAAAGGGCATACCAAACATGGACCCCACATGGCCCGTGTGAGGCTTCAAGATCCGTGTGATGGACCATATGGTAGCTTGGACTTGAAAATCCACATTTTTTAGCCATGAAATTTCACACAAACCCTCTCATAGACCATATAGTCCTTCATAGTCGATGAGGCCTTCTGTATAGGTGCTAGAGTGAAACTTTTCTGAGTATTGAATCACCATCTCAGAACTTAGTCGTTGAATAGTTTTTAAGTGATGCTTCACGGAGAAGGCATACGGTCTGTATGCCTTGGTACGGATAGTGAATCCATCTATGTGGGTTCCTATATTAAATTTTTCTAAGTATGGAATTACTGTCTCATATCTTCGTCAATAAAAATTTTCTAAGTGTTAGATCATGGAGCAAGTATACAGTCTGTATACCCTTACACGAACCATATACCATTCCCTGAGACCCTTGGCAATATTTTTTTTCTACTCGTTTCATTCATGGTGTTTTCATAATTATGATTTCTCCTAAGGGTCTTTTTTGACATTCTTTTCTATCTAAAGATATTCAACCAACCTATACTCTAATGCCCTCATTAAAATTCAATACTACACTTAGAATTATATTGAACTCTCTCTTAAGAATTCTCTAAAATAATTCTTGTGAAGAACAAGCTTGGGAATCAAGAGAAGACTCTTTTCTTCATCAAATTTCTTCTTGACTCTTCTCAATTAACTAAGGTATGTGGAATTGATTCTTGGTCCCTTTCAACCAATAAGACCCAAACTCTTTCTACACTTGATTTATGAGAATTTTGCTTACTTTAAATATGAATTTTGAATATTAGGGTATAATAAATTCAATTGAAGTGTGGGTTGTGATTTATTGTTAATTATAAGTTAATTTAAGTCCTAATATGTTGAATTACATGTTTATTATGAATATTTGAATATGCATTGTCCCTTTAAAGTTTAATCTAATCATGGGTAATCAATATATGATTTGAATGTAGATTTTACTTATAGATTTATGTGAATTTCATATCGAATTATTGAATTAAGATTGAATATATATTTTCCATTGATATTCACATATCATTCATGGTATATGCATTCATGAACATTAGATTTTATGAAAATTATGAAGTGGGTTAAGCCCTTCTATGTTTTATGAAACAAATTGGTGAGTTAAGCTCGCCCATATGGTTATGACAAGAATGTGATCATATAAATGTCTATGATATTGGCTCTTTGAGCATATTGGCTGCTTACACCTCATTTGGAAATTGTGAATGGGCTATTCCTATGTGAAAAGTATGATATGGATTATGATTTGGCATTTGAGCCAAAGTATGAATTATTATGAATGATGTTTGGGCTTTTAAGCCCAAGTATGCATTGAAATGATTTGAAATAACATTCATCTCTTTCAAAAGTATGCATACATATATGTATTCTTGTAGGACGATAAATTAGCACTGATGGATTGGGGGTTTTAGGGATATCCCCTAGGGCCCTCTCCCTTTCCTTGAACTATGTACCAACATAAGTATATGTATATGGTAACCCTCACCGAGATGGGAGGCCCATAAGGTGCAGTTACAATATTGATATTATATGATAAAATTGTGAAAATTCTATCCGAAATAGGAGGACCGTAAGGAAAGTCACTTCTCTGAAATGGGAGGCCCAAAAGGAGAAGTGCGGTTTACCTTTGGCAAGTAGACCACATTTTTTCCAGTGTATGGAAAATATCGGGATTCCAAGTAATAGCTTGCTTGGTCTTATATGTCAATTGAAGTGTCATTCCTCTTATATAAGCATTTTGCATTTCATGCATCATGGATTTTATGGCATATTGTTATATTACTCTTCCTTAGATGGATACTTCTTTCTATAACATATGTCCTTACCCTCTAACATTGAACTAAGTTTTGATAAGTCATATGCATTATATTCTTGCATACTTTGTATATTCAAATGTACTAACAAATACTTTTTCATATATGATCTAACTATGTAAGGACTGGAGATTACCTTCATCCACTGTACGAGGGCTGATCTAACCATGTAGGCATCGAAGATTACCTTAATCCACCGTACAATGGTGAGATTATCTAACCATAGGGACAAGAGATTACCTACATATATTATCTAATTCCCTTTATATTGATTGTTGTTAGGTGGTGGCCAACACCAAACCCCTCCTACTATTACAATCCCGACCAAGGTAGTGACGAATAGGAAAAGGGAAATAAATGACAGGATTTGATTAATGTGTTCTCATATAATCAACCAAGCCTAACTAAAAGGAGGTTGACTGGAACAATAGGTAATAGTTAGTTGGTACACTATGGTAGTCTACCAAGCGCAATAGTGAAATTGACCTTCACTTTCACAAGAGGGATGGAAGAACCTAAGTTACTATCCTTCATGCAAATCTCCAATTGTAGTTATGTTATATAGGGAAATCGAGTCAACGAACCATGGCGTACATGATTCCCAAGTTTTCCCTAAAATTGAGTGTTTTCTTGCATTATAGTTTAGTATTTATTTTATTTTAAATTGTTTTTGGATCACAACCTCCCCCCTCCCCCCATTTAGAGGTTGTAGTTATGAATGCTTGAAATGATTAGTAGTGAAGTCTTGTAGTCAAGCCCTCTATTCCCTGTGGATTTGACCCTAACCTCTGGTTAGGTTAATTGCTGACAGTGATCGCTTTCTCATTGGAGCATGAACATCATCAAAAATTATGGCGCCATTGCCAGGAAATACAGCTACGTTTTGATTTGATTGCACTATTAGTTAGTTCAAGTGTTGATTTCTAAAGTCTCGTGTATTTTACTTTTTTTTTGTTGTTGTTGTTTTATTTTACTTACAGGGTGTGCTGTATTGTATGCCCAACACAATGAGCCAAGGCAATCCCTTAGCTCTGATCAATTTGGAGATTCATCAACTTGTTAGAAGAATGGCTCAAGTGAATAAGGATTTAGGAAGAGAAGAAAACCCACCACCAAGGGGTAACAGGCCACAGCTTAAGGACTTCAATGAAAATGCATATGGATGGAATCAGTATCGATTGAACCCTATGGCCATGGATATTATTAGTGAAATAGTATTACCTCCTTTACCAACAGATACTAAGTTCATGGTATCGAGTGGGTTACTACAAATGCTCTAAAATCATGGACTATTCACAAGGCTACCTTCAGAGGATCCCCACCATCATCTCCAAAATGTGATGTTTGTTTGCAAGAGTGCCATGGGGACACAAAATCTTTCTATTGACGTCTTTGGTTTAAGAGTGTTTAGCCTATCATTAACTGGCAATGCAGCTGTGTGTTTGTCTAAGCTTTCTCCAGGCAATATTACAAGTTGTGTTAAGCTTCAGAGAGTATTCCTTGAAAGATATTTCCAAGGATATAAGAATTTAAAGCTCAAGGATCAAATCAACAACTTTGAGCAATTATCGGGTGACTCTATTAGCATAACATGGGAGAGATTTACCAAATTCTTGAGGATGGTCCTTGATCACAAAATTGTTGATGATGCCTTGGTTGAGATCCTTTATCGAGAACTTGATGAGAACCGTCAAGCTTACGCCGACACAATCATGGGAGGCACATTTCTTGACCAACTTTTTACATTGATAGTTGCAAGGATGGAACAAGTGGTTAAAGCCAATAGAGCATGTGGTCAATGAGAGCATTGTGAGACAAAGAGTTCTTGTGTGGTCAATGCTAACAATGAGCAAGCAAAGGTAAGTGAAGAGATCATGGAGCAACTTGCTCAACTTCTCACAAGTATGGATTTGGTTTTGAAGCAAAACCAAGCAAGTGTCAAAGCAGGCACTTACCAACCTTTGAAGGCTCTTATCTATGATGATCCATTCTTTGATAAAGATTCATTATTTGTACGCAACCAAGCGGCGGGTTTCCAGAACAATCCCTAAGGGTCCAATTTGGACTATTGGAGGTAAGGTTTCGGGAATCAAGGTAGGAACTTCAGCTGTGATGGTGCATATAGAGATAATCGGGGTAGATACTATGAAAGAGAGAGAGAGTCAGATGTCAAATGGGGAAGAAGAGAGGGTATAGGAATGGTCCTTATGTGCCACCACACAATCGTGATGCCGAGTCAAGTACCTCTAGGAATTAAGAGATGTTTGACAAGTTGTTGAAAAGGGCTGACTACCAAGAGACTTTAAAGGAAATGAAAGCGAATATTTCAAGTATTAACCAAAAATTAGAGTCTCACTTAGTGGCGATTAAGCAACTCGAACAATAACTCAGGCAAGTTTCTTCACAATTAAACCAATGTCAAAAGGGCACCTTACCAAGAAATACAGTTCAAAATCCCAAAAATAAGGGGAATTGCATGGCAGCGATGACTTGGAGTGGAAAAAGCACTATGGATCCCCCTATGGTAATGGTTGAAAATGGAAGCTACAAGAAGAGAGTGAATGAGGCGACCAAGGCATATAACACGGAAGACTAACCTAAGAAATATAAAACCTTTCCAAGGCCCCCTCCTCTTTTTCCTCAAAGGCTTGAGAAGAGGAAGGAGGAAGGTAAGTTTGAACAGTTCTAGGTGATGCTTAAGAAATTATCAGTAGATATCCCCTTAAAGGAAGCTCTAGAGAGGATGCTAGGGCATGCCAAATGGATGAAAGATCTAGTCAAGAAGAAGCAAAAACTGATCCAAGGCCTTTCCTAAAATTTTCAACATTGTAGTATTATCACTACAAAGTCTTTGGTGCAAAAGCAGGAAGACCCGGGTGTATTCCCCATACCATGCATATAGGAGAATTGAGTTTTCTAAAGTACTATGTGACTTGGGAGCTAGAATTAACTTGATGTCTCTTGCTGTATTCAGGAAGCTCGATTTGGGGATTCAGTTGTTGATGGCAGACAGAACAGTCAAGAAGCCTATGGGGATACTGTATAATGTGCTGGTAAAGGTACACAAATTTATATTTCCTACAGATTTTGTTATACTTGACTGTGAGATTTATTTTGCAATTCCCATCATCTTGGGAAGACCTTTCTAGCCGCATGTTGAGCATTAGTTGATACCAAAAAGAGCCTACTCACTTTTAGGTTTGGGGAAGAGGCAGATGCATTCCAAGTGGGTCAAATAGATGGAAAGAGTTATAAGTTCCTGGTCATTAAAATGATCTTAATAGGTAAGGATAGTAAAGCAGAGATACTAGTAGAATTATGGCTCAGAGTTGATCCTTTGGCGGTTGTGTTGATGAATTTTGATGGTGATAACATTCCTGATTATGATAGAACAGTAAATGCTCTTGGGGTGTCATTTAGGTTAAGGCGACAATCAATTTTGGAGTTAGATTTATGCAATAGGGAAATGCCACCTACAAAGCCTTCTGTAGAAGTCCCACCAGAGTTAGAGTTAAAGGCATTACCATCACATCTGAAATATGCATACTTGGGATAACATAATACATTGCCTGTCATCATTGCAACAGACTTGAGTGAAGCTCTAACAGAGGCCCTCATTTCAGTTCTTAAGCAATTCAAAAGGGCCATTGGATAAACAATTGCAGACATCATTGGCATACCACCTGGGATATATACATATAAGATTCAACTAGTCAAGGATTATAAACTGAGTATTGAGTTCAAAGAAGGTTGAACCCCCCAATACAATAGGCAGTGAGGAAAGAAATCATCAAGTGGTTAGACACAGGGGTAATCTACCTAATTATTGATAGTGAGTGTGTAAGTCCACTGCAGTGTGTTCCAAAAAAGAGAGGTATCACAGTGGCCTAATGCAAAGAATGAATTAATCACCATGAGACCAGTTACTAGACGGAGAGTATGCATGGATAATAGAAAACTCAATACTTTTACCGAGAAAAATTATTTTCCTATGCCCTTCATAGATCAGATGCTCAACAGATTGACAGACAAAGGATGTTACTGTTTCCTTGATGGATATTCCAGGTACAATCAAATTGTTATCGCACCCGAGGACAAGGAGAAGACAACTTTCGCATGTCCTTATGGCACCTTTACATTTAAGAGAATGCCTTTTGGACTATGTAACGCTCCAGCAATATTTCAAAGATGTATAATGTCTAACTTCTCGAACATAGTTGAAGCACTATTGAGCTATTCATAGATGACTATAGTGTTATTAGCCAGTCTTTTGAAGCATGCTTGTTACCTTTGCGTAATGTGTTACAGAGGTACATTGAGAGTCACTTGGTGCTACATTAGTAGAAATGTCATTTTATGGTCAAAGAAGGTATCGTCCTTGGTCATAGAATTTCAGTCACGGGAATCGAGGTAGATAAAGCTAAAATTAAGGTTATAGAGAAATTGCTACCATAAATTTCAGTAAAAGATATTATGAGATTTCTAAGCCATGCCGGATTCTATCACCACTTCATAAAGGATTTTTCTAAGATCCCACAACCCTTATGTAAATTGTTGGAGAAAGATGCTAAGTTTGTGTTTGATGATGCATGCATGCATGCCTTCGAAGAATTGAAAAGAAGGCTAACCACATCACCCATTATTGTGGCTCTAGATTGGTCACAACCATTTGAACTAATGTGTAATACAAGTGGAGTTGCGCTAGGTGTGGTGTTGGGTCAATGAAGGGAGAGAATTATGCATCCTATCTATTATGCCAGCAAAGCACTAAATGTAGTCTAGAAAAACGATAAAGTGATCAAACAAGAATTGCTTACCTTAGTTTTTGTCTTTGACAAATTCTGGTCATACTTGTTGGGCGCTTAGGTGATTATGCACACTAACTATGCAGCACTAAAATATTTGATGGCCAAAAAAGATTCAAACCAAGATTGATCAAATGGGTACTTCTTTTGTAAGAGTTTAACTTTGATGTGATTGACAGAAAGGGATCAAAAAATTAAGTAGCCAATTATCTCTCTAGATTGGAAGATAAAGCTATGGTGAAGTTTGATGATGGTCTTGACACAAATGATTTATTCCCTGATGAAAGAGTTTTGGCGGCCTCACATGATCTTATACCTTACTTTGCAGACTATGTTTATGCATGATATAAAGAAGTACTTTTGGGATAAGCCTTATGTATTTTGTACTTGTATGGATGGGATCATCCACAGATATGTGCTAGAAGTAAAAATGATGAGTATTCTTGAAGCATACCACTTTTCATTGGTGGGCGGTCATCACAGTAGAGCTCAAACTACTTACAAGGTGTTGTATTATGGCTACTATTAGCGCTACTGAACAATGAAGGTAAGAGTGTTACTAGGTTTCTCCAAAGAAACATTTTCTCTAGGTTCGGTATACTTTATGCAATTATCAGTAATGGAGGTTCTCATTTTTGCAACCTATTGATCAAAGCTCTCCTTGAAAGATATGGTGTGAAGCATCGAGTAGCAACCCCATACCATCCCTAAACAAGTGGGCAAGTAGAGGTATCAAATAGGGAAATAAAGTAAATCTAATCCAAAATGGTGAATGTAAATTGCATTGACTGGTCAAGAAAGTTGGATGATGCTTTATGGGCGTACCGCACAGCTTTAAAAACCCTATCGGAATATCCACATACCAATTAGTGTTTAGGAAAGCCTGTCACCTGCCAGTTGAGCTTGAACACAAGGCACTATGGGCACTAAAGAAGTTGAATCTAGACTGGATGAAGCAACAATATCTAGATAATTGCAAGTAAATGAACTCGATGAGCTTAGACTGTGAACATATGAGAGCTCTGCATTGTACAAGCAAAGGATGAAAGTTCAGCATGATCATAGAATTGAGAACCGCCAATTTGCTCCTGGAGACATTGTGTTGCTTTATAACTCTAAGTTGAGCTAGTTTCTTGGGAAACTTAGGTCTAAGTAGGATGGGGCCCTTCAGAGTCATACACGTTTTGAGTCATGGAGCCATTGAGTTAAAAAGCACAGGTGGTAAAACTTTCAAAGTTAATGGACAAAGGGTCAAATTGTACATGGGTGATATGAAAGAAATTAAGATAGTGGAAGACTAGGACCTTGAGGAGGCTTGAGTAAAAAAGTTTCCTGTCGTGCCACGATAATAAATCAGGCGCTTCCTAGGAGGCAACCCAAGGTATGACCCTTCTACCTCTTCTGTGTGTCTTAATTTGAGGAAAAAGTATCCTATTTTGGTGGGGTATAGGAAGTTATGAATTAAGGTGAAGTCTGAGTAGCCTCAAATTCGTAACTTCCCCTATTTTTAATCCCCAAAGTTTTCTTGCCGTGATTCTTTTTCCTTGTGGATGTTTAATTTTTCTGTTGAATCGACATGTTAAGGTAATGTAGATAATGTGCAAATTCATAGTAGTATTATCCATTGGTATATATATAGTTTTTAGATGTTTTTTTAAAGTTTTGAGGGAAAATTGGATACCCTCAAAAAGTTCTTTGAGATTGTAATTATTGATACATTCATGCATGTTAGGTATCTGGTAATATTTGTTCTGATAATGTGAAGGTAAGCTAAGGCTTGAAGCATGACCTGTGAGTCTATATTTGATTGTGGGAGAAATGTCATGTGTGTTGTGAGCTTATTTTACTGTATTTATGCATCTTATACAGACTCAGGATTTGCGTTGTTACTCTAAAATTGGTTTGGTGATGTGGTTGATATGGAAAGGATCTTAGGTCTTTGTTCTTTGGGTGAACCCACTTTTAGACTAAATGACCCACCAAATGAGTAGGTGAATCCCTTATTCCAAATTTCTGAGCATATTATGTACTCATTCTTTCTTGACACATTGCTAGCTTAAGCCTGTTTGATGAAATACCTTGATATTAGCCCTGGTTTATCCTTGGACATGTGAACCTTAATTGAGGTTAAAAGCCTAAGTTGAGGGTGTTAGGACCCGCAACGTAATTTAAACCCCGAGCGTCCTTAATTGGTTCGATTTAATAAAGTATTGGGACCTATGTA
>JAOTQJ010000091.1:13265743-13314390 GCA_025642045.1 Solanum sejunctum | reverse complement strand
GACCTCACGGAGTATATGACCCTAGATAGAAATAAGTGGAGGTCGTAAATTAAAGTAGCATGCTAAGTTCTTCTTTTTCTTCTTCTCTTCTTCTCCTTTTCTCCCCCTTCGATGCCTTTCTCTTATTATTATTAGCTTTGTAGTATTTTTATTATTACTATTCCTTTTTCTCATCACTATCTTGTATGTGTGTTATTTGTTTCTAGTTACTTACTATCATGTGCTATAATTGTTAGTCGCACTTGTTATTTTCTTACCTTACATTTTATTTCATTTCATTACATTACATTTTATTTCAATGCATTTTGCTATATCTAGTCTTTCTACTTATGGGTTTTGAGTTGAGGGTTTTAGAAAATAGCCTCTCTACTTTTATGAAGTAGTGGTAAGGTCTGTGTACATTCTCCCCTTCCCAGACCCCACTTGTGGGATATTACTGGGTATGTTGTTGTTGTTGTTGTTGTAGAAATTGAAGATATAAGTTAGAAATACATTACTGAAAAGCTTTGTCTTCAAAATTCTCCCAAAAATCGAGCTTAGAAATGTTAAAAATGGTAAGAACTCCTAATTTCCGTCATTTAAAATTAAAATACTATTTAGGCAGCTTAGTAATCCACAAATGCAGAGCTCTCAGAAGATAAGCCTTTGCAATTTGCAAAGGCTAATGCCATGAATGTGCAACTCAATTTGTTTTGCACCAGATTGTAGTCAAATCAGCTATTGCAAAACTTAGAACAGACCCTCGAGATTCTTTCAAATCTCATGAACACAAACTAGATATGAATCCCCTATAAGAATCTATGTTTCAGACTCTATAGAACCATTGGAATTAGAGTTTGAGTCCTTCTAGGCTCAAAACCCGATAGTACTCAAAGAAAGTAGCTAAAACTCAAAATACCCAAATTAAATACCCTCGAGAACTCTAAAAATTACAATGAGACAATTTGTAGCGTTAACACCACCTAAACCCACTGGAACTATCAGGATTCTGATTTGAGATTTCGAGCTCTAAATGTCGACCTAAGTCAAAATACAATCCAAATGCAACTAAATATAACTTTGGGTCCAAAATATCTATTTTAATTTCGAATTCAATTCTATCGGTTCTCCTAGACTAAATCTGCACTCTGGAGTTGAGGGAATTGACAGAATTGTATTTTGATATTCAAAACACAAGATGACCTCAAAACTCAGAATTTCAACTTTAAGCCTTTAAAGACTTTTTCTTTAGCAAAATTTTAACTTTTTACAAGGTTTTTGAAATACAACTTTTGGACTCAACCAGAAATGTGTCAAGGCAATTTTTGAGAAGGAAAAAATAGTAATTTTATTGTAAATCAAAAGGTGACCTTCGAAGTCATTACATCATCCACTACTAAAAACTATGTTCATACTCGAACATGATATAATGAATATACCTGAAGACTTAAAAGCTAAAGGTATCGGGCACGTATATCCACCTCTATCTCCCATGTAGACTCACTCTCGTTCCTTTGATGCCATTGGACCTTCACTGAAGCTATCACCTTAGGCCTCAACTTTGTCACCTGCCTGCCCAAAATAGCAACTAGTTGCTCCTCATAAGTCAAATTTGGGCTCAACTCAACTGAATCAATACAAATCACATGAGAATTGTTTGAAATATAACACTACAGCATAAGGACATGAAACACAGAACGAATTGAAAATAGGATGGGTGTCAAGTCAAGTATGTAGACCGCCTCTCCCGCCCTATCTAGAATCTTAAAAGGACCAATATAACTTGGGTTGAGATTTCCCTTCTTCTCGAACCTCATACCACCTTTCAACAATAAGTTCTTCTATCATACCCTGTCACCAACCATAAATACCAAAGGTCAAATTAGCCTATTTGTATAGCTCTTTCGGTGAATCTGCATTATCATCAAACTACTCTAAATCAACTGCACTTGCTATAGATCCTTTCTCAACATATTTGTACCCATGCTTTCCACCGCTATTGAGTCAAACCATCTGATAGGTAATCTATACCTCCAGCCATATAAAGACTCAAAGAGAGCCTTCTAAATGCTGGAATGGTAACTATTGTTGTAAGAAAATTCCACCAAGCCCAAGTACTAATCCTATCTAGCACCAAAATCAATGACATATGCTCGTAGCATAACCTCTAATACTAGAATGGTCCTCTTAGACTGCCCATCAATCTGAGGGTGAAAACATGTACTCATATTCAAATGGGTACCTAAACCATACTATAAGGCCTTCCAAAAGTGAGATGTGAACAAGGAATATTGATATGATATGATAGAAATAGAAACCCCATGACGCCTAACAATCTGGATAATATAAAGTTAGGCCAACCTCTCTAATGTGAACTTAAGCTTAACTGGAATGAAATGAGCATATTTGGTCAATCAGTCCACCACAACCCAAATAGAGTCAAAACCTCCTACAGTAGGGGGAAACCTACCACAAAGTCCATACTTATCCTCTTTCACTTTCATGTGGGAATGGGCAATCTCTAAAACTCACTTCCAGGTCTCTTATATTCACACTTAACCTACTAACAAGTTAAACACTTAGACACAAATTCGTTGTTGTCTTTCTTCAATCTCTGAAACTCACTTCCAGGTCTCTTATTTTCACACTTAACCTACTAACAAGTTAAACACATAGACATAAGTTCGTAGTTGTCTTTTTGCATAACGTACCATCAATAATATCGACTCAGGTCATTGTATATCTTCGCTGCTCCTGGATAAATGGAATACCTGGTGCAATGAACCTCGTCAAGTATTAATCTAATCATGTCAACCACCTTGGGCTCACAAATGTGACTCTTGATCCTTAAAAAACCACCAGAATCAAGTATCGCTTCCCTTGTTTCACTCTAGCCACCTTGTCCCAACAGATACACAACTTCTCATCCTCAAACTACCCCTTACAAATCTGATGTATTAAACATAAGTGGACCTCTATGAAAGAAAGCACTCCACCCCTATTTGAAAGTTGTAATATCACTAAACTATTAGCCAATCTCTGAACATCTTTGGCCATGGGCTGCTCATTAACTCGAATAGCTACAAGACTCCTCATGCTGGAAGACTTCCTACTTATTGCATCAACCACTACATTGGATTTACGGAGATGATAGGGAATAGTCAAATCATTGTCTTTTAGGGGCTCAATCCATCTCTTCTGCCTCAAATCCAGATCCCGCTAATGTGCATAAAAAATATAATACTTTTAATATTTTAAAACATAGAATTTTGTGTGTTCTAGTGATTTTAATAGATTTGATATGTATTTGTGTTGGTTTTATAAGATTATGGGATTCAAGATGTTTTTATGAATATTGCCAAAGTATTGTAGTTTTTTTATTATTACGAAACCACCTAAAGGCCATGGTTTGATCCATAACCATAGGTTGATGTTTATGGTACTGATCCAGAGTTTGAATGATATTCTAAAGAGGAAGTGAGAATTAACAGGATGAGTTGTGGTTCATTCCACGAGCCATTGACTTATTCGGGGGTCTAAATGCCATGCCTCCAAATATATAAAAATATACAGGCACTCAATGCCCTCAAGACCCTAGAGAATCAATATACAACTTGTGCTTACTATGCATATGACTATGACAACTACACATTGGTGATAAGTTCATATGAGCTATAGAGATAATAGATAAAAATAGGCGGCACCAAAACTTACATACCAGACTTGGTCGTTGAGGCCATAACTGTTTAGAGACAAGATGCAACTAAACGTATATAATAAGTCTACAAAACCTCTATAAGATAACATAGGTTAGGACAGGCCCGCCCTTATTTAAACTATAGCACAAGACCACCATACAAATACTACAGACTCAGTAAAGCCACAGATCAACTTGGAGCTCACCAAAAGTAGTTGAGTGTCGGGCGTGCCTACACCGAAAGTCTACTAACTAGAGTACCTATAACAGCAACATGAATTGCAATGTCCCCCAAAAGGCATGTCAGTATGAAATAATATACTAAATATGTAAGGCAATAACATATGTAAAATGAGAACTCAAGTGAAATCAAGTAGCAATACATGAATGCACATGTCATAATAAGAGACCACCTTTCTTATACTTGTGGACCCATGTATATTACATTCTTTTCTTTACTCTTTGGTACTTTATAATTTCTTTTAGGCATGTAACACAAAGACCAGTTGATTAGTGGTAAAAGAAAAAAAGGATGACTCATGCTAGGCATTTTAACCCTTCGGATGTTGTCCTCATAACTGTACCAATTGGGATCAATCCATGCTATGCTCTTGCCCCTAGGTTGCCACCCTTATGCAGAAGTGAGATCAATACATGCTAGGATTTTGCCCTTGGGTTGCCACCGACACTCTACGGATATTGCTTCAAGTTATTCTTTTATACTTTGAGAATGTTACTTGGGTGATCATGCTAATTTTTAAGGTTCGAAGCTATGTACCAGTAACATAAGATAGGATAATAGTCTCATAGGTAGTACAAAAAATATAGGAAACAAGTGTGACATTGACACACTACTTAGGAGTTCAAGTAATACAATTAGCATCATGAACGAAAGTAGACTCCTCATGCTAGTGCTTGAAAAAGTAAACTCACAGGTTTACTAATAGGTAAAACTACCATAGAATAGCACTTGGGAAGCTCACTTATTGGTAGTGACATGAGTGTCAGATTTCATGTTGAATAGTATGAAATAGGATAGCCTTATATACCTTGTGGTGCACCTTGTTATCACTGCAATGTTACCTCCCTATTTTCCAAATATTTATCTATAATTAAGTAGGTGAAGAACTAGTATTAGTAGTCAATAAACAGATCTAGTCAGTTCACTCATACCCACAAGTTATACCCGCAAGCAAGCCCGTAATTACCAAACTAAGGGTGCTCCTTCAACTTTTTCTCCTCTAATTGCATTTGTGATCACACCTCTTATCGTCATATAATAAAATAGCCCCTAAATGTCATAATGTAGTATTATCAATATGAACTTATCGTATCCCAGCATTGTCTCATGAGTTTTTACTAACATTATACTTTAAATTCTAAAATGAGCTCATAATTGAATTAAAGGGTACTCCTCTCCATGGATATCCCAATATGTACAAACCACCAGCAAACCTTCCCACAAGATTCCATCATGTAAAAGGGAACTCCCCAACCTCATTGATACATACACAATCCCCTAATTAACTTGAGCACAAGAAAGGGAGAAAAGTGCAGTAACTTACCTTTCTTGTGAGGGATTCTTGCTCTCTTAACTTATATCTTCAAAGGGTTGAAAACTCCTTCAAGATTAGCTTGATATAAGGGATAATATTCAAGAATCATAAAGGTTTTTATGGCTACTATATGAAGATAGAAGAGGAAGAAAGAAAACCTTAGAAATCAGATGTTTTCTCAATTGTAAAATGGACAAAAGGAGCTGGTTATTTTCCCTTTTAAAGGGACCAAGTTTGGCCGAATTTATCCTCAATTTTTGGCCACAATATATCAAGTAGGTGATGCACCTACTTAGCCTTTTAGCTTGGGGCTTCATGGGTCTTAGTTTACTAGGCCTTGGCTACCCATTTTTCTCTTTTTTCTTTACTTGGGTTCGGCTAGAATTTTCAAGTGAATGCTTAGTGATCTAGGGTCCTATAAGGTGGTTAAACAAATCTTAGTAGGTGTTACAGCTACTTGGCCCTTTAGGCTGGTCATAAAGTCTAATTAGGTGATGCACCTACTTGCTGCATTAAGCCAGGCAAGCAGCTCATTATATTACCTCATTCTCTAAATATTAATCTCATATATTATGTCTTAATAATTCACATTAGACTTTCAACTCAAATTGCACCTTATTAGCTCAAATTTAAATGCTTTCGTCAAGTTTAACTTGAATTTATACCCTTTGGAACATAAGGGATATCATAACAACTCTCGATCCCGATTCAAATTATCATCACTCTTATGAAAGAAGCTTAGTACCTCACCTATAACATAAGCCTACATCTAGTGTCATATAGATAGGACTAACATATCAAAAATATGGAGTGTTACATCTTCCCTCCCTTAGGAACATTCATCCTCAAATGATAGTATAGTTAGTCGGCCGAAACAAGTTCAATCCTAAGTTACATACTACTAGTAACCACATGATCCATATGGACATATACTTACTTGTCAATGCCTCGACTCCAAATTTTTTCATCTTTCTCTGTAGGCTAAAAGAGATGGGGCTACTTGGATCTCATTTCTTCTTCCACTTCCTAAGTAACCTCTTCAACTTGCTTGTTCCTCTATAGTACTTTCACGGAAGCTACTTTTTTATTTCTTAACTTCTTGACTTATTGATCTAGAATAGAAATGGGTACTTCCTCATAAGTGAGACCTTCTGTAACCTATACATCTTTAGTTGGAGTGTTACGAGATGGGTCACCTATCACTTTCAAAGCATTGAAACGTGAAATACTGGATAAACCATAGAAAGTTCTTGTGGTATCTCTAATTCATATGTAACTAGGCCAAATCTTTTAACAATCTAATATGCTCCTATGTAGCGTGGACTCAACTTTTCCTTCTTACCAAATCTCATTACCCCTTTCGTTGGAGACACCTTCAAGAACACCCAATCTTCTATGAAATATTCTAGTCCTCTCCTTCTAACATCTACATATGATTTCTGTCGACTTTGAGCTGCTACTAGTGCTATTATATTATCTTGACTTTCTTCTTAGCTTGATAAAAAAGATCTAGTCCAAATATGGAAGTTTCACCTGCTTCAAACTAGCCAATTAGTGATCTACACTTTCTTTCATGTAAGGCTTCGTAAGGTGCCATTTTGATACTCGAGTGGTAGCTATTGTTGTAAGCAAATTAAATAAGTGTCAAATGATCATCTCAGATACCTTTGAAGTCTAATAGACAAGTTTGAAGCATATCCCCAAGTGTTTGGATTGTGTGTTCTGCTTGACCATCCGTTTGAGGGTGAAAGGTTATACTTAAATTCACTTGCGTCCCCAAACTTCTATGAAATGACTTCCCAAAATTTGCAGTGAATTGAGATCCCCTATCAGATATAATAGATATTGGCACTCCGTGCAGCTGAACTATCTCTTTCGTGTATAATCTTACAGACTTTTTTGTTGTATAAGTAGTTTTCACTAGAAAGAAGTATGCTGATTTGGTGAGTCTGTCAACAACTACCCATATGGAGTTAAACTTTCTAAATAAGCGAGGTAACCTAGTATCAAAATCCATGTTGATCGTGTCCCAATTCCGAATTGGAAGTCCTATATGTTGTATATAACCTCCCATCTTTTGGTGATCTACTTTGACATTTGGACAATATGGACATTAAGCCACGAATTCTGCAATGTCCTTCTTCATTTACCTGACCAATATACTTCCTTCAAGTCATGATACATTTGGTTGAGGACGAATAGACCAAATATCTTGAATGATGTGCTTCTATCATAATTCTCTTTTTTATCCCATCTACATCAGGTATACACAATCTATTTTGACATCAAAGTACCCCCTTTTACGTGAGCTCAAATGCCTTTGTCATACCTTGTTGTACATTCTCCTTAAGCCATATTAGAATGGAATCTATGTACTATTTTTCTTTCACTTCCACTATGAATGAGGATTCAGTTGAATTTTGCATAATAACTCCTTCATCTGGAGATTCAACAAGGTGAAACCCCCCAGGCTAGCTAATTGATGTAGTTCTTTACTTGTCTCTTGTCTTATTATGGACTATACAAAGGTCCTTGCCATTTCCTTATGGCTTAAAGCATCCGCGACTACATTTACCCTCCCGGGGTGGTAAAAAATATCGATGTTGTAATATTTTAATAACTCAAGCCATCTTCGTTGCGTTAGATTTAGGTCTTTTTTTCTTAAAGATATATTGTAGACTCTTATGATCAGTATATATGTCAACATGAACTCCATACAAATAATGATTCCATATTTTCAAAGCAAATATAACTGTTGCTAGCTCTAACTCATGGGTTGGATAGTTTTTCTCATGTGTATACAATTGTCTTGAGGCATAAGCTATTAGTTTATCATGCTACATCAAGACACATCCTAAACCATCTCCCGAAGTGTCACAATACACCGCATAACCTTTTGTTCAATCAGGAACTACCAATATAGGTATTGTCATTAATTTATTTTTCAGCTCTTGGAAGCTCTTTCATATGCATTGCTCTATTGGAACTTGACTGCCTTATACATTAGCTTGGTTAAAAATGCTGAAATCAAAGCAAAATCCTTCAACAAACCTTCTATAATAACATGTTAGCCTAAGGAAACTACGAACCTCTGTAGGTGTGGCAGGTCTTGGTCAGTTCTTCACAGCTTCTGTCTTTTAGATGCCAACCTTTATTCCTTCATCGGATACAATGTATCCTAAAATGCCATGGTTCTCAACCAAAACTCGCTCTTAAAAAACTTTACATATAACTTATGATCACAAAGAATTTGCAACATTGTTGCAGCTGATTAGCATGATCCTATTCTGATCAAGAATACACTAAAATGTTATCTATGAATACTATCACAAACACATCCAAAAATAGCTTGAACACCCTATTCATCTAATCCATAAAAACTCCTGGTGAATTAGTTATCCCAATGACATGATTAATAACTCAAAATTACTATACTGTGTTTGAATAGCTATCTTGGGTATATCTTCATTTTTGACTCTCACTTGGTGATAACCTGAACTCACGTCAATATTTGAAAAACACTTAGCACCCTACAAATGATTAAATAAATCATCAATTCTAGGTACAGGATATTTGTTCATTATTGTCACCTTATATAACTATTAGTAGTCAATACACATCCTTAACGAGCCATCTTTCTTGCGTATAAATAAAATTGGTGCTCCCCAAAGGGACATACTAGGCCGTATAGATCCCTTCTCTAGCAAATCTTTCAATTACTCCTTTAACTCCCGTAATTCTATCGAAGCTATTCTATATAGAGGAATGGATATAGGTTGTGTATTTGGAAGTACATCAATACCAAACTCAACTTCTAGTTCAGGAGGCAAACCTAGAAGATCTTCAGGAAATACATCTGAAAATTCATTCACCATTAGAAAAGATTGAAGGGTTAGGGGATCTGCACCCATATCGTTCACCCTTACTAAATGGAATATATAAATTTTAGACACCATCTTCCTTGCCTTAAAATAGGAAATAAACCTACCTCTTGGTGCCCCAATATTACCTTTCCATCTAAGGACTGCCTCATTTGGAAAATGAAACTGCACCATCTTAGTTTGGTAATCCACTATGGTATAACAAGAAGCCAACCAATCCATACAATTATGACATAAAATCTAACATTTCTAGCTCAACAAAGTCAGCTAATGTGCCACAATCACACACAGTTACTATGCAATTGTGATAGACCCTTGTTGGTATAATAGACTCACCAATTAGCTAGACACTTCAAATGGTTTAATCAACACTTTGGGTATCTTTGGAACTTCCCAGCAATTAATAGGGTAACATATGATAGAGTAGATCCTAGATAAATTAATGCATATACAATATGTGAAAAGATGGACAATGTATCTGTAACCACATTTGGGGAAGCCTCAAAATTTTACTGATCTCCTAGAGCATACGTGTGATTTTGAGCTCCCCTCGAACTAGTTGCCCCTTTAACACCCCTACCATGGCCTATAGATAATTGCAGACCCCTACCTAAGGAAGGCACCGTTGATAATGATATTGCAACTGATCCAATCGGTTGGGCCATATCACTCATATCCCATTGAGGGCAATTTCTCATCATATGACCTAGTGTACCACACTAAAAACAAACATGTGCTAAATAGGCATACACCTAGATAAGTCCTCTTGCATTACTTACAAGTCTATTAAGGAGGCCTTGATTAGCTCATACTCCCTTACACTTAGTACTCTGCTATTCGTGAACCTGGGATTCCACCTTGTTGCCCAAATAGATTTCCCACAAATCCTTAATATCGAGATAGATCACTAGCATTAGAGTAGGAAAATGATGGCATGGGTGGTCTATTAGAAAATTAAGGCCTAAACGCAGCTTAGGATGGTGTAACTTACCATGTAGATCTAGCCCTCTTAGACTGTGCTCTTTCCAACTCTTAGGTCCTCCTAAGTTTCCTTTGATCCTCCAACTTTTGTGCAAAAACTTGCATCCTTGCTATATGCATGTCTTTATTTAAGGATGTGATGGTGCAATCTTTAATCAAGTAGAGATCTAATCTATCCACATATCGATGAACTCGATCCTCTATAGTAGCAACCCCATTAGGAGCATACCTGGCCAAGGAATTAAATTGGAGACTGTACTCTCTAATGCTCACACTTTCTTGGTGTGGAGATTTAAAAATCGATTTGCATGAGTCTCTCGAATCTCTAATGGTAGATAGTGGTCAAGAAATGCCTTCTTAAACCTTTTCCAAACAACTAGAGATGAATCTATACCCCTGGATTGCTTCCAAGTTTCATACCATAATATAGCCACCACTTTTAATCTATATGTTTCTAGTTCAATAGCTTCTATACCGCTTACATGCATAACTTCCAAGGTTTATTGGATTTGGTTAACAATGTCTTATGGATCTTCATTAGGAGCTGACTCGGTAAATGGAGGACTTAAATAAAGAAAGTCACGTATTCGTGTGCTAGTTACCCTGTCTGCACCACTAGTAACCATAACTAAACCTTCTTGCCTTTGGCCTTGACCAATAATTATACGAGTTAACAACTGGATTGCATTCCTTATATCTTGCTCAGAAGCATTAATAAGAGGCTCTTGAGGTGTTGCTTCCCTTCTTAGCTCCTCTGAGGCTGGAGGAGTCGGGGAACTCTGTGATAAAAGCTCATCTGTACTCTCACTTTGATTAGGTCTAGCTTGTGATTGGTTGGTCCCTCCCCCTATATGTATCTATTTAACTATACTTATTCTCCTTGTGACAGGCATCTTTTACTATATATAAAAATAATAATTTAGGGGTTAGATATGATCTACCCATGATAATGGCTCTATGTAATGATCTAGGAAAAATGAAAGAGGCAACTCCTAAATGTCCTGTAGCCTCAGGTTTATAGATGTGGTGCACAACAAACTTATAAGTAAGACTCTATATAGACATCACTTTGTAGATTCCCTAAGATGACCTACTCTGATACCACTTTTATCACACCTCTAAATCTATAAAGACGGACATGCACTCGATTCCCTTAAGACCTGAGAGAACCAACATACAACATGTGCTTACTATGCATATGACTATGACAATTACACATCGGTGATAAGTTCATATGAGCAATAGAGATAAGAGATCAAAATAGGTAGTACCAAAACTTACATACCAGACTTGGCCATTGAGGCCATAACTATTTAGAGACAAGATGCAACTGAACCATATACAATAAGTCTACTAAGGTTCTGTAAGATAACATAAGTCAGGACAAGCCTCGCCTTACTTTAAACTATAACACAACACCAAAATCCATATACTACAGACTCAGGAAAGCCCTGGATCAACTTGGTGCTTACCAAAAGTATCCGAGTGTCGGGTGTGCCTACACCAAAGGTCTATTAGCTAGAGTACCTGTACCTGCAGCACAAATTGCAGCGTCCCCCAAATGGGATGTCAATGCAAAATAATATACTGAATATATAAGGCAGTAGCATATGTAAAATGAGAACTCAAATGAAATCATATAGCAATACATAAATGCAACTGTCATAATAAAAGACCACCTTTATTATACTTGTGGAGCAATGTATATTAAATTATTTTCTTTATCCTTTGATACTTTATAATTTCTTTTAGGCATGTAACACAAGTGACTAGCTGATCAGTGGTAAAAGAGGATAACCCATGCCAGGCATTTTAACCCCTGGGATGCTATCCTCACAACTGTAACAATTGGGATCGACCCATGCTAGGCTCTCACCATTGGGTTGCCACTCTTATGCACAAGTGAGATCGATCCATGCTAGGTGTTTTCCCCTGAGTTGCCACCCATACACTATGGACATTTTTCTTCAAGTTATTCTTTAATACTTTAAGACTATTACTTTGGTAGTCATGTTGATTTTCAAGCTTTGAAACTATGTACCAGTAACATAAGATAGGATAATAATCTCTTAGGCAGAACAAATAATATAGGGAACAAGTATGAGATTGACATACTACTTAGGAGTTCAAATGACACAATTGGCTTCATGAACGAAAGTAGATTCCTCATGTTAGTGCTTGGATAAGTAAATATCACATATTTACTAATAGGTAACACTGCCATGGAATAGTACTTGGGAAGCTCACTTATTGGTAGTGACATGAGTGTAGGATTTCATGTTGAACAGTACGGAATAGGATAGCCTTACATACCTTGTGGTGTACCTTGTTATCGCTGCAATGTAACCTCCCTTTTTATAAATATTTATCTATAATTAAGTAGGTGATCAAACTAATATTAGTAGTGAATACACATATATAGGCGGATCACTCACACCCACAAGTTATACCCGGGCAGCAAGCCCGTAATTACCAAACTAAGGGTTTTCCTTCAACTTCTTCTCCTCTAATTGCATTTGTGTTCACACCTTGTACCATCACATACATAAAATAGTCCCTAAATATCATAATGTAGTAGGAGCAATATGAATTTATGGTATCCCAACATTGTCTCGTCAGTTTTTACTAACATTACACTTTAAATTCGAAAATGAGCTCACATTTGACGTTAAAGGGGACTCCTTTCCATGGCAGTCCCAACATGCACAAAACACCAACAAAACTTCCCTCAAGATTACATCATGTAAAAGGGACCTCTCCAACCTCATTGATACATGTACACTCCCCTAATTAATGCAAGCACAAGAAAAGGAGAAAAGTACAGTTACTTACCTTACTTGTGAGGGATTCTTGCTCTCTTAACTTATATCTACCAAGGGTTAACTACTCTTTCAATCTTAGATTGAGATGAGGGATAATATTCAAGAACCCTAAAGATTCTTATGGTTGTTATATGAAAATAGAAGGGGAAGAAAGAGAATCTTAGAAATCTGATTTTTTTTCTTATGTGTAAAATGGCTAAAAGGAGCTGGTTACGTTCCCTTTTAGTGGGACCAAATTTGGCTGACTTTCCCCTCAATTTTTGGCCACAATATACCAAGTCGGTGATGCACCTACTTGGGCATTTAGCGTGGGCCTTCATGGATCTTAGCTTATTGGGACTTGGCTACCCATTTTTTTCTTTTTCCTTTACTTGGGTTGGGCCAGAATTTTGAAGTGAATGCTTAGTGATCTTGGGCCCTATAAGGTGTTCAAACAAGTCTTAGTAGGTCGTGCACCTACTTGGACCTTTAGGCTGGTCAAAAGCTCTAACTAGGTGATGCACGTACTTGTTTCATTAAGTCAAGCAAACAGCTCATTATCTTACCTCATTTTAAAAATCTTAATCCCATATATTGTGTCTTAATACTTCACTTTATACTTTCAACTCAAATAGAACCTTATTACCTCTAACGTAAATGCTTTTATTAAGTTTAACTTAGATTAATACCCGTTGTAACATGAGGGATATGACAACGACTCTCAATCTGATTCAAATTATTATCACTCTTATGAAAGAAGCTTAGTCCCTCACCTATACCATAAGCCTACGTCTAGTGTCATATAGATAAGACTAACATATAGAAAATACGGAGTGCTACACTAAATCTCAAAATTTCTAAAAGTTAATAGGACAGAGAAAATTATGACTCATAGTTCAAACTATGAGTTATAGATGTAGTCTATACATGAAACCCAGTATTATAGAAGATAGTCTAAGAATCGTACATTGGCTTGTGGTTGGGCCGGATTTGAATTTTTCTTGTCCATTTAAGATTTGGATATTTATGTCTATAAATAGATTTTTTTATATATTTTTGGATGTGTAGACTATCAGATAACATAATATTATTTTCCTTTTGAGTTGTTCTTAGAGATTTTGGGAGATACACTTTGTGTTTATTCTTGAATCTTTAATTTGCGAATTACATGGAGATTTTTGGATTTTCAATTCTTCAATTCTTCATTCTAAGTATTTAATTATGCAAATATCAAATATGATTTGTTTATCTACAATGAACATGAGTAGCTAAAATGTAACAACCCCCTAAAAAATGCCCAAAATAATGCCATGAAAGGGCCCGAAATTATAATTTTTATATATCACAAAATTTGTGCATTATTTCAAAAATTCAACTTCATATTCTTATTTAGGGGGTCAAATTTAGGGGGAGAAGGGTCTAACCCTGATTTTAAACAAACCGTAGCAAAATCCAAAATCTTAAAGTGTCAAATTCCAGTGAGGTTAGTGCGTTATAGGCACGACACACCTCAATGTTATTCCTGTCCTTTTTTTTTAACTCGGTCCAAGACTTTTAAGTCTTGGGCCTAAGCCTTCCTACATGAGATTTTCACCCTCATATCATTCTAAACATTCCTTAATACTCACTCAAATACTTAACCAAATATTTTACTCCTAAATTCAAGTCTCAAAACCCTCTTTGGATTTAAGGATTTTCTCTCAAGCTTCAAGTATCCATATCTAATCTTCTTTAAGGATTCTCCAAAAGTCAAGGTATGTGGGTTTCTTTCAATGGTTCCTTTCACCCATGATACCCAAGTTTCCTTTAACTTAAATTTGTATGATTGAAAGATGATTTACTCATGGATCTTATTTATTACAAAAATCACTGCACACTATATTGGGATTCATGAAATTATGACTGATTTGCTATGTTTTGAGCTATAAAACCAAGATCTATTGTAAGATTTCATCAAAGGTTTTGATGTATATTGCTTGAGGGTGTTACCAAGTATCTATTGAAGGTTTTACATTGAATTATATAGAATGATTTCTCTCTTGAATTGCATGGTTTTACACTAGCACTACATACTCTGTACGTGTTTGATAAAATGTTCGCCTATGGTTTTGTTGAGGAATTGAAGGTTTAATGCATGTCTTATGAGTTGAATGACTAAATGATGATAAAGTGAATGTATGTAAATGGTATTATCTGTATAGTGTTGGAATGTGACCATGCCATACTCGGGGGTTGCGAACCGGGTAACCTTGTCAAGGGGTTCGTACCTTGATAACCTATCGGGGGGTTTGTACTCCGGCACCATGGGTGGTAGGGTGTGACTATCCATCAACATTGTTGGGGGTTTATACCTATCAAACTATTGGGGAGTTTGTACTCTGGCACCACGGGTGGTAGGATGCGACGATCCACCAACCTATCGGGGATTATGTACCATGGCACCATGAGTGGTAGAGTGTAATGATCCACCAACCTATTGGGGGTTTGTACTCAGACATAATGGGTGGTAGGGTGCGATGATCCACCAACCTATTGACGAGCTTTGTACCTCAATAACTAAGGATGGTAGGGTGTAACAATCCACCAATAGTCTAATGGTCTCTTCTTTAACATATGTTATGCTCTATGTAAGCATATTTTAATTAAGCATTAATCATATATGTCATATTGTTACTATATTATCTACTGTATATCTTTATGCATTTTGACTATGATGTTTATTTTTTGTTGCATTGCATCCTACACACTTAGTATATTCAAACGTACTATCGCATACTCTATGCCAACATGATGTCACCATGTAGGAACTGGTGCACTGCTTGATTATCTTCCTCTTTCATGTGTCTGGTATGATTGTATGTCAAGCTTGTTGGTGAGTGCTCTATTCCGAGGATGTTTCTTATGATCTCTTATTATGTACTAAAGTTATCTTTTCTTTATTCATGTATTGACTATGAGGGTGATCCTGGTTATTTGTTGGGCCCCTGCTCTTATATATGTAGTAGATGTGTTATTTGACATGATATGTATCTATGCTACGAGTCTTGACTCTCTTGTTTCTTGAGGATTATGCTAGGGAAGTTTACCCTTAGTCCTAATGTTCCTCAATTATGTTTATCTCTTATTGTCATTTTAATTGCTTTTGTGACCAAGGATGTGTAATGATATGCTATGATACTTGTTTGGGGTTCCTTCAATTTCCCCATTCGTCAGTCACATTTAGGCCCCGAGCTTGGGTAGTGACAAAGATGGTATCAGAGCACTAGGTTGTTAGATCCTTAGAGTCCAACATACTGCATCGGTTGGAATCCTATTCGTAGTTGTTAAGCGCACCATGACTATGAATGGGAGGTTATGAGGTGTTCTAAGAAATATTTCACATCTTCATGGTTTATGTCATGCGATAAAGTTAGGTACCTTAGGGTTGATTGCTAATCTGACCATTATATTTCAGGATATATCTCAAGCTACTCAGGATGATGATGTGATTAATGAGGAGATTTGCAATGCTCTATAGGGAGTGTCCATAGCGATAGCAAACTTGGCAACTCACCTCAGTCAACAAATGGATGCTCCCGAGACTTCAAATGGTAAGAGGAGAGGTGATGAGGCCACGAAGGCCCCTGTTAGAGGAAAGTTCTAAAGTCTCAAGGGTAGATGTGATGCTATGTGTCTAATATGTAATAAAATTCAAGGGGCCTTGTTTCAAAGGAACCAATGCTTATTTTAATTATGGTGAAGTAGGACATAAGAGGAAGGATTATCCTTATAGGCGCTCTAAGAGTAAAAGAGGTGATGGTGGGATGACTAATTCCAAGTGCCAAAGGTGTCAGAAGTACTATGGTGGCCCATGCTTGAAGAAGACCAATGCTTGTTATGGATGTAGTGAAGTGGGTCATAAGCTAGTGGATTGTTCATATGCTCAAAGCAAGTGTAAGTGTCTCAAGAAGGGGATAAAGTGCCCAATGTTGCTACCAGTATGTTAAAATTTTCTTTGGCTTTGATGTGTTTATATTGATGGGCTCAGTGTGCCACTATTTGTTTCATTATTCTTTTGGTTGCTAGTGGATTACATGTGTGTCCCAAACTTTCTTTGGGTCTATCTCTTTGGTGAGTCTATTGTTGTTTGAAAGTTATAGATGTTGATCTGTGTTCATGTTGCATTAGGTCTTGTCTTGTGAATTATTGGGTTAGTGTGGTGGATTTTGATGCTATGCTTGAGATGGATTAGTTGCATTGGTGTTGAGTCCCCATTGAATGTAAGGCCCATAGAGTTAAGTTCTGATTCTCTATTAAGTCCATCCTTAAGTAGGGAGGGTGTAATGTGGTTGCAAAGGGGTAAGTCTATTTCTTGTCTTAAGGAATAATTGATCTCTAAGGGTTTCCCCCATGTTCTTATTGCATAGGGTCTTGTCTTGTAATTTTGGTTGAACTTCGTCTGTTGGGTTGGATGTCTTGAGGTTGTTCGGCTACGTTCATATTGTGTCTCCTTTGATTGTAGAACACATAAGGTTGTAATATGATTGTTAGAATGGTCGATATATTTGGTCAACTACAATGCGTTAATCATTTCTCTATGATTAATTTTTGGTTCGAGTTTTGTTCCCAAGCGATGATGAGGGTAGGTGATGTCCCTAAGTGTCTTCTCAGATTAGAAGTGAGCCTTTTGAGTATGTTAGAGTTGTTTGGTTGGCTTATGTACTGGCTATGTTTATGGATTTCATGAATAGGCTCTTTAGTCCCTACCTTGTTATATTTGTGGTGGTCTCTAGTGATGAAGTATTGATTTATTTAGAGCTTATGAACCATTTGGGGGTAGTATTGCAAATCTTGGGCTAAGAGAAGTTGTATGCCAAATATGTGAAGTGTGAAATTTGATTAGAGGAGGTTACCTCCCTAGGCCATGTGGCATCGAAGGATAGTATTAAGATTGATCATAAGGAGACGTATGTGATTAGAAATTGGCCTATACCTTTGACTCCCTTGGATATTAGCAGTTTCTTAGACTTAGCTGGTTACCGCCAGAGGTTTGTGAATAGGTTCTCTTCTGTTGCTTCTCCCAGGACTCAATTGACCTAAAGAAAGTATAAGTTGTCTCCACTCCTATCTTGTCCTCACAGAATGGGGTGGAAGGGTTTGTTATGTAGTGTGATGTCGCCCAGATTGGTTTGGGTTTTGTGTTGATGCAAGATGATTAGGTGAAAGTCTGTGCTCCTAGATAGTTTAAGATGCATGAGAAAGATTATCCTACCTATGACTTTGAGTTAGACACCATAGTATTTGATTTGAACTTGACGTCATTGGTTGTATGGGTGCATGTTGATGTATTTATTATCCACTAGACTTTCTAATGTGTGTTAACCCAAAGGGATCTTATCTTGTGACAAAGGAGATGGTTAGAACTTCTTAAGGATTATGATATGAGTGTCATTATCATCCTGGTAAGACTAATGTTGTGGCGGATGCTTTGAGTAGGATGTCCATGGGTAGTCTAGCTCATGATGATGGTGGTCATGGAGAGGTGGCTAGGGAGGTGCATTGGTTGGCTAGATTGGGGGTTATATTGAAAGAGGTTGACAATGGTAATGTTATTGTTAATGGTTCCAAATCTTCACTGGTTGATGAGGAAAGAGCAAAGCAAGATCTTGATCCCTCTTTGTTAGAATTGAAGGCCTTGCTGAAAGAGGGCAAGGTAGAGGTTTTCTCCCAAAGGGGAGATGGTGCCCTTAGGTACCAAAGTAGGTTGTATGTACCTTGTATTGACAACTTAGTGGAAAGGATCCTTGATGAAGCCTATAATTCTTCTTATTCTATTTACCCTGGTTCTACCAAATGTATAGAGGATTAAGGATGTGTATTGGAAGGGAGGCATGAAGAAGGGCATTGCCAAAATTGTTTTTGGTTGTCATAGTTATCAACAAGTTAGAGCCGAACATCAAAGGTCGGGTGGATTAACCCAAGACATAGAGATTCCTACTTGGAAGTGGGAGGTGATTAATATTAATTTTTGTGGTTGGGTTGCCCAAGACTAGAAAAGGTTTTGATTGCATTTGGATTGTGGTTGATAGGATGACAAAATTGACTCATTTTATACCGGTTAAGACTACTTATGCTACCGAAGAGTATGCCAAATTCTACATTCATGTGTTGGTGAGAACACTTGAGGATATGCTTAGGGCTTGTCTTTTGGAGTTCAGGGGTAGTTGGGATGATCATCTTCTATTGATTGAGTTTGCCTATAGTGATAGTTATCATTCTAGCATCGATAAGGCTCCTTGTGAGGCCCTCTATGGAAGGCATGGTAGATCACCAGTTGGGTGGCTTGAAGCAGAAGAGATGGCTTTGTTAGATCCAAATCTGGTTAGGGATGCTATAGAAAAGGTACGGTTGATTAGGGAAAGGTTGCTGGCAGTCCCAAAGTCGTTAAAAGTATTATGTTGAAGTAAGGAGAAAAGAGCTTGAATTCAAAGTTAGTGAATGGGGGGCTAATTGAAGTTTTCGCTCATGAAAGGTGTGGTTTCCCTAGTAAAGAGGGAAATTATGGTTTCTGAGTCTTCATAGGGTGTTGTGGAAGGTTAGTCAGGTTGCATACTAATAGGAAGTTCCTTTGGATATGGATACGGTTCGTCCAGTTCTTCATGTTTCTAGGATTGAGGAGGTATGTTGGTGATTCAAGTGTTATAGGACTCTTGAGGTTGTGTACATTGTGGGGGATGAGTTTGCCTATGAAATAGTCTGGTGGAGAAGTTGGTTGGATATGAGTAAAAGTTGATTTATGAGGATGTAGTATTTGTCAAGGCTCATTGGGAGAATCATCAAGTCGATAGTATCTCTCGCAGAGCCAAAGTGGTCATAGAGGAGAAATACTCATAACTCTTTGATTCTATTCAAGCTTATGATAATATGTTGAGTCCTTTTTGATTTCAAGTCTTATGTTTCAACCCCTATGTCATTGCATGCATTCATGTTTATATTGAGAAAGTTCATGGTAATTTTAACACTCATGTTGAGATTTTGAAAATAGGTTTTTAAGTGTGTTGTTGCTCTCTTGTTGGGGCTAATATCTTTACGATTACTCTTCTCTTGTATGCTCCTTTGACATTCAGGGATGAATGTTCCCAAGGGGAAGATATTGTAACGACGCCCAAAAGCATGCCCAAAAATATGCCTCGGAAGTGCTTGGAATCGTAATTTTCATGTATCTCAAAATTCATATTTTACTTCAAAAATTCGACTTTATATTCTTGGTTAGGGGGTCAAATGTAGGGGGAAAAGGGTCTAACCCTGATTTTAGAGCAACTGTAGCAAAATTCAAAATTTCAAAGTGTCAAATTCCAATGAGGTTAGCGCGTTATGCGCACAACACACCTCAATGTTGTTCCTGTCCTATTTTTTAACTCGTCCAAGACTTTTAAATCTTAGGCCTAAGCTTTCCCGCAGGAGAAAATACTTATAATTAGTCATTTTTCACCCTCATATCATTCTAAACATTCCCCAATACTCACTCAAACACTTAGCCAAATATTTTACTCCTAAATTCAATTCTCAAAACCCTCTCCGGATCTAAGGATTTCCTCTCAAGCTTCAAGTCTCCATCTCCAATCTTCTTCAAGGATTCTCCAAAAGTCAAGGTATGTGGGTTTCTTTCATCGGTTCCTTTCACCCATGATACCCAAGCTTCCTTTTAATTAAATTTCCATAATTTAACAATGATTTACTCATGGGTCTTATTTATTATGAAAATCACTACACACTATATTGGGATTCATGAAATTGTGACTATTTTACTATGTTTTGAGCTATGAAACCAAGGTCTATTATAAGATTTGATGAAGGTTTTGATGTATACTGCTTAAGGATGTTACCAAGTATCTATTAAAGGTTTTACATTGAATTATCTAGTATGATTTCACTCTTGAGTTGCATGATTTTACACTAGCACTATGCACCCTCTAAGTGTTTGATAAAATATCCAACTATGGTTTCTTGAGGAATTGAAGGTTTAATGCATGTATTGTTAGTTGAATGACTAAATGATGATGAAATGATAATGAAGTGAATGTATGTATATAGTATTCCCTATATAGTATTGGAATGCGACCATGCCCTACTCGAGGGTTGCGCACCTAGTAACCTTGTCAAAGGGTTCATAGCTTGAAAACCTATCAGGGTTTTGTACTCCAGTACCACGGGTGGTAGGGTGCGACTATCCATCAATATTGCTGGGGGTTTGTGCCCATCAACCTATCAGGAGGTTTGTACTCCGGCATCACGGGTGGTAGGGTACAACTATCCACCAACCTATCAGGGGGTTTGTACTCCAGCACCATAGGTGGCAGGGTGTAATGATCTACCAACCTATCAGGGGGCTTGTACTCTGGCAAGATGGGTTGTAGGGTGCGACAATCCACTAACCTATTGATAGGGTTTGTACCTCAATCACCAAGGGTAGTAGAGTGTGACAATCCACCAATAGTCTAATGGTCTCTTCTTATACTATGTAATATTCTAATTAAGCATGTTTTACTTAAGCATTAATCATAAATGTCATATTGTTACTTTGCTATCTATTGTTTATCTTTATGCATTTTGACTATGATGCATATCTCTTGTTGTATTGCATCCCACATACTTAGTACATTCAAATGTACTAATGCATACTCTATGCCTATATGATGTTACCATGTAGGAACCGGTTCACCATTTGATTATCCTCCTCCTTCACGTGGCTAGTATGATTGTCTCTCTAGCTTGTTGGTAAGTGCTTCATTCCGGGGATGTTGCTTATGATCTCTTGCTATGTACTAAAGATATCTTTACTTTATTCATGTATTGACTATGAGGATGAGCTTGGTTGTTTGTCATGGCCCCCACTCTTATCTATGTAGTACAGGTGTTGTTTGACATGATTTGTATCTGCGATATGAGCCTTGACTCTCTTGTTTCTTGTCGATTATGATTGGGAATTTTACCTCTAGTCCCAATTTCCCTTGATTATGCTTATCTCTTATTCTCATTTTAATTACTTCACGACCAAGGATGTGTAATAATATGCTATGAGGCTTTTGGGGGGTTTCTTTGGATTCCCCATTCACTGGTCACGTCTCAGTCTCAACTTGGGTCATGACATAAATTCACAATTAGGTTCGTGGGAACTATGAAGAGCTAACAAAGTAAAAATCAAATAATTTTTAATCCTTGGAAAGTGTGCATGCATGCATGCATTATTTATCTCTTCATTTTGATTGCTTTTTAATGGTGGCCAACGTTAAAACTCGCCTTATTCTTCCTTGTCGGACCAAGTGGGTAATGAATGGGATAAGTGATAAATAACAAGATTTGATGTATCAACCTGAACAGACCAAGGGATGTTTGTGCCGGGATCAAGTAAGGGTTAGTAATGCGACACCCATAGATAGACCAAGTTACGTGGTGAAATTTGTCTATCTGCTAGACCATAGACTTAGGTGAACATAACTTACCGTTTCTACATGCTACACACTAGAAAAGGTTACGATTATGATGTTACACTACATTAGGAACTCATGGGGAACCGAATACCTTAGTTATCTTCTCTCACTAAATTAGTAATACTTACACTTTACTTATTCATAGTATAAGTTTTTGTTATTGCTTTTTACAACATAAATTCCCCCTTTTGAAAATAAGTTGGTTAATTCTTCAAAATTCCTTTAATTATTCCAAGTCTAGACCATATTCCTCCTGGGATTGACCCTAACCATTGTTAGATTCTATATTTGAAACAACGATCTTCTTATACCTTATTTGGGAAGTGTAATTTGAGAAAAATCGTTGCTAGGGAGTACAACTTTTAGATTGGTTTAATTAGGGTAATTAGGGAAATTAATTCTTATTTCCTTAATTTATGTATTCTTGTTGTTTTTTGTTTCTTTTTTAGTATACAGATGTAGTGTATGTCCAATATGCATAGTCAATGCAATCCTTAACTCCAGTTAGTCTAGAAATATAAAGAATGTTGAGAAGAGTGGCCAAGACAATACTAACAATATTGTGAATGAGGAGCATAACTTAAACAAACAAAACTTACCACCACCAGCACGTGTGGTGAATACTCAACCACCGCTAGTCCAACAAGCAATAGTAGATGGGTGGAATCAATATAGACTTGATCCAACAGTAGTGGATGCCACAGGAGCCATAATGTTACCTTTACTGCCATCGGATACTAAGTTTGTGATATCAAGTAGGTTACTACAAATGTTGTAGCAGAGAGGGTTGTTCTGTGGCCTATTATCAGAGGATCTGCATAACCATCTACACAATATTGCCTTTTTCTGCAAGAGTATAATGGAACATTAAAATTTGTCCATAGATGTCGTTGGGCTCTGTATTTTCCCATTATTAATGCAATAATATGGTCATCTTAGCTCCCCAAAGCTCTATATCTACATGTGCAGAGATGTATAAAGCCTTTTTGGCCAGGAATTTTCCCAAATCAAAGAAGTTAAAGATCAAATATTGTATCAACAACTTTGGACAAATACCTAGTGATTCTATAAGCGTTACATAGGAGCGATTTGTTAAGTACTTACATAGTGTTCTAGATCATAAGATCACTAATGATTTTTTAGTGGAGATCTTCTATCAGGCCTTAACAACTACAAAGTAGTTGTCAATATTATAACTAGAGGATCATTCTTGGATTACACTTTTGTAAGTATAGATCAAAGATTGGAAAGAGTAGCAGAAACTAATCATGCATGGGGCATAATGGACTCAGCGATAATAAAGAGCTCTTTGTCAATTAGTGATAATCCAGAGCAAGCTAAAATCAACCAAGAGGTACTACCAGAGTTGCTCAGATAAGTACTAATGTTGGGCTATTGATGAAGCACAACCAAGTCCGATTGAATGCAATCAATCAACAACCACCAAGAGCACCCCTTTACGATGACTCATGTTATGAGAGGACACTTGCCTTATGATTGATTATATGGGGGGTTTACAAATCAATATCCAATGATCTAATAAAGATTATTGGTACCAAGGTTAAGGGAATCAATATTGCAATTACAGTAGAGACAACAATAATTAAGGAGGATACTACGATAGAAATAGGGGCAAAGACCGAGATTGTGATTGGGCACGTAAAAATGGGTATCAAAATGAACTATATATGCCACCACAAAATCATGATTCTGAAGAGGTAATTCAAGGATTGAGAAGATGTTTGAATGTTGCTCAAGAAATAAAATGTACAAAATCAGAATTTGAAAGGGATGAAAGTTGATATATTAGGAACTAATCAAAAGATTGAGTCTCATATAGTGGGTATTATAGGAGCAATAATTTGGTCAAAGGTCAACACAGTTAAACCAACATTATAAGGGTACATTACCAAGCAACACGATACAGAATCCAAAGAACAATGGGCACTGCATGATATATACAATACATGGTGGCAAGTATACGATCGACCAACCAATGTTAATAGTTGATGATATGATTAGAGTACAGAAAGTAGAGAGCGCTAAAGCGGAGACTAGAGATAAACAAGACACGGATGTTGTGAGTGAAAATATGGTGATACCAAAAATGTTGAAACCTATACTGAGGCGTCCACCGCTTTTCCCTCAGAGGTTAAAGAGTAGGAATAAGGAAGGTAAGCTTCAAAATTTCATCTCAATATTGAACTAGTTGTCTATCAATCTTCCTCTCATTGATGCATTGGAGCAAATAACTGGGTACACATAATTCATGAAGGACCTAGCTATGAAAAAGAGAAGGGTAAGTCAGAACCTTCTCAAGATCTTCATCATTGCAAAGCCATTGCAACAAGGTCCTTAGTGGAAAAGAAGGAGGACCTTAGAGCATTTACCATACCTTGAACCATTAGTGTAAGGACTTGGACTTCGTGAGAACTTTCAATGCCTAAAATTTGAGTTTTTGGAGGTATCTGTTTATGTATGGCTTTGTGTGGCTTAAGATAGGATTTAAGGCTTAGTGGCACTCTAGTCAACCTCCCACCAATCGTGGTCCTTACCACTGGCTATGGAAGGGGCCTTGGAAAGGGCCCCAGCCTTCTACCTATGATTTTGGCAAATGAAAGCCACAAGAGGACCCTGTATGGGTCGTGTGGCACGTCACGAGCTGTGTGTGGTCTCGTGTAACCTCCAATGAGGCATATAGAGTTGTCTCATGATTTTCTCATCCCAAAATAATTTTTGAAGTATAAAATCACCATCTCAAAACATGAGTCACTTGCACAGGCACTTGTACGGGTTGTATGCCTTTGCAAAGAGCATATGCCTTCCTTGGAGATGACTTAGTCTAGAATTTTAGCCAAGATCAATACCATGGGCCACTTTACAGTCTATGGACCTCTCCCTGAGTCGTACAGCTCTTTGATGGGACACCTAACAACTTTTAAAAGCTCATTTCATTAATGAGTTTCTTGTAATTTTAGTGATTCCTAAGGGTCGTTCATGGTTTTCTAACCTACCATAAACCCCTGAAAAGACTTATACTCCACTATTCTTATTTAAATTTATTCCATATACTTAGAATATTCAAAATCTCTCCTCTAAAGAACTCTTCTCAAGTGTGCGATTGGAGATTTAGCTTGGAGCTCGAGAAGGGTCTTCTTCTTCAATCAATTTTTTCTTGATTATTCTTAATTATCTAAGGTATATGGGATTGACTCATGTTCCCTTTCAACCATGAAGACCCCAAGGATTTCTCACTTCTTAATGTATGAATTTTAAGTTTACTTTGAATATGGGTCTTTTAAATTATTGTATATTTGATTCAATTGAGATATGGGCTATGTTTAATTACCAAGGCATTCTTCTAGACAAGATATAGTTGAAGGAGTTAAAGGACCAATTGAAAGATTTATTAGAGAAAGGTTTTATACCACCTAATATGTCACTTTGGGGTGCATTGGTGTTATTTGTAAGATAGAAGGATGTCTCACTTAGAATATGCATTGACTACCGAAAACTTAATAAGGTCAGTGTAAAGAACAAGTATCCCCTACCCCAAATAGATGGCTTATTTGATTAATTGCAATAGGCTAGTCACTTCTCAAAGATTGAACTTTGGTCCAAGTTTCACCAATTGAGGGTGAGGGAGTGTGACTTTACCAAGGCATTCTTCTAGACAAGATATGGGTGCCCAAAATGCAGGAGAAATCATGGTGGGGCAAGTTTAAGGAACACGAGTGCTTGCTTTTAGTGTGGAAAAATGGGCCACAAGATTGCAGATAGTCCAAACAAGGGTAGAGATAGTTACCCTTAAGGACAAGGTGTCCATGGTGATCAAAGGGCACAAGATGCCCAACAAGGAGATGCACCACATCATAACTGATTTTATGTTCTTCAAGGGAGAAAAAGGGTTGATAAGGCACCCTATGTTGTTATGATATGTTAAAGGTTTTATGATTTCAATGTGTATACTTTATTGGATTTGGGTGGCACTCTCTCTTTCATTACTCCTTTTGTTGCTAGTAGGATCCATGTATGTCTCAAATTATTATGTGAACCTTTTTTAGGTGTCTACCCCCATCAGTGAGTCCATATCTTGCTAAAAGAGTCTATAAGGGGTTGTCCCGTGTCTATACTACTTAAAGTTTTGCCTTGTGATTTTGTTGAATTTGACATGGTAGATTTTGATATTATTCTCGATATGTATTAGTTACATGCACATCATGCTACCATTAATTGTAGAACTAGTATGGTTAGATTCCAATTCCCCAATGAACCCATCTTTAAGTGGGAAGGTTGTGATTCAGTGGTCAAGGGTAGGTTCATTGCTTAACTTAAGGATCAAAAGTTCATCAAAAGGTTGCATTAATCATCTTGTGCAGGTTAGGAATGTCAAGTCTAAAGTCCATTCTATTGTGTCAGTTTCGGTGGTCAACAGGTTTCTTATATCTTACCCAATGAACCTTCCGGTATTCCTCCCGGACGGAAAATAGACTTCAATATAGACCTCCTCCTCCCCGACACTCAACCCATTATCATTCCTCCCTATCGAATGGACCCAGCATAGTTGAAGGAGTTAAAGGACCAATTGAAAGATTTATTAGAGAAAGGTTTTATACCACCTAATATGTCACTTTGGGGTGCATTGGTGTTATTTGTAAGATAGAAGGATGTCTCACTTAGAATATGCATTGACTACCGAAAACTTAATAAGGTCAGTGTAAAGAACAAGTATCCCCTACCCCAAATAGATGGCTTATTTGATTAATTGCAATAGGCTAGTCACTTCTCAAAGATTGAACTTTGGTCCAAGTTTCACCAATTGAGGGTAAGGGAGTGTGACATTACCAAGGCATTCTTCTAGACAAGATATGGGCATTTCGAGTTTGTGGTGATGTCTTTCGGCCTGACCAGTTCTCCGACAATATTTATGGACCTCATGAATAGGATCTTGAAATCATACCTTAACATATTTGTGGTGGGATTCATCAACAATATCTTAATTTAGTCTTGGAGTAACGAGGATCATGCCAAGCATCTAATGGTAATGTAGCAAACATTGAGGGAAGAAAAGTTATTTGCTAAGTTTGAAAAATGTGAGTTCTAGTTGAAAGAAGTCGCATTCTTGGCATATGTAGTATCGACCAAAAGGATCAAGGTGGACTCAAAGAAGATAGAGGTAATAAGAAATTGGGCTAGACCTTTGACTCCAGTAAACAATAGGAGTTTCTTGGCTTGGCAGGTTACTACCGAAGATTTGTGGATGGTTTCTCCTCAATTACTTCTCCTTTGACAGTGTTAACACAAAATAAGGCCAAATTTTTATGGATCAATGAATATGGAAAGAGTTTTCAAACTTTGAAGAATAAACTTACCTATGCTCCTATATTGCCTTTACTAAAAGGGTTGGAAGGGTTTGTCGTGTATAGTAATGCTTCAAGAATTGATTTAGGGTGTGCTTTGATGCAAGATGGGGCCTATAGGTAGCTAAAGATGAATGAGCATAATTACTCCACTCATGATATTGAATTAGTAGTTATGGTATTTGCTTTGAAAATATGGTGTCACTATTTTTATGGGGTTTATATAGATGTGTTCACCGACCATAAGAATCTTGAATATATGTTCACCCAAAGGGATATAAATTTGAGGCAAAGAAGGTGGTTGGAATTCCTTAAAGACTATGACATGATCATACATTACCATCTAGGCAAAGCTAATGTTGTGGTCGATGCCCTAAGTCGGGTGTCCATGGATAGTCTGGCTTGTATTGATGATATCAAAAAAGAATTGATAGAGGAGTCCATCGGCTGGCTAGATTAGGGTTAGATTGAATGAGGCCGAAAATATAGGTGCGGTGATGATAGATGATTCTAAGTCTTCCTTGGTTGAAGAAGTCAAATCAAAACAAGACCTTGATCCTGCTTTGGTGGAATTAAAGTCTGGTGAAGGTTGACAAGGTGGAGGTTTTTTCCCAAGGGGGAGATGGCGTCTTTAATTACCAAAGTAGGTTATGTATGCCCGATGTTGATGGATGAGAGACTTAATCTTGAAAAAGGCACATAATTCCTCTTATTGCATTCACCTCGGTTCTACTAAGATGAATAGAAATTTATAAAAAGTGTATTAATGGGATGGTACGAAGAAGGGTATTGCCAAATTCGTAGCCGATTGCCGTAAATGCCAACAAGTCAAGGCCGAACATCAAAGGTTAGGTGGTCTAGCACAAGACATCAATATTCCTACTTGAAAATGGGAAGAGATAAACATGGACTTCATGATTGGCTTGCCTAAGACTAGGAGGCATTTTGACTCTATTTGGGTTATTGTTGATAGAATAACAAAATTGGCTCACTTCCTACCGATTTAGATAACCTATGGTGCCAAAGATTATGCCAAGTTATATATTCATCAGTTAGTGAGATTACATAAGGTTCTATTAGCTATGATTTTAGATTGTGGTGTTCAATTTACTTCACACTTTTGGAGGTCCTTCCAAATGGGCCTTGGTACCAAAGTCAAGCTTAGTATGGCGTTTCACCCACAAACGGAAGCCAAGCTGAGAGGACTATCCAAACCCTTGAGGATATTCTTAGGGATTATGTTTTAGAGTTTAAGGGTAATTGGGATAAGCATCTTCCGCTTATCTATTTTGCTTATAACAGTAGTTATCCTTCTAGCATTGGATTGGCCCCCTTTGAAGCTTTGTATAGTAGACATTGTAGATCCCTAGTTGGGTGGTTTGAAGTGGGAAAAATGGCTTTGTTGGGTCCAAATTTGGTTATACAAGCATAAAAAGGGTGAGGATGATAAGGGAAAGGTTTAAGGTGGCTCAAGGTCAGTAAAAGTCCTATGCCAATACTAGGAGAAAGGAGCTTGATTTTGGAGTTGATGATTTGGGTATACTTGAAGGTTTTTCCAATAAAGGGTGTGGTTTGTTTTGGTAAGAAGGGAAGTTAAGCCCCATGAATATAGGTCCTTACTGAGTCATGAGATATGTTAGTAAAGTTGCATATGAATTAGATTTGCATATCGAAATGAGCATGGTTTGTTCGATTTTCCATGTCTCCATGTTGAGAAAGTGTATTGGAGACCCTAGTTCCATTGTTCCCCTAGAAGCGATTAATGTTGAAGAGAATTTGACTTACGAGGAAGTCCCCCTGGAAATACTAGATATGCAAGTCAAGCGATTAAGAAACAAAGATATAACATCTGTTAAGGTCTTTCAGAGGAATCAACAAGTCAAAAATACCACTTGAGAAGTCGAAGCGGATATGAAAAAATGATACCCCTATATCTTCCGTTCTAATTAATCTTGAGGTATTATGACTTTTCCTATTTAAGAAACTCTTTTTTCCTTGCATGTCATTTTCATATCATCTATGTATGGTTAACTGATTTTGAGGTTGCATTGTAAATGATATTTGAGGAATGGTTTAAAGATTTTCATGATGTATATGTTGCATTTTGCATATGATGCATGGGTTCGGTTGCTTCTACCTTACCTTTAGCACATTCAGGGATGAATGTCCTCCAGGGGAAAATATTGTAAGGGCCCACTAGTGAAAAGCATGACAAGGGCAAGGAAATGAATTCTGGAATTTTTTCGAGTAGCAGTGGTTCCAACAAAGGGTCTTATGGGCCTATGTTGATGTACTAGCCGTACATTGGCTCATGGGCCCTAAATGTGCATTTTTAGTAGATCAAATTTAAAGGACCATCTATGTATGAAGTAATCCACAAACCATAACATAATACACGGGCCGTAACATATGCTCATGGAATGAAGGCCAGACTTGGTAAAAATATGGTCTTTTAAATTGGAGGTACGAGTTATCAAATGGCCCATACTCTGACTTTATGACTCATAAGTCTTTTTATGGGTAGAGGATCAGAGTAAGGATTCAAAATGTCATCATATAAAACTCTATTTTTATGGCCCACAGGATGAATCACGACCCATAATCGGGTCTTATAGTCCTGTTTGACAGGATTTTAGAGCAAAATCGACCTTTCCTAATTTTCAGAGCCTATGCTACTTCATTTTAAGCCTTAAAGAGCCCCTCTAGCCTTACAAAATCTCAGACAATCTTATTCCAATTCACTCTCACATGCTAAGTCTCAAACTCCTCCCAAAAACACTCTCAAAGCTTTCCAAGTCTTTTAAGCAAGAAGACCAATCTAGGGTTTTGATTTCCTCACCTCCAAAGAAGATTTTCCTTCAATAAATCACCAAGGTATGTGAGTTTTGATTTGTGGGAACCTTCACTCCACAAAGCTCAGTAATTTCCCTTCTTCATAGATTGCTCCATTTATTATAAAATGTAATGATTTTATAAACTCTTTCATATGATGATTTTAAGAAGTATTTTATGTTGATTTACCTTTGTATATTATGAAATGTAAAGTCATGTGAATTTTATGTTTTAAATATGGTATTAGTAGTACCCTAGCCAAGTCTTTATACATTTTTGGTGGGTTATTTTAGTTAATGCTTCAGGATTTTATTTCACTTCTCTCATGGTATTTACTCATGATTTGCATGGTTTTAAGTTCATGTTAATGTACCTACCATAATTTGACTAAAAGATGCATGCCAAGTTACTCAAGTAATGAATGTCTTGTGACAAAATGTGTATGTTATGCAAGTTGAGGCTAATAAGAGGGCTAACACGTACGCTATGAGCTCATGAGCATGATATGAATAACGAGAATGATGTAAAGACCTAACTTAATGCTATAAGTATGTTTGATGAGCTGCTCCAAAAATGATATTATGATGTTTTGATACTATGCATGAGTTGACTATAACTATGTTTCAAGTATTTCATTGTGACCTAGCACCAACTTCGTAGTCTCGCATTGTACGTAACTATATGCCACCATAGGTATGATGTTGATCTCCTATAAGGGATTTTTCCTACCAGAAAGGTATTGCCGTAAGGTAAGGATATTTCTTGAACCTACCGAAAAGGCTATGTCGTAAGGTGGTGGCACTTTCCAAAAAGGTCATGTTGTAAGGTTAGTGTTTGGTCTACCTTTGTAAAGTAGACCACTCCTCATCCAATATGGAGTGAAAATTGGGATTCTCTATAGTAGCTCGCTTAGTCTTATATATCGGTTGTAGTTCATTCCCACTATGTATATAACGTCATGTGATTTAATGATTCTCCTTGCACATTCAATTAAGCATTTGTCATTCATGACATATTGAAAGCTATATTTATTGTTTATGATAATACATATTGATTAATAATGACTTATGTTCCTTGATGCATTTGCACCCTGCATACTTAGTACATTCTAATTACTAACGCATATTTTTTCCCTACATGATCTAACCATGTAGGAACTGAAGCTCTTTTCCATCCTCCTCCTCTACGTGATTAAGTGGTTCAATCAAAGATTTACTATTGGTGAGTCCTCCACATTCGGGGACAATATCAACTTGCTTTCATGCTCTATTAAAACTTGTCTATTTTATTTTGCATATTATTTATTGAGGGGTGAACCCGAAAGGTGTCTTGACCCCCGTTTTATTCATGATTAGAGATATATTTAGATATAGTTATGGCTATGTAAGTTTGAGCTTGACTTGTGATGCTTATGTAATTATTGAAGAGTTCTCTTAGTCCTTATTCCCTTGAGTGCTTGTTATATGTTGATGACGAGAAGAAAGTCAAAAATTCATATCTACCCTCATAGTATAAGTCATACTTACCCACCCCTTAGACTTATCTGCTAAGTGATTTAAGCTAATTCTCTTCCCCGCAACATCCCATAGCGTAAGTCCAAAGTCCCACTTTTCCTTAGAAATTATTTGTTACTTGATTGTTGTTTAATTATGCTTCCACCAAACCAAGGATGTATCGTATATGCTTGAGAGACTTGTTTGAGGCCCCCTTCATATTCCCCATTCGACATGTCATGTCTAACCATGGGCTTGTGTCATGACATGAACCCTCTTCGCGATGCAGACTTTCTCCGGCATAGTTCATTTTCGTGCAATATTTAGTTTTCTCGATTTTTATCTAAGATGAGTCCCGATCATTTTTAAACTAAAATAAACCATCTCTACAAAGCAGAGAGATCGCGTACCCCTCTAAAAAGTGCATCTCATAAGAAAATTATTTTTCGATATGGTTGACTTAAAAATCAAAAGAAATCATTCTCCTACTCAATTTTTCCTACAGAACAAGAATACAACCTCGAATTTACCAAAAAACATACAGAAGATAAGTTATGAAAGGAATCTATTACTAAGATACCCTAAGGTACTTAGGAGCCGTTACACTCTATCTGACTTCGTCTATGAATCCTTTATTATCTCATAAGAATTTACAGATACAAGCCCATAATTACCTCAAAATACTACTAAAAAAGTATCTTAAATAATAGATTTCTACTATAGTAAGGAGATCTCACTATTAGGGTTGGGCATTCAGTCGGTTCAATTTTTATTTTAATGAAAATGTCAATCCACAACAAACTAAAATAAATTTGATTTATTTCAGTTTTTATAATTCCGGTTTGGTTTATTTCAGTTTGTGAAATTAATTAAACAAATTCATTTTTAGCATATTGATACAATACATAATTATTTACTATTTGACAAATAAAATAATTTTTGTTGTCACTAGAATGAGGAAAGAAAAAAAATATGCTCTTTAGGAAATAGCTACAATACACTCTAATTACGACTTTAGCTAAGCTTTGATGGCCGATTTGGCCATCGATCAGCCTCCTTCGATGGAGGACAGACCAGCGATCAAAGTTCTTCAAGTAGAGAAGCCTTCTTATGCAAGTATGGTTATGCCACAATAGAGGATTTTTCAAAAACCTAATCCTGTTAGACAGGTTACATACCTACATAGGGACGCATGATTTGGGAGAAAGAAGAAGTTAATCAGATTATTATAAACAAGGATCTCCAATACACTGTGATTGGAAAATTTTTGTATGGTTAGCTGAAGATGCAGGAACTAAGGAGAATACTTCCCAAACAATGTCATTTAAAGGGGGAAGTCATCATCAGACTTTTGAGTAACAAATATATACTTATAAGGGAAACTCTAATGGAAGATTATGTCAATTTACTCTCTAAATCACAATTTTATATCATGCACAAAAATAAATGTTTCCAATGCTAATGTTAAAATGGGACCCATAGTTTGATCCTGAAGAAGATACATCAATAGTTGGATATCATTTCCATCATTACCACCAAACCTTTTTGGTAGAGAAGCATTCTTTTCATTGGATGTTGCAGTTGGAAAATCTTTACAAGTAGATTTGGCAACAAGGATAGACCTGGCCTAGTCGTGCTAGGGTAAAGGTTGAAGTTGACTTAATGGTAGAGTTCCCTAAGCAAATCAATTAGGGTATAAGAACTAAAGGGAGGAGATCAAGGAAAAGAGGATTGAAATTAGATATGATTATATGTCTAACTATTGCAAGACCTGCAAGCTCTAAGGACATAATGAGCAGGAATGTTATGTTATTCATCTAGACTAATACAAAAAGAAGGAAGGGTAGACGAATGCAGATGGTAAAAAGGTGGAGGACAAAGATTTAAAAGGCCTAGAAAAGGGAAAGGCAAGGAGGAGGAATTACAGGATCATAGGTGAAACAATGGAACCTAAAAGGGAAAACATGAATGGAATTCAAGGCTAAAACAATTTCAGCAACTAGGAATTAGAATAAACAATAAATTTGGAGCATTAAAAGGAGATAAGAAAATGCCTGACAACCAACAAGGGGTTCTGGAAGAAAAAAAGGCCAAAGACATTGATAAAAACAATGAAGAAGAGGCTAATAAGGAAATGTAGGATAGTCAAGATCAGATCAAGGAACCACTTCAAATTGAGCAGACAAAGCAATGAAAAAATAGAGCAAGCTGATGCGCAAAGTGCTATTAAAGATGGGGAGAGGATGAACATAACATAATAAATCCACAAAGTCATTCATCACAAGACAAAAATGGAGACCAAATAAGTGTGAAAAGAAATAAATGAGGAGAACAAGAGAGAAAAAATAAAGTGGAAAGACCCAATAAGTGTGAAGAAAGCCTAACTAATGAGACGGGCAACGCTAATGATAAGCAACAAGAGGGGACTACTACTCCAAAATTGGCAAACTTTTATAGCAAAACAAATTAGAAAAGAAAGATAAAGAAGATGATGTTGAGTTAGAAGAGAAGGTTGATCCAATGGGGAGAGAAGGAGACTTGTCGCCTAGGCAGATTGATCAGTAAAGAACAAAAACAAAAAAGGAACAAAAGAATCATAAGCTATAAACACGAGAGCAAAAAGGGTGGGTTAACTTTAGGGGGTTACTAATGCTAAATAGAGTGCTTTTGTAGAATATAAGATCTATCAAAACACACAAAGCTTTTCATAGACTTATTGAATTACATAAAAAGCACATTATTCATAAATAGCATTGATGGATCCATTTCAAAGTCTAGAGGAAATAAAAAGTTATAAAGAAAAATTAGTTATGTCACATGCCAAAGTGAATTATACAGGAAAAATATAGGTGTTTTGGAATGAAGAACGGTAAAAGCAAAATATGATGGATAATGGATAAAATTTAACTATTATATACAAGAAAAGGGGTACTTCCGAAAGCTTCAGAGTAACAGCAGTTTACGCATGTTGTGATAGTGTCATGACCTAAGCCTAGGGCCTAGACGTGACACGGCGAATGAAAAGTCCGAAGATATCCTAAACAAGCCTCTTAGCAAATCTTGTTCACATCCTTGGTTGTGGAAATGAAAATAAAAATCAACAAAAGTCAAGTTTAAAAAGTGAAGTAGGGCTAAGGAAAGTCTCTCATAAACATAGAAACATAAGAAGAGTCAAGATCTAAAGCATATACAAAACTTGGTATCCAACAAGACATCTAGTTTAGAATGGAGAAGGGGCCAAGACACTTCCCAGGCTCACCCTCATAATAATAAGCATCCAACATAAGGAATGAATCTCATCATAGCACGAAATAAATTAGATATTGTCCTCGTAGTGGAGGACTCACCAAAGATTTCTTGGAAAATCGAACTAGCCACATGGAGAAGGATGATCAAAAGGAGCTATGATTCCTACATGGTGATATCATGTAGGCATAGAGTATGTGTTAGTACGTTTGAATGTACTAAGTATGTGGACTGCAATGCAATAAATACATAAGCAATTATATTCAAAATGCATAATCATAAGCAATGGATAAATGATCTCAATATGACATGCATGATCAATGCTATAAACAAACATGTTTGTAAGTTATTTAACTTGCATAATATGTTATACATATATGGGAAAAGACCTCAACCAATATAGACCAAGAAGCTATAACTTGGACTCCAAGGCATGATGCCCCCTTGGTACAAGTGACGGGGCATAACACCCCCCGGCGAAGTGTGGTCTACTTGCTAAGGCAAACCAAATATGATAACATGAACTACATGGATCCACTAGTATAGCAAGGGTATAATACATCATCCTATGGTGGAACATAGTTTAGAGACTAAAGACTTTATATAAGGAACACTTGCATCGAGCCCCTATCTTAAGCCGCAATCGGTGTTAAATCTAATCTCACAGAATACTTGAAATAATCATACTTTAATAATAACATGAGTAACTTGTAATAATCCTAATAACATAACATGAGTAGCTCATAAACATCCTTGACCTCTACTAATGAGCCAAATTTTAACATGAGAGTAAATAATAATCATACATGATCCCTTTCCTTGACATGAATGGCTCGCAAGAGGTTAATATCTTGAAATAGGGATAAACTTGATACTTGTAAAATCATAGATACTTTTCATGAATTCAATACATGCTTGAAAGTCCTTAATCATTATGAAATCACTTGACTTGTAAATTATGTAATAGTTCATCAACAACTTGAGAATTTTTGTCATGTAATATTATCAAACATATGGTGGGTTCATGATACTTGTTCAAAATCATGCAACTCAATAGTAAAACAAGAAGAGTAAACTCAATGCAAATCAACCCACTAATATTGTAGTAAAACCCTTATTTATGGTATCTTGAAATCCATCACAAAAGCTTATAATAGTTCATAGTTTCATAGATCAAATTATGTATAGTCTCAATAGACAAAGATCAATTCATGGAACATGTTTGAAATAAATATTCATGCATAATCAATCAATACTTGATAAAATCCCAACATAATTTATGTTCATATTTCATAATAAAAGATACTCATAGGTAATAAAACTTGAAATCATGCAATTTTCATAAAAAGAGAAGGTTGGGCTCCATGGATGAAAGGACCCATGGATGAAGACCCATATACCTCAAACCTGAATTTTTCTTGAAATTAAGTTGAGGAAAACTTGAAGCTTGAGATGGGTTCTTGAGTTCCAAAGTTGAGCTTGAAATCCTTGTTTTAGAATGAAAGATTTGATAGAGTCTTGATTTTGAGTTATAGAGTTATAAAATGGCTAAGTATAGAAGATTTCACATTTGAATGGGCATGGGGCTATTACCCCAATGCCTTTGGATGAAATAAGAAAACTGGGAAGAATTATAAACTGGTCTGTATCCAATCTGTGATGTAGACCAAATGCAGAGGGATTATAACACTTTTCGCGCCTCAGGCGTGTCGCGGACTGGGCACGCACAGACACTAGAAATTTAGAAATTACCAAAAATTATTTTTCGCTGCGGGTCTTCTAAAATCTGGTTTATACCTATCTCCCACTCAATTTTTTCCCTTGATCAATAATATGAAGTCGAATTTCAAAATCACACAAGAATTTTGAGATATAAGCAAATTACGATTATGGATCATTTCGAAGCACATGAGGGGTGTTTCAATATCTCCCCCTTAGGAACATTTGTCCCTGAATGTCAAAGAAACTTGCATAAGAGAAGCAATTATGAAAATTTCTGCCAGACATGAATGCAACAATTTCACTTAATCATCATTTTCAAAAAATCTCAATATGAATATCAAAAATCACCATAAATTTATTACCATAAACATGAATGCATGCAAAATGACGTGATGGCTGAAAATTAAGACTTTAAATTATAGATGGGACTTAAGTTATTACCTTCAGCTTGAGTAGAGTGGAAGAGGTATAGATATCACTTTTCATGTTCGCCTCGACTTCCTATGTGGTACTCTCAACTTGTTGATTCCTCCAAAGGACCTTGACCGATGCTACATCTTTGTTCCTTAATATTTTCACTTATCTATCCAATATCTCCACTTGGACCTCTTTAGACGTCAAATTTTCTTACACAACACCCACAACTACTAAGGTCATTATAGCACTTGGGTTACCCTCATACTTCCTTAACATAGACACATGGAAGACCGGATAAATCATATTCATCTCCATAGGCAACTCCAATTCATATGCAACCTTACAAACTCTTCTCAAATTCTATAAGGGCCCACAAACCTTAGGCTCAATTTCCCTTTCTTTCCAAATTGAACTACACCCTTCATAGGTGAGATCTTTAAGTAAACCCAATCATCAAAATTAAACTCAAGATCTCTTCTCCTCACATTAGAATAAGACTTTTATCTACTTTGAGCCGTCTTTAGTCTCTCCCTTATCAACCTTACCTTCTCCAAAGCTTTCATAACCAAATCCGAGCCTAACAAAGTCATCTCTCCCACATCAAACCACCCAACAGGGGATCTACAATGCCTTACCATATAAAGCTTCAAAGGGAGCCACGTCAATACTAGAGTGGTAGCTATTGTTGTAAGCAAACTCAATAAGTGAAAGATGTTCATCCTAACTATACTTAAACTCCAAAACATAAGCCCTAAACATATCCTCAAGAGTTTGGATAGTTTTTTCGACTTGGCCATTCTTTTGAGGATGAAAAGTCGTGCTAAGCTTAACCTTAGTACTAAGACCCTTTTGGAAAGATCTCCAAAAATGAGAAGTGAATTAAGCACCATAATCTGAGATGATAGACAAGGATACCCCATGCAATCTAACCAACTTATGAATATACAACTTGGCATAATCTTTGGCACCATAAGTCATTTTGACCAGTAGAAGGTGAGCCGACTTGTCATTATATCCACAATAACCCAAATAGAATCAAAGTGGTTCCTAGTCTTCAGCAACCCAACCACAAAATCAATGTTGATCTCTTTCCAATTAAAAGTAAGAATTTCTGTATCTTGGGCTAGGCCACCCGAGCTTTGATGTTCGGCTTTCACTTGTTGGAAATTGTGACAACTGGCTACAAGCTTGGCAATATCCCTCTTCATACCACCCTACTAATACACCTCCCTTAAGTCTCTATACATCTTTATGGAATCGAGGTGAATAGAATAGGATGAATTATGAGCTTTTTTCAAAATCAACTCCCTCAACTCATCAACATTAGGCACACATAACCTACCTTGGTACCTAAGGGCACCATTGCCCCCTTGGGAGAAAACTTCCACTTTACCATCCCTCACCAAAGCCTTAAACTCTAGCAAGGTGGGTCAAGGTCTTGTTTTAACTTGACTTCCTCAATCAAAGAAGCTTTAGAACCATCAACAACTACTATACCACTATTTTTAACTTCCTCCAACCTAACACCTACCCTAGCCAACCAGTGAATTTCTCTAGCCACCTCCATGTTACCAACCTCAATATAAGATACACTACCATGGACAGTCTACCTAGAGCATCGGCCACAACATTACCTTTTACTGGGAAAATAGTTCACACTCATATCATAATCCTTAAAGAGTTCTAAACACCTTCTTTGTCTCAAGTTAATATCTTTTTGCCTGAACACATATTGGAGACTCTTGTGGTCGATAAACACATCAACATTAACTCCATACAAATGGTGACGCCAAACTTTTAAAGCAAACACCACGGCCACTAATTCAAGATCATAGGTGAGATAATTTCGCTCATGCAACTTAAGTTGCCTAGAGTCATACACTATAACCTTGCCATTTTGCATCATACACACTCCAAACCAATCCTTGAGGCATCATAATAAACCATGAAATCTTCTAGCCCTTTTCGATAAAGCCAAAATAGGAATGAAGATAAGCTTGTCATTCAAAGTTTGAAAACTCTTTTCACATTCAACGGTTCAAACAAATTTTGCCTTCCTTTGGGTCAATGTTTTCATAGGGGAAGCAATAGAAGAGAAACCATTCACAAACCCATGGTAGTTACCCTCTAAACCCAAGAAACTCCTAATATCCATTGGAGTTAAAGGCCTAGGCTAATTTCTTATCACCTCCTCTTCTTAGGATCCACCTTAATGCCATCACCAGACACTACATGCCCTAGAAAAGAACCTCTTTAAACCAAAATTCACACTTTTCATATTTAGCAAACAACCTCTCATCCATCAAGATTTGCAACACCACCCCTCAAGTGATTCACATGCTCTTCCTCACTCCGAGAATAAATCAATATATCGTCAATAAAGATCACTACAAATATCTTAAGGTAGGGTTTAAAAACCCTATTTATGAGATCCATAAATATAGTTGGTGAATTGGTCAAGCCAAAAGACATTACCACAAATTCAAAACGCCCAAACCTAGTCCAAAAAGCCATCATGGGAATATCACACTCCCTCACCTTCACTTGGTGGTATCCGGATCAAAGATCAATCTTAGAAAAGTGATTCGCCCCTTGTAGTTGATCAAAAAGGTCATTAATCCTTGGTCGAGGGTACTTGTTCTTTATGGTTACCCTATTAAGTGGTCGGTAATCAATGCACATTCTAAAGAAACCATTCTTTTTCTTTACTAACAACACCGGTGCACCCCAAGGTGACTTGCTAGACCTTATGAAGCCCTTCTCTAACAAATTCCTTAATTGATCCTTCAACTCCTTCAACTCCACCAGGGCATACAGTAAGAGAAAATGGAAATAGGTTATGTATAGGGAAGGAGGTCTATACCAAAGTCTATTTCCTTTCGAGAGGAACACTGGGAAACTTATCGGGAAAGACATCAAGAAACTCATTGACCCCGAAACTGACTCAATAGGAAGGACTTTGGACTCAACATTCCTAACCCTTACAAGATTATAAATGCAACCCTTCGAAATCAATTATTTTGGGGCTTTAAGACAAGAAATGATTTTACCCTTGACACCACGTTACAACTTTTCCACTAGGGAATTGGAAAATCTTACTTTACGGGTCCTACAATTAATGGAAGCACAATAATCCACCATGTCAAGTTCAACAAAATCACAAGGCAAGACTTTATACAATATGGACATAGGACAATCCCTATAGACTCTTTTAGTAATAATGGACTCATCCACAAGGATAGACACTTTATAAGGTTCGCATAATAATTCGGAACACACACAAAGCTTATTGGCAGCAAAAGGAATAATAAAAGAAAAAATGGCACCCGAATCTAATAAAGCATGCATATTATAATCAGAAACCTTTAACATATTGGTGAAGCACTATTCTATGTCTAGCGACCCTTGGACGAGTATGGTTGAGATAGTCGACAGTCATCCTCAAAATTTTAGTAACCCATGGGCAATGCCCTAACTTATGATCCTTTGCACCATACCCAAAGCATGCACTCAAACTAGCCAAACAAACCCTTGAATGGTACCTTCCACACCCATGGAACATAGGAGAAGCTTGAACATCGATACCCTTGCATTGATACTTGGAAATAGTACACCACCCTTGACACCACGTTGTGCCTTTTAAGTTTCATGAGCATTATGTCCTTGAGGACGATCACCTTGCCTTTTCTTTAATCAAATGGACAATCAACAATCTTGTGGCTCATCTTTCCACACCCATAGCAAGCATTTGAATCCCTCAAGAACCCACCATTATGATTTCTTCCACATTTTAGGCACCTTGGAAAACTCATCCCATCACTGCCATCGAGCCAAGCATACGGGAGTCTACTTTCAAATTAAACCCTTCACATCCCTTTTGTAGAGGCCACAGGACAATTCCTTATCTTATGCCCAATACCACCACATTTGAAGAAACCCTCGGTGCCAGCCAAACACTTTTTTTATGCTTCTTGCCATACCCTTGATAAGTGGCAAAAAGGACCCTTTTCTTTTTGTAATTTAGTATTGGTAGACTAGTAGAAGATGAACCACCATCAAGTCGGGCCCTCTTAGACCTATCCTCCCTCCTCTTATCATTTAAAGTCTCAGGATCACCCACTTGTTGATTGAGTTAGGCGGTTATGACCTTAGTCAATAGCTATAGACCATTGCGAACCTCCGCATTGGATATGTCATTATTGGGAAATTGATTCTCAATCAAGGGATGATTACCATATTGCCCACAGATCTGGATAGCTTGAGACATATTCTAAAATGTAATGATTAGGAATTAGAAATAAGCCTTAGAGGACTTAGCTCTACCGCACGACATAGACCATGAAGAAATGAAATATTTCATAAAATGCCTTATAGCCTCCTATTTATAGTAATGGCATGCTTCACAACCATGAATAAGACTCTAGTTGATGTGATCTATTGAATTTCTAAGGACCATTACAACCTAGTGCTCTGATACTAAGCTTGTCACGACCCAAGCCTAGGGCCTAGACGTGACACGGTGTATGGTAAGTCTGAAGATATCCCAAACAAGCCTGTTAGCATATCTTGTACATATCCTTGGTTGCAAAAATAAAAATAAACATCAACAAAAGTCAAGTTTAAAAATGGAAGCGGAGCTAAGGAAAGTCTCCCATAAGCATAGAAACATAAGAAGAGTCAAGCTTAAAAGTATATACAAGCTTAGTATCCAACAACACCTCTACTTTAGAATGGAGCAGGGGCCAAGACACATTCCGGGCTCATCCTCATAATAATAAGCATCCAACATAAGGAACGAGTCTCATCATAGCATAAAATAAAGTAGATATTTTCCTCAGAGTGGAGGACTCACCAAAGCTTTCTTTCGGAGAATCGAATTAGCCACGTGGAGGATGATGATGAAAAGGAGCTCTGGTTCCTACATGGTGATAGAATATAGGCATAGAGTATGCATTAGTATGTTAGAATATAATAAGTATGTGGGGTACAATGCAACAAAACCATAAGCCATTATATTCAAAATGCATAATCATAAGCAATGGATATATGATCTCAATATGATATGCATGATCAATGCTTGAAATAAACATGCTTGAAAAACATTTAACTTGCATAATATATCATACATATATAGGAATAGACCCCAACTGACATAGACTAAGCAGCTACAACTTGAACTTGAAGGCATGACACCCCCTCAGTACAGGTGACAGGGCATAACACCCTCCCCCGTCGAAGTGTGGTTTACTTGCCAAGGCAAACCAAACATGATAACATGAACTACATGGATCCACTATTATATAAAGGGTATAATACATCATTCTATGATGGCATATAGTTTAGAGACTAAAGACGTTATAAAAGAACCCCTTGTGTCGAGCCCCCATCTTAAGCCTCAAATAGTGCTAAGTCTAATCCCACGAAATACTTAAAATAATCATACTTTAATAATAATATGAGTAACTTGTAAGAGACGTGATAACATAACATGAGTAACTCATAAACATGCTTGACCTCTACTAGTAAGTATAACTTGAACATGAGAGTAAATAATAATTATACACGATCCCTTGCCTTGACATGAATGGCTTATAAGAGGTTAAAATCTTGAAATAGGGTTCAACTTGATACTTGTCAAATCATTGATACTTTTCATAAATTCAGTATATGCTTGAAAGCCCTTAATCATCGTGAAATCACTTGACTTGTAAATCATGTAATAGTTCATCAACAACTTGAGAATTCTTGTCATGTAATTTTATCAAACACATGGTGGATTCATGATACTTGTTCAAAATCATGCAACTCAAGAGTTAAGTAAGAAGAGTAAACTCAATGTAAATCAACCTACCAATATTGTAGTAAAACCTTTCATTTAGGATATCTTGAAATCCATCACAAAAGCTCATAATAGTTCATTATTTCATAGCTCAAATCAAGCATAGTCTCAACAGACAAAGATCAATTCATGGAAACAAGCCTGAAATAGATATTCATGCATAATCAATCAAAACTTAATAAAATGCCAACATAATTTATGTTTATATTTCATAATAAAAGATACCCATAGGTAATAGAACTTAAAATCATGCAAGTTTCATAAAAAGAGAAGGTTGGGCTCTATAGGTGAAAGGACCCATGGATAAAGACCCACAACCTCGAACCTGAATTTTTCTTGAAATTGAGTTGAGGGGAACTTGAAGCTTGAGATGGGTTCTTGAGTTTCAAAGTTGAACTTGAAATCCTTGCTTTAGAATGAGAGATTTGATAGAGTCTTGGAGAGGTTTTAGACAGGGTTTTTGAGTTTTAGAGTTATAAAATGGCTAAGTATGGAAGATTGCACATTTAAATGAGTATAGGGCTATTACCCTAATGCCTTTAGATGAAATAAGAAAACTGGGGAAAATTATACACTAGTCCATATCCAGTCCGTGATGTGGACCAAAGATAGAGGGATTGTAACACTAGTCCTCTCCCTACGTGTGTCGCAGACTGGGCGCGCACAGAAACTAAGAAATCAAAAATTAGCAAAACTTATTTTCGCTGCGGATCTTCTAAAATCTGGGTTATATCCATCTCCCACTTAATTTTTCCACCCATTAATAATATAAAGTCGAATTTTCAAAATCACGCACAAATTTTGAGTTATAAAAAAATTACGATTATGGGATTTTTGAAGCACATGAGGGGTGTTTCAAATAGGCAAGAAAAGTTAGAAGTATGGTAAAATTTGGAGGATATTACTAATGGCCCTAATATTCTGTGGCTAGTAGGAGGAGATTTCAGTATTGCTCTAAACAAAGATAAAATGTTAGGAAGTTTGCTAGTGGGGCAGGTTTAGGTTGCAAATTTCAGTTAATGTATTAGTGCGTGTGCATAACAGAATTCAAATTTTAAATGAAGTCATTACATGTGATGGACGGTAGAATATTAGAGGAATGTATATTCAAATGCCAACACAGTATTTTTGGGAATAATGAACTTATGCAGCTGCTTCCTGATAATGAAGTCTATTGTCTAATCAGACAAGGTCCAGATCATGCCCCTTTGCACGTTGAGGGAAGAGTGACACAAGAGGCCATTAAAAAAGACATTTAAATTTCTGGTCACAGCATGCTGACTTCAAAAGTGTAGTGGAGGAGGCATAAAAGGAAAATGAAAGCGTTGGAAATCCTTTTAGAATTGTTCAATGTAAATTAAAAAGAATTAAGAAGATATTGATACAATGGAGCCAGAAAGTAGTTGGGGATTTTTTACAAAAGGTGGAAACATTGGAAGATGTTATCAAAGTGACAAAGATCCAATTGGAGATGGACCCATATCCTGAAAATAGGGAAGCACTTAACAAGGCAGAAGTTGAGTTAAAGAAATATTGGCATATTAAAGAGTAATATTGGAAGTAGGATGAAATGGTTTGAAGAGGAATATTGGAAGCAGAAAGCAGGGTTGAAATAGTTTGAAGATGGTGATCGTAATACGAAATTCTTTCATGCTTATGTGAAAGGTAGAAGGAGAAAACTACATGTTGAGGAAATATGAACAACGCAGGGAGACAGGATCACTACCACTCAAAATATAGGTGAAGAAGCGGTTAATGTGTTCAAAGAATAATTCACAGAGAGCAGTGAAGCTGAGGACTATTCAATTCTGGATAATATTCTTTCATTAATATGAAAAGAAAAAAATGAGGAGATGGAAAGGATACTGATGCAGGAAGAGGTGAAAATATTATTTTGGCATTAGATAGATCCTCCGCAAGTGGCCCAGATGATTTTTCGGGGTGCTTTTTTCAAACTAGCTAGGACATCATGGGAGAAGATATTACAAATATAGTTCGAGCAGTTTTTGCAGGACAAGGGCTGCCTAGATATTCTAAAGAAGGAGACGATAGTAAATTTTGGAGATCTAAGACCAATCAGTGTTAACATATTCACCACCAAAATAATTTCTAGGATAATTCATGAAAGGATTTCTTCAGTATTGTATAATATCGAACAATCAGGCTGGTTTTCTAAAGGGCAGAAGTATCACGAAGAATGTTCTACTTGCTCAAAAGATTATAAGAGATATTGATAAGAGAAATAAGCTCCACAATGTAGTGGTGAAGTTGGACATGGCTAAGGCATATGATAGAGTTTCATGGAAGTATCTAGTATGGGTATTAAGGAAGTTGGGTTTCTCCAGAAGAATCAATGACATAGTGGTAAGAATATTTAGTAATAATTGGTATACAATCCTAATGAATGGGCAGTCTTTTGGTTTCTTTCAATCTTCTAGGGAATTGAAATAGGGAGACCCATTGTCACCCATATAGTTTATAATAGTTACGGAGGTATTGTCACGAGCTTTGAATAATCTATTTGAGGATCCAACGTATAAAGGTTATAGTATACCAAAGTGGAATCCTAGAATAAATCATTTATCATACGCAAATGACACCATCTTATTTCATTCTGGGAACGCTTATTCGATAAAGAAAATGATGAAGGTCTTAAGAGATTATGAGTTGGTTTCAGGACAGATGATCAATTTACATAAAAGCCTTTTTTATCTTCATGATAAAGTCCCACCAAGAGTGGATAAAAATGATTACAAGAATTAGACAGGGTGGATTTCTTTTTACTTATCTATGGTGCCCAATTTTATATAGGAGCAGAAAGAAGGTACATTTTGATAATTTGATCTAGAATGTATGAAATCGAATAAGTTTATGTGCAAAATAGACTATTATCCTTTGGAGGGAGACATATGTTTGTGGCACATGTACTACAAACTATGCCAGTCCACCTTTTATCATCTATGAAGCCTCTAAAATCTGTAATTGAGCATTTTAGAATCGATGAATCCTCCAAAATCTGTTATTGAGCATATTCACAAGATGTTTGAGAAATTCTTTTGGGTAAATGCAACAGGGACTAAAAACAAACATTGAGTTTTTTGGGATAGGATGTGTTACCCAAAAGAAGAAGGAGGAATAGGGTTTAGATCATTGAGGGATGTCTCAAAAGCTTTATTTACTAAATTATGGTGGAATTTTAGAAGAAATACTTTTGCATTATCAGGTACCTCTATATGGAATAAGTATTATAAGAAACTGCATCTCGTTGTGGCAACGGAAATTGGAGCATCTCATGTGTGGAAGAAAATGATAGAAATAAGAGAGGATGTTGAACATAATATATGGTGGCAGCTTAATGATGGTGGATCTAATTTTTGGTTTGATAACTGGACAAAGCAAGGTGCTTTATATTATATTGAGGAAGGTCTAATAGTAGATGAAGAACCAGAAGTACAATGTCTTGTTACAGAAGATGACTGGAATAGGACAGTCCTAAGGAATCATATTTTAGAGGAAAAGACAGAATTTATTATCAACCACATAAAACCACCAAGGGAGCCCTAAAGACAGATGTAGCATGGTGGATAGGAAACTCCCAAGGTTACTTTAATGTCAAGTTAGACTGTAATTTGGTAAGGAAAAGGAGAAATGGTAGAAGGGATTACCTAATGATATGGAATAAAGCCCGACCAATAAAGATTTTCTTTTTATGGAGGCTATGGAATAGAAAGATATCTACAAATGATAATTTGATAAGGATGAATATACAGATGGTCTCCAGATGTTGGTGTTGTGAGGAAAGGAAAATGAAAATCATGACCCATGTTTTTCCTAAAATCTCATATAGTCTACAAGTTATGGGAATATTTCCCTAATGTTGTTGGTATCAGATTACAGGGGATGCATTACAGCAGCTTATAGTACAATGGTGGAGTTATGAGACTAATCATAAGTCCAACTGATTTACAGATTAATACTATTAGTATACTATGGAAGTTATGGGAAAGGAGAAATTGCACAAAGCATAGGGGACTTATGTCTTTGGAATACATGAAAAAACAAGTGGAAGATATAATCAGAAAAGCAATAAAAGTGCAATATCCATGGATAAAAACTAGTAAAGAAAATTGGCCAAATTTGATCAAATTATTAGAGAATTATAGGCCTAGTTTGCTCTACTTAAAGGTAATATGAAAAAAATCAAAAAGAGAAAAATTGAAATGTAATACAAATAGTGTAAGTAAGGGTAATCTTAGGGAAAGTTCCTTGGGCTTTTGTATTAGAGATACAGAAGGAGATCTAATTTATGCTAAAGCATAATGGATAGGAATTGCTATAAACATGGAGGCAGAAACACAAGCAATTCAAGAAGCATTACAGTATTTTCAACAAAATCATATTTTTGAAATTATATTGGAGTCATATTCACACAGTCTTATCGATATGATTAACAATCAATAGGGAGTACCGTGGGAGCTAGTAGAAAGAATGGAGGAGATAACAAAGATGATGATGCACATATAGGTGGACTTACAACATATATATATGGAGGGTAATTTTGTGGCAGACTCCTTGGCTAATGAAGCTGTGGAAAATAAAATATGCAACGAATATCACAGATTTTTAAAGCTACCAAGATAAATAAGAAAGCGTATAAACATAGATAAATCACAACTATCCACTCTACAAATAAAGACCAAAAGAATCACATGGTGATGATAGAAGCAGAAATAAAGAAATTGGCAAGAACAACAATTAATAGTAGGCTAGAACAGGAAGGCAATATTTACAAAGCTATAAGAGAACCAGAGCATCGTATGACTATATACAAGACAATTATATTAGGGCAAAATAACAAACGCATCAATAGATATCAGGGTCTAAACTCATCACTGGCAAAACAGCCTACTTCAACATACATCAGTGAGCACATGCAGATGGATCCCAAGGGGTTGATAGATTTTTTTAGGGTAGAGGGCTATAAGAAAAGAAGGAGAAACATGAAGGCGACAGAGTTAAAGGGAGAAGAAGCCATAAGGTATATTTATCCTAGATACTTACAAAAAAGGATAGATTTAAGCATCAGCAAAAGGAAACTGTCCCCAGGCAGCTCAACTCGATCAGCCACCTAGATTCAAAGGTAATTGTTAGGACCCATAACGTAAGTTAAACCCCGACCGTCCTTAATTGGTTCGATTTAGTAAAGTTTGGGACCGAATACAACATTTCTTGTAAGTTTGGTCCTTAAGAATAAAAATTCATGTGGGTCAAGATGTGTGTGAGTTGTTGATTGGCACAAGTGGAACATGTGTACCTATATATACATGTATATCCTTACAAGATCAACAACATTCTATACTTAGAAAAATTAGC
>JAOTQJ010000091.1:13242369-13265643 GCA_025642045.1 Solanum sejunctum | reverse complement strand
ATCTTCATCCCATAATGCTCTGGCTTGTTATGATTATATGGAGTGCTATTGAGATTAGTTATTCATTATATCATTGATTTGTTTATGCCTTTACATGATTAGTTTCGGTTTTGATTTGATGACACTTGATGAATTAGTGAGAACTTGATAAATTGTAGAATTTTTCCTTATGACTTCAAAGTGGGATAAATGAGGATTATACTATCATAGCTTTTGATGATAGAATTTTCGGATGGGGTAATTGTGAAGGTTATGAATTGCCTCGTAGTTGTGGGGGTTGGTTGGAGTGTTGGCGGTACCGGTATTCTATATTACTTAACCTTGTGTTTCTTAGTTCACTTGCAGAGTACCATGTGTTTGGTACTCAACCCCCTTGCTATAATAATTTTGTAGGTTACGAGCCCGGATTATTGTGATACTCTCTACTCTTTCTTGTCCGAGGCTTGCTGTAGAGATTGTGAGAGGTAGTTGTTTGCCATCCCAGCTGACTTCTTGCTCCTATTGATGATTTTGTTCTATTATAGAGACAATATAATTTGATACTTGCATTTTTTTCGATTCTATTGTAATACATTAGAAGCTTGTGCACGTAACAATCAGATTTTAGGGATTTTTATATCAAGTTGACTCGTTATCCATAATTGAACTTTCATTTGTATTATAATTCCGCATTTTTAATGTTATAGTTTGGTTGTTAGATGACTTGTCTTGGTGGGTTAAGACGAGTGCCATCACGCCCGAATTTTGAGTTGTGACATATAACCTATACATCTTCAATAGGAGTGATACTAGAAGGATCACCTATGTATTTTTGAAGCATTAAGACATGAAAATCTGGATGAACAATTGAAAGATCTTGGGGTAGTTCTAATTCATATGCAACCAGCCTAAACCTCTTAATAATTTTATATGGCCCTATGTAATATGGGCTCAATTTTTCTTTCTTACCAAATCTCACAACACCTTTCATTTGGGACACCTTTAAGAATACCCAATCTCCTACTGAGAATTCAAGGCCTCTTCTCCTAGCATCCGCATATGACTTGTGATGACTTTGGGCTATTTCTAGCCACTGCTGTATTACCTGACTTTTTTCATGGCTTATTATACTAGATCTGGCCCAAGCAAGGTGGTTTCACCCACTTCAAATCATTCAATTGGCGACCTACATTTTCTTCCATACAGAGCTTCATATGGTGGCATATCTTAATGCTTGAATGGCAGCTATTATTATAGGAAAATTCAATAAGTGGAAAATGATCCACCCAACTACCCTTGAAGTCCATTGCACAAGCCCGCAACATATCTTCAAGTGTTTGAATGGTACATTCTAATTGATCGTTTGTTTGAGGGTGGAAAGTTGTACTCAAATTCACTTGTGTCCCAAAACTCCTTCGGAACGACTTCCAAACTTTGTAGTGAATTGAGCTCCCCCAATTAGATATAGTGGAGATTAGGACCCCATGTAGCCTATCTCTTTAGATATAACTTTGAATACTCTTCAGCTATATAATTACTCTTAACTGGCAAGAAATGTGTTGACTTTGTAAGTATATCAACTATTATCCATATGAACTCAAACGTTTGAAATGAGCAAGGCAACCCAGTAACAAAATACATATTAGTTATATCCCATTTCCACGTTGGAAGCTCTATACATTGCATATAACCTACCAGCTTTTGGTGCTCTACTTTGACTTGTTGGCAATTCAGACATTGAGTCATAAATTTTGCAAGGTCCTTTTTTATGCCTCCCTACCAAAATATTCCCTTCAAGTCATGATACATCTTAGTTAATGTCGGATGGATGGAATCACTTGAATAATGGGTTACTTCCATTATTCTCCTTCTTAGTCCATTAATATCCGGCACACATAATCTATTTTGGAATAAAGTACTCCATTTTGTGTAAGCTCAAAGCATTTTATCTGTCACGTGTCAGGAGGCTACCCTAGATATAACTGGCACTCGAAACTATTGTTAGCCCCCGAGTGAACCAATTGGCCTCATCATCACATGAACTCGACAGCAGAAGAATATGCTCACATAGAAAGGGAATCATATGCATAAATATACATACATACATATATATATACATACATACATACACTCTCTCTCTCTCTCTCTCTCTCTCTCACACACACACACACACATATACATATATATATATAGATAGATATATATTATAACTCAAATAACTCATGGTCTCCAATGTATAAATTAGGAGTACATAAATACTCATAGTCCTCTACTCAGTGTCTATGAAGCCTCTATCTCTACAGTCTAAAAAAGTACCATGACAAGCCATGACTATCATAAACTCAAAAGAATAAACTCAAAGCATACAAAATAAAATAAATGACATCCTCCGAATTCAGGGGAGGAATCAATAATCTTTGGAACTAGGAAATGCTAAACTTCAACGATGCGCCTGCTAAAGTCCTCTATCACCAGTATCTGCATCATAATATGATTCAGCACTGAGTAGTATCAGTACGTGGAATATACGGTATGTAAAATAACTGAATAGGAATAATATGGGAAGAATAATATGGAAATAACATCAACTCAACTCAGTAAAATATGCAACTTTAAGAATAAAATCTTGCTTTGAAAAATACACTCAATAGTGTGTAGCTTACACCAAATCATTTAAATCTTATAATAAAATGATGCTCTTCAAATGATACTTCAATATGCAACCTCAGTCAAATCAAATATGCAAATTAGGGAGTTTCTCTATCAATATACTCTCCACCCCACCATAAGTTATAGTGAGGTAAAACGATGGCGATGTCATCACCACGCAAATCCTAAACTTGTCATGATAAATGACATACAAACTCTACCTCATGAACCATGATTCATCAGCCTAATCCCTCTATTGGGACAGAAGTTGCTAGAAGAGCTTTACGACTATCCTACACTGGGAAACGTAGTTCTGGGGTGTTCCTCTCACCCAACTCGGTGCTCAGTACTACTCTCAAAAATCCTATTTAAAACTCACGAAGTAAATAACTTTCTCAAAACATCTCATCAAGTCTCATTGGACCTAAATTTTAATATCTTCATCTCAATATCATGTCATCATCTTTCATCAAATGAGAGAAATTTGAAAAATTTTCTTATATCCTCATCAAATATTACTCAAAATATTGTGTAAAACACAATGCACAATTCCATCAAGAACTCACTAAAATACACATCATCTCCTCAAAATTTTTCTCAAATTATTATTTATGCTTAAAATTCATATTGATGAAAACTCAATAAAATATGCTCAATGTATAAAGATAACCATTAAACTCAACTTTTGAAAAATGCTTAAGAAAAGGAATAAGATATAATCATCACTTGGAGTTCATGTGAATGAAGCATGAACATACATTCAATTAATTATTCAACTCAACTTCACCATCCCTCTTTACGTACAAGAAAATTCAACAGAACGGCGAATATTTCAAGGATTCAACTCAAGAAATTTTTTTTTGAATTCAATTGCAGAGATTAAACATGTGGGGCATGTGGATAAACTCAATCCAACACTATGGGTAGCCTTATATATCTGAGGTGAAGAACAATGTGAATCCTTATAAGGATTTGACCTCCCAACTCCGGATCTCAAGCTCCTCTCTTTTTCTTCTTTCTAAACTCCCTCTTGGAGGCTTTAAAAATGGGTGGAAAAACTATTATTTGCAGAAAATGACCTTATAATTTTTATAGGACTTGGGAGGGGTTAAGAATTGTCCAAAATACCCTTCCCAAAATGAAAGAGAAAAATTCACCTCAGAATAGCCAATTCGCGACACGGAGTGGGCGTGCACTTGTGTAATATTTGACTGAAAACTTAAAACATGTTGAATAACTATTTTTCTATGAAAATACACATAAATCACATTTGTCAAATGCATTGTATATGTAATCGTAAATTACTTTTCGATTGATATTTTAATCATGCAAGAAAAAATATTGAGCAAAATACAATTGTTGGTCCGCTTCCCAGGCGTGTTACGCCTCGGGCAAGTATCAACACTATTTTTGGGTTCAATTATGAAAAATTATCTTTTGACTCAGTTGCTGTAAAATCAGGTTGAGACCATTTTTTCACTCAATTTTCTATGGTGATCACAAATTCGATCTCAGATTTTCCATTGAAGCTTGAGAAGACACGTTATGCACACAATTCTATTCTAGGGGTATCTTGGTAATTTCATGGGGTATTATATTATCTCCGCCTTGGAATCATTCATCCTTAAATATTGAGTAGAGGTTTAAATAAGACACGAGTAGGCTCAATACGCATCTCAATACTCACTCGACAACTCAGACTCTCAAATCTTCATCAACCCTAATAGTCTCTATTCAGATTCGGGAATACACACATCAAGAACTTAATTACTCAAATACTCCAACTCATGAGTTAAACTCAACTCGTTAGAGGGCATTATCATCTGCAATTCGTAACTCTCGTCAAGGCCTAAATTTTATTACACACTCCCACCAATGTCAAGCCTATCTCAAGGTCACCTTGTGCTTCCTCATAAGTTAGTTAGAATTCTATAATATATCCCATAAGGTTATCATTTTATACCTTAGACATCCTCATCGGGAGGCACAAACGAGACATTAGAACTTGAGAAATTTGAATCATTCGAACACCTCGTTAATCAATTTTTTGAACTAAGGAAGGGGGTCATCAACTCTAATTGAGAATGAGAACATTGTGATATGCAAGACTCTATGGAAACTCTCGAGCTCAACTCCCCACCCCCAGTGTACTTTCTTTCATGGGACTCTTCTCCATTGACTTAAGCTTATAGCTTTTACTCAAATTTCCACCTAACCACCTCTTTCTCTTTCATTGAAGCCTACTTCTGAGCCTCAAGGTTCTATTCACAAGATGATCACATTCATACAAAGCTAATCCTCAATGCTCAACTCTAAACTTCCACAGAGCTTTTATTAAAAGATCAGTAGTCCTTTTCACTACTTCACTACTCTTTCTCGAACACTTATTATGAAGTCCTCACTAGTCTATCACTGATACTCACATAAAAACAACCACGAATTCAGGCCTATCACTCTAGATACTCCAACTATACCTTAGAATTTTCAACCTTACTTATCACTTCTACCTCCACCATTCAACGAGATCTCACTCAAAGTCATATCAGCACACTCTTGCCTATTTGTTGCACATCATAGGTTCTCATCTTTCTCTCTCTCGCTACTTCTATCCCTATCTGGCACAAGGTTAATAGCAATGTCACAATAAGGATACAAATACTCTGCCTCATCTACCCTTACTCTCAGTATACTACTATCAGTATCACAATTTAGACCTAGAGGAGCTCATCATCCCCGCCCCCTTTGGCAAAACCTCAAACAACTTTCATGCAAATTAAGCATGAATACCATTAAGAATTGAAATACTCAGATACTCGAATGCTCATTCTCAAGAATAGACTTTGAACATAAGATCTAAACTTTAAACTCCATCTCTAACATCATTGTTTGGTACAAATACTATCAAAGACTTGCATACTCAAGTATGCAGAGGCTCGAAAGTGTAACGACCCAAAAAAGTGCCCAAATATGTGCCTCAAAAGTACTCAGAATTGCAAATATCTAAAGTTTTGCTCATTATTTCAGAAATCTGACTTTATATTCTTGTTCAAGGGGGTCACATTTAGTAGATAATTGGTCTAACCCAAATTTTAGAGCAACCGTATCAAAATTCAAAAATTGCAAAAATGCGATGTAGAAGGGTCAACTTTGAAGGGTCATATCTCTTAACATACAAAGAACTAGGTGGCCTATGACCTACCATTTTAAATTCCTTTGAATTAGCTTTCCAACGCACTTATTTTTACCTTATTCTAAGATCGGATAAAGGATTTATACCCATTTTTATAGAACTCATTTGTAAAAAAAAAATGCAGATTCTAGTGAGTAATTCGCTTCCGCAACACGCCCTGTTATTTTTGGTGCCTATTTTAATTGATTTGGTCAAGAACTTATACATCTTGGGCCTAAGGGTTCCAAGACTTGAAAATACTTATACTTAGCCTTATTTTACCCTCATATCATCTTGAACATTCTACAATACTCACCAAAATACTTAGCCAAATATTTACTGCCAAATTCAAGTCCCAAAACCCTCATATGAATCTAAGGAACTCCTTCAAGCATCAAGTCTCCATTATTGTCTCCTTCAAGAAATTCTTCAAGGTCAAGGTATGTGGTTGAACCATTAGGTCCTTTACCCATGGTGCCTAAGCTTCCTTTTTTACTAATATTGCATGATTTAAACTTGATTTTACATATGGATCTTGTATATTAAGAAATTTACTGCACAGTGATTTTAGTTCATGAAAGTATGGTTTTTTTAGCATGTTTTGAGCTCTAAATCTTGGATCTAATGTTGGATTTGATGAGGGGTTTTTATGTGAATGTCTTGGGGGTGTTGCAAGGTGTTGATTGAAGGTTTCAGCATAGATTTTCTTGCATGATTTCATCTCTAGATTACATAGTCTTTTACCCCCCATTACACCCCACTGCAAGTTTTTGATAAAATGTCCGGCTAGGATTTTTTTGGAATTGAAGGTCCAAAGCATAAGATATGATATAAATGACTATATGATGATGAAATGAGTTTATGTACATGATGAATTATATATGAACTGTTGTATTAGACCATTTTCTGTCACGACCCAATCCTAGGGCCTAGACATGACTGGCGAATGGGGAACCCGAAGGAATCCCCAAACAAGCCTCATAGCATATCAATACACATCCTTGGTCGCAGAACAATTAAATGAAATTTGAGGAGTGAAAATAAGGGAAAAAGGGACTAACAGAGAACTTGTCATAACATACAGTCAAGAGATAATAGAATCAACTCATGGCATAAATACATAGTTTTGTCCAACAACACCTCTACTACATAGATAATGGTGGGGGCCAAGACACACAACTGAGCTCAACCTCATAGTCATAGGTAAATGATAAAGTAAGGAGAATATGAATACATAGTGTGAGAGAATATTCCTTGTCCCTGGAATAGAGGACTCACGAAAGGCTAGCTTGAATAATGCATCTAGCCATAAGAAGAATCAATAGGATCTCCAGTCCCTACATACTGATATCATATAGGAAAGAGTATGCGTTAGTACATTTGAATGTACTAAGTATGTGGGATAAAATGCAATAATAGATAGACATCATAATCCAAAATACATAATGATAGGAAATAGGCATAATATAGCAATATGACATGTATGATCAATGCATAAGTAAAACATGTTTAAGGAAATCATGCTCATATAAGATATCATATGTGAAGAAGACACCAAGCTAGCTTTTTGACGTTAGTTGATTGATGATGGTCACAACCCAATCATCCTGGGTGGTGAGGTATAGACCCCTCACACGATTGATATTGTTCATACCCCAATCATCCTAGGTGGTGAAGTATAAACCCCTCACATGGTTGATGTTGGTCGCACCCCAATAATCCTAGATGGCGAAGTATATATTCCTCACATGGTTGATATTGGTCACACCCTAATCATCCTAGTTGGTGAAGTATAAACCCCTCACATGGTTGATACTGGTCACAACCCAATCATCCAAGGTGCCAAAGTATAAACCCCTCACATGGCTACCCAGGCTCTTATCCTCCTGGATTGGGCATGGTCTAGTGCAACACTTTATATAGGATTCATCATAAGCGCTAATGCAATACTTCATGTAGGAATAATCATGTACATAAGTATTTTCATTATCATAACATCATTCATATCATATATCATGCTTTGTACCTTCAATTTCTCAAGAAACCATAACTAGATATTTTATCAAACACCTTAGGGGTGTGTAATGGGGGTAAAAGAGCATGCACTTTAGATATAAAATCATGCAAACAAATCAGTGGTAAAACCTGTAACCAACACTTTGCAACACCCCCAAGACATTCACATCAAAACCCTTATTAATTCCAACATTAGATCCATCATTTGAAGCTCAAAATATGCTAAAATAACCATGCTTTCATGAACTAAAATCGTTGTGCAGTAAATTTCTCAATATACAAGACTCACATATAAAATCAACTCTAAATCATGCAATATTATTAAAAAGAGGGTTTAGGCACCATGGGTGGAAGGACCCAATGGTTCAACACCATAACCTTAGCTTAGGATAGGTTCTTGAAGAAGACTTTAATGGAGACTTGATGTTTGAGTGAAATCCTTGAAGGAATCCTTAAGGTTGGTCTTGAGTTTGGGACTTGAATTTAGGGTGAAATATGAATCAAAATGTTTGAGTGAGTCTTGGGAAAATTTTTAGGAATATATGAGGGTGAAATAAGGCTAAGTATATATATTTTCAAGTGTGGGAACCCTTAAGTACAAGACTTAAAAGTCATGGACTAAAGTCAAGAGAAAATAGGACCAAAATGGACTGCTCATTGGAAATTGCATTTTTTGCATGGGCGAGTTTACGAAAATGGGCATAAATCCTTAATACAAACTAGAAATGAGTTGCAATAAAGTGAGTTGGAAAGATGATTCAAAGGGCATTCAGTTGGTAGGTCGTAGGCTATCCAGTTCTTTGTACACTAAGAGGGATGCCCCTTCAAAGTGGACCCTCTTAAATAGTGTATTTTGCGATTTTTGAATTTTGATGCGGTTGATCAAAAATTATGGCTAGACCCATTTTCCACTCTAATTGACCCCCTAAATAAGAATATGAAGTCATATTTTCAAAATAACAAATGAATTTTTAGATATATGAAAAATAATATTTCGGGCACTTTCGAGGCACATTTTTGGACAATTATTTTTTGGGTCATTTCATTTTCGATCCAGGAGCCTAGTTGAGTGGTTAATACCTTAACCTCTAGGGTTATGGCTATGATTACTAATCAAGTTGAGGAATTAATATCTCAACAACTTAGGTGATGGGTGCTTGCATCACTAACCTAGTTGATAGGTTAATATCTCAACTACAAGGGTGATAGGTGCTATAATCACTAACCTTGATGAGAGATTAATACCTCACACACTAGGGTGATGGGCGCTATCATCACTAACATTTATGAGGGGTTAATACCTTACACACTAGGGTGATGGGTGCTATCATCACTAACCTTGATGAGGGGTTTATACCTCACATAGTAGGGTGTGGGTGCCGTCATGACTAACCTTCCAAGTGATTTATACTATGTAAATCTAGCTTGGTCTATTCTTCACATATGCTATCTTATATGAGCATGATTTATTTAAACATGTTCTACTCTAGCATTGATCATACATGCCATCTTGCTATAATATGCCTATTGCCTAATGTTATGCATTTTGATTTTGATGTCTATTTATTGTTGCATTGCATCACACATACTTAGTACATTCAAATGTACTAATTCATACTCTTTCCTACATGATATCATCATGTAGGAATCGGATCCCGAGTTGATCATCCTCCTACTCCAAGTGGCTAGTCTGTGCTATTCAAGCTAGTTGGTGACTCCTCCATTTCGGGGACCTTAGTCTATAATTCTCTTAAGATGTATTAAGACATTCTTCTTTATGTTCTATTTTGACTATGAGGGTGAGCCAGATTGCTTTGTCTTGGCTCCCGCTCTTATCTATTTAGTAGAGGTGTTGTCGGACATGTTATGTATCTATGATATGAGTCTTGACTCTTTTGTCTCTTGATATTGTTATTATGCAAGCTTTCCCTTAGTCCCATTTCCCCTTTTTTTAAGTTTCATATGTCATTTTACATTAATTTTGCGACCAAGTATGTGTAATAATATGCTACGAGGCTTGTTTGGGGTTCCTTCAGGTTTCTCATTTCAGTCATGTCAAAGCCCTAGGCTTGGGTCATGATAGAAAGGAACATCAACTTAAAGATAGGAAATTAACTGCATTATCACAATTCAGGAGTACTCATCCTCACCCATCACCCATAACTTCTAACTACCATTAACAATGGCATTACAAGTCGAAGACTAATGCATGTCTAAGATGATATCAAAATCAAGAACTCTCACTCTCTCTCATAAACCATCATTCCTCTGCTATCGTCAATACTTCTACCAAGGATAGAATGCTGGATTACTCAAAAAACTTGGAATGAAAGATCATTAGCACAATATATTCAAGGAATTCAATCTGAGAGCATTTGTAATGTAATACAACCTCATTTGCGCTTTTTGGACCTATCATGAATTTATGGAATTGAATATGTTGTGAAACTCAAGCTGCATCTCGTATGACAAAAGGTTGTGAATTCTGAGATTTCAATGAGGTAAAGTACAACTGTCACTCCTGATCCTTGAGACCCATCTTGCATATGAATCCACATTGGGTGTATGGGTGCAGCCCAGAGGCATGGTGCTCATACATAAGATAGGAATAAAGCATCTCTTCAATCGAGCTCGAAGGGGTATAAAGGACTGAAAAATGTCAATGGCTCATCTCGATCAACTCATCAATATCAAAACTCAAAACTCATTCTAGTTTAGTAACTCCTCATATCCCTCTTACCTCAAAGGTCCTCTTTCTAACCCTACGAATTATCTACCCTTTAGTACGGTCTAAGTATAATCCTCCACACAATTGGGGCATCACTATCCGCAAGAGCCTCTCAAACCCTTTTGTTATTTAGGGACTCAAAGATATGAGGTCACCATTAGAACCTTCCTCTAGGATACGACTCTTAGCTTCCTTCTAGCTCTGTGGGCATCTCTCTATACCTTCAAATCCTATTGGTAGGCATAGCACTCTCCATTACTCATATAATTTAACATCTTTATTTATCTTCACTAACATTCAACTCCTAAGTATATAATTTATATGACTAGGGAAGTCTTGGATTACACAACAAAACTCATCATCACTCATACATAAATCCTCATCGAACTCATTACTAGGTGACCAAGAAATGCTTACACAACTCATTCTTACGTTAACAACTTAATTAGGCCATCTAGGTTCTTATAACACGTCATAACTTAGAGCTTCACAACATTATACACTATAGTGAATGCACATCTTAAGCCTCTTCTTACGTAGTGTTCCATCCTTAACTTTACTATGTCCATCTAAATAATATCTCCACCATACTTGTAGCATCTCACTTGTTGTAAGTTGACATCTTAATGTTAAACACACACTACAACAAGACCCTTAAAACAAATCTCCGACCAAAACTATCACTGTCATAGTATTACCTCACCTCCCTCCTCACATCAGTCCCCAAAATTTCAAGCTTAGGGCTTAATGCTAACATGTGCATCACCCACTTCTCTCATATTACACCAATCTATGAATGCTAGGTTACAATTTAGGAACATAGGCCTGCTAAGGTCTCACAGTGAATACTTAATATATACATCCCCTCTTAACAACTTTAGTACCATTCTCCCATCTAGTATACCTCATTATCTAGCAAAGCTCATCACTATATGAACATCAGGAGACTCTCACTTCAAAATCGTAAGCCTATTTTAGGTCTATCACACTGAAAGCACTTTTATCCCTTATTCAATATCTATACTTCACCCTTATTTACATTACAGCATCCACATAAACCTCTTTCGAAGTTGAGCACACTCCAACTTATCCTAAAAAGAGCTCTTTCTACATACCTCATCATGAATGTAAAATGGTATTTACTATTCATTGGTTAAGACTTATGGGAATCCAATCATCTGTACATTACTTACCTAATGGACACATGACTCTAGTTACAAGCATCAATCGATTACTACTCTCACCATCTGGTCTCCTCCTCTCCCTCATCATCTTTCTTGTTTAGGTTTAACAACTTTACTTATGGTTTAAAAGAACTCAAATCACACTCATAGTTAGCAACATTAAACTTCTTGTAATTATAAGCTTCTCTCTCATGAATAACACCAAAGGCAAGTAAAGACTCGAATTATACCTGTCAAAACATCTGGGACTATGTCTTTAATCTAGCAACTATCGCGACACACAACTGGTCTATATCCTCACTCGAGCTAGAAGTAGCACCTCTTTGATTTCCTCTAACTAGTGGTGTTGACGTACAAGGTTGAGCTTTGTTGGTCCTCTTGGGAATATCCCTCTTAAAGTAACCCTTTTGGCCACACGTATAGCAAATATTAGTGCCTATTTGACACCTCCCCAGATGAAGTTTGCCACACTATCCACATGGGAGGTTTCCTTTATGTCCTCGAGCCATATGTCCTTGTAACAAAGAGTCTCGGACCTTGAAGGGCTCATCTTTTTGTGGCCTTAGATTATATCTATTACTAGATATGGGTGCATCCACCTGTGATGGGTGAATCTACCCATCGAGTATATGCAGGAAATTGGGTAATTGGCTCAAGCTCCTCAGTCTTGACAACATTCCTCGGGTTCATGGAGCATTTAGGAGGCATGGTCTGCAAATGTGCAACACACATTTTTAGAGAAAGACTTTCTAGAGTTCAGCTTTATAGCACAAATCAGGATAAAAAAGAAATATGACAACTCCTAATTCCCCATAGCTTCTCTATTATGGATGTGGCATGCTTCACACCAATAATAAAGGCTCTATTAGACATGACTTCAAAGACTCTCTAGGACTCTTGAACCTTATGCTGCGATACCAATTTTTCCATGCCCCGGGAGGTTACCTTAGTTGTAATTCGCACTCACAGACTATTGCTAGCCCCAAAACAAACCACTTGGCCTCATTATCACATCAACTCGATAGCAGAAGAATAGTTCTCACATAGAAAGGGCATAATACCTATATATATATAACTAACTAAAATAACTCATGGTCTCCAATGTATAAATTAGGAATGCATAAATATTTGATAGTCCTCTCATTGTCTCTGAAGCCTCTATCTCTACAGTGTAGGAAGGTACCATGATAGGTCATGGTTATTACAAACTCAAAACAATAAACTCAAAGAATATGAAATGAAATAAATGGCATATGCCAAATACAGGGGAGGACTCACTAATCTCTAGAACTAGGAAATGCTGAATTTCAGCATTTCGCCAGCTGAAGTCCTCTATTACTAGTATCTATATCATGAGATGATGCAGTGGTCAGTAATGTCAGTACGTGGAATGTACAGTATGTAAAACAGCTTAATAGGAATAATATGAGCAGAATAATATGGAAATAACATCAACTCAGTAAAACATGTAAGTTTAAGAATAAAATCTTACTTTAAAAAATACACTCAATATTGTGCAACTCATACCAAATCATTTTGAATCTTATAATAAAATGATTCTCTTCAAAAGATACTTCAATTTGCAACCTCAGTCAAATTAAATATGCAAAATAGGGAGTTTCTCTAACCGACATGCTCTCCACCGTACCATAAGTTATGGTGAGGTATAACGAAGGAGACGTCATTGCCACGCCCATTCTAAACTTGCCACGGTAAAGAGCATACAAACTCTACCTCATGAATCATGATTCATCAACCTCGTCCTTCTTTTGGTATAGGGATTGCCAGAACGAGCTGCAAAACTATCCTAAGCTGGCATATGTAATTTTAGGTGTTCCTCTCACCCAACTCTGTGCTCAATACTACTCCCAAAAATCCTTTTTAAAACTCATCAAGTGTATAATTTTCACAAGACATCTCAGCAAGTCTCATTGGACTTAAAGTTTAAACATCATCTTCATCTCAACATCACGTCATCATGTTTCATCAAATAAAAGAAATTTGAAATTATTTTTTATATCCTCATCAAATATTACTCAAAACATTGTGTAAATCTCAATGCCATATTCCATCAAAAACTCACTAAAATATGCATCATCTCCTCAAGATCTTTCTCAAATTATTATTTATGTTAAAAATCTATATTCATGAAAACTTAATAAAATATGCTCAATGTACAAAGATAAACATTTAAACTCAACTTTTGAAAATGCTTAAGAAAAGGAATAAGGTATAATCATAAATTGGAGTTCATGTGAATGAAGCGTGAACATACATTCAAGTAATTACTCAACTCAACTTTACCATTAACACCTCTTTATTTATAAGAAAATTAACAAAACGATGAATATTTCAAGGATTCAATCGAGAAACTTAGGAAAACTTTATTTGGATTCAATTATAGAGATTGAACATGTGGGGCATGTGAATGAACTCAATCCAACACTATGGGTAGCCTTACATACCTAAGATGAAAAACAATTGCAATCCTTACATAGATTTGACCTCTCAATTCCGGATCTCAAGATCCTCTCGTTTCTCCTCTCTAAACTCCCTCTTGGAAGCTTGAAATTGGGTCTAAAAACCCTTATTTGCATAAAAATGACCTTATAATCATTTATATGACTTGAAAAGGGTTTAGAATTGTCCAAAATACCCTTCATGGATTGACAGAAAATAATTCACCTTGGAATAGCCCTGTTCTCGATGCAGATTGAGCGCGCACCTATGTAATTTTTACTAAAAACTTAAAATGTTTTGAAAAACTATTTTTCTATAAAAATACACATAAGTCACATTTGTAAAATGCATTTATGTGTAATTTTTGATAAATTTCTTTCTCATCAACTTTTCAATCTCGCAAAAAAATAAATTGAGAAAAATATAAGTCTTGGTCCTCGTCCCATGCACATCGCGCCTTAGGCTTGTATCAACACTGTTTTTGGGTTTAACTACAAAAAATTATTTTTTGACTTGGGTCGAACTAAAATCAGGCCGAGACCATCTTCCCACTCTATTTTCTGTACTGATCGCAAATCCAGACTCAAATTTTCCATTGGAGCTTGGGAAGATGTATTATGTGGACAATTCCATTCTAGGGATTCTTGGTAATTTCATAGGGTGTTACATCATTGTACCTTGACTCATCTTAACAAGATCTTCAAACTGCTTTTCTTTCACCTCCCTTACCAATGAAGACTCTATAGTATTATGCAGAACAAACCCTTCCTTTTGAGTTTCAAGAAGGCGAACTCCCAAACTGGCTGATCCTTAGCCATTCCTTGTTTTATCATGGTCTGATCACTAATATTAATGATTACCTTATGACTTAGAGCATCGACTACCATATTTGTTTTCCATGGATGGTATAATATATCAACATCATAATCCTTTATTGGCTCTAACCATCTTCATTGCCTTAAATTTAGGTCTTTTTGCTTAAATATGTACTGTAGGCTCTTATGATCAAAATATATGTCAATGTGAACCCCATACAAATAGCGGTGCCACATTTTCAAAGCAAATACAACCATTACTAGCTCAAGGTCATGTGTTGGGTAGATTTTCCCATGCGGTCATAGTTGGTTAGAGGCATAAGCAATTACCCTGCCATGTTGTGTCAGTACACACCCTAAACCAACCCCTGAAGCATCACAATACACTGCATCCCATTTATGCCTTCTGGAAGCACTAGCATAGGTGCAGAAGTTAGCCTGCTTTTCAACTCTATAAAGCTTTTTTCACATGCATCATTCCACTGGAACTTGGTTGCCTTATGTGTCAACTTTGTTAGAGGTGCAGAAATAAAAGAAAAACCTTTAACAAAGCTTCTATAATAACCTGCCAACCCTAGGAAGCTTCAAACTTTTGTAGGTGTTATTAGCCTTGGCCAATCTTTTACGACCTCTATATTTTGTGAATCAACCTTTATTCCTTCATCGAATACATGACCCAAGAATGCCATTGATTTTAGCCAAAATTCACATTTGGAAAACTTGGCGTACAATTGCTTATCACGAAGAATTTGTAATTCTTATCGTAAGTGATATGCATGGTCCTCGTCTAATCTTAAATATACCAAAATATCATCTATAAATACTATCACAAACACATCTAATAATGGCTTGAATATCCTATTCATCAAATCCATAAAAATTGCTGGTGCATTCGTTAGCACAAATGACATGACAAGAAATTCAAACTTGTGTATATCTTTCTCCTTCACCCTCACTTGGTGATAACCTAATCTCAGATCAATTTTTGAAAATCATTTGGCATCTTGTAACTTATCAAATAAATCATCAATCCTGGGGAGGGAATATTTGTTTCTAATTATCACCCTATTCAATTGTCGATAGTCAATAAACATTCTCAAGGTGCCATCCTTTTTGCGTACAAATAATATTGGTGCACCCCAAGGGGACACACTAGGCCTTATAAAACCCTTCCCCAATAAGTCTTTTAACTGCTCCTTTAATTCACGTAATTCAATCGGGGCCATTCTATATGGAGAGATAGAAATAGGTCAAGTGTTTGGAAGTAAGTCAATAACAAAATCTACTTCTCATTCTGGAGGTAAACCTGGAAGCTCTTCAAGAAACACATTGACAAATTCATTCACTACTAAAATAGATTGAAGAGTTGGTGACTTTGCCTCCATATCCGTCACTCTAACTAGATGACATATATATCCCTTGGATATCATATTTTTTGCCATAAAATAAGAAATGAACTTACCCTTTGGTGACCCAATATTGACTTCCCATTCAAGAATTGCCTCATTTGGAAAATGGAAGTACACTATCTTAGTTCGGTAATCCATGGTTGCATAGCAAGAAACTAACCAATCCATACCCACTATCACATCAAATTCCACCATTTTGAGCTCAATAAGGTCAGCCAATGTGTCACGGACACAAACAGTTACTACACAATCATAATAAACTTTTTTAACTATAATAGATTCACAAGTTGGTGTAGAAACTTCAAATGGTTTGTTCAATAATTTAGGCGTTCTCTTAAGCTTCCCAACAACTTGTGGAGTGATTTATGATAGTGTAGAACGAAGATAAATTAATGTATGTACATTATGTGAAAAGAAAGACAATGTACTTGTGACCACATCCGGTGAAACTTCCAAATTTTGCTGACTCCTCAGAGCTTAAGTGAGATTTTGGACTCCAACAGAGTTAGTTGGCCCTCTAACATCTCTACCATGATTTGTAGGTGCTTGTTGACCCCTATCTAATGGAGGTACTGATGATGATAATGCAACAGTTGACCTAGTAGGTTATGTTATATCACCCATATGTCTCTTCGGGTAATCTCTCCTCATATGCCCCGAAACACCACACTAATAACAAGCATCTGTCCCAACACAACATGTACCTAAATGACTCCTACCACATTGTTTGCAAGACTTCCTTGAAGTCATTTGCTGGATTGCTAAATATCCCATGTCCATGCACCTTGTCCTTCACTTCTCTGAACAAATTGATTAGAAAATCGAGGCATAAGCTCACCTTGGGATGGTGTAAATTGCCCTATAGATCTGGTCCTCTTGGACTTCCCGCTTTCTAAATCTTGTGTCCTTCTTCTTTGCCTCTAGTCCTCCAGTTTTTGTGCAAAAGCTTGCATCCTCACTATATCTATGTCTTTATTCAAGAAAGCAATGGTACAGTCTCTAACCAGATATGAATCCAATATATCTACATATCTGTGAACTCTATCTGCCATAGAAGCAACTATATTAGGAGCATACTTGGCCAGAGAAATAAATTGAAGGCAATACTCTATCACGTTCATATTCTATAAGTGGAGATTCAAGAACTAATCTGCACGGGCCTTTGGAATCTTTAATGGTAAGTAATGGTCAAGAAATGCCTTTTTAAACTCCTTTCCGGTAGTTGGATGTACATCTATACCCTTAGATTACTTCCAAGATTTTTACCACAATATATCCATGCCCTTCAATATGTATATTGCTAGCTCAATAGCTTCTATACCACTCACATGCATAACACCTAAAGTACGTTAGACTTGATCAATAAAGTCTTGTATGTCTTCGTTAGGATCTAACCCGGTGAAGGATGGAGGGTCCAAATTAAGGAAGTCACATACCCTCGTGCTAGCTGATCTATTCACACCATCTGTACCTATGAGTGGGCCTTCTTGTCTTTAACCCTGGCAAGTAACTATACAGTCAACAGTTGGACTATATTTCTTAGATCCTGCATGGTGGCATCTGTAGGTGGTTATTGGAGAATTTCACTACTTCCTAGTTCATTAGGAGCTTGAGAAGTTGCAGATGTCTGTGACAGAGACTTATCTGGAGCTTCGTTTCATTTTCTCACCTGACAGGGTATACCAACCACCACTTCTACTTCTTTCCCTTTGCCTTTGTTTTTCCTAGTTTCTAACATTCTTATTGTATAAAATAATGTAGAGGCTAGACCAATCCACCTACAACACTTAACTCTATGGCACGATATAAAGAATGAAAATAAAGTATCAACTCCTAAATGCCACGTCACCTCCTACTTATCAATATGGTGCATAACAGATCCATAAATAAGATTCTACATAGACACAACTTTGTAGTCTCCCTAGAATGACCTGCTCTGATACCACATTTGTCACACCAAAAGTACTATTAAGGCGGACTAGCACCCGTTTCCAATAAGGCTCGGGAAAACCAATGTATACCCATGCACTTTCTATAAATATTATAAGGGTTTTCCATATTCAACATGCTTTCAAGAAAGTAGATAGTAAAAATAAGCCAAAAGAAAATGCATATCACTAGACTGTTGGAGCCACGATGTCTAAAGTACGAGACATGACCACACTTTACTTTACATAGTCTACAAAGCCTCTCGATAAGGAAAAATATCTGATAAGGGTCAGGACAAGCCCCACCTCATGAGTAACTACTATACAATACAGAAATATAAGCTCTAGACACAAATCCTAGAAACAACCTAGAGCTATGTAACAACAACTGGATATCCTATACTTCTACTGGGGATATCGACTAGCTCCTGTTCCTGCAGCATGAAATATAGGTCCCCCATAAGGGATGTCAATACAAGATAATATACTGAATATGTAAGGCAAAAAGTATTGTATATGAAATAAGAACTACAATATATTGAATATGCAAGGCAGGAAGTACAGTATATGAAGTAAGACCTCAAATGAAATCATGCACTGATGTAATAGTAAGAGACCACCTTTAGTCATATTATGGCATCATGTACTTTATGTCCTTTTTATTACTTCACCTTTCGTTATTGTATAATCTGTTCACAACATATAATACAAATGACCAGCTAATCAGTGGTAAGTCAATATTGGGATCGACCCATGCTAGGCTTTCCTTTCACCCTTGGGATACCCCCGTAATATGGAATCGACCCATGCTAGGTTATTCTTCCACCCCTGGAATACCACCCATCAATAAACAACTTACTTTATCTTTTATTTACTTTTGAGAGGTTTCTTTTGGTGGTCATAATATTGAGCTGTAGGACCATAGATATAGCATGTAACACATAAATAATTATATAAGATAATACTATAATGAAAAGAGTAGGTTAAACAAATAATGAAATGCGTAAGAGATGAAACAACACATGAACTTTACTTAGCCAGAGAGAACTTATGTATCTTGGTATCCAAGTATGTATGCAGATTTGCAAGTAACTATGTATGGAAATATATGAACATGTTAAAGAGTGCAAACATGGTTATTATTTATGTCGGAGCTGGTAAGTGCCTCTATGTGCTAGGGAAGAATCTAGATTTTATGCCAAGTAATACAAAATTGAGTAGACTTATATACCTCGTTGTACGACCTCGTTACTACCTCAAAGTAACCATCTTTTCCCCTACATACTTATCTACAATATATTAGGTGATAAAATCCGTATTAGCAGCTAATAAACAAGTTTTGGCAGTCCAATCTCATCAAAAAATAATGCACAGGCAACAAGCGTGTAATTATCAACCCAAGAATAATCTTTCAACCTTTCCACTTCTAATAGTATTTTCTAATACAAATTCTCATATACATATCATTCCCAGCTTGTTTTAGTCCCATAACTATCTTACACCAGCCCACAAAGCACAATATATAATAGTTTTATGAAACACACAAGTAGGCAGCATAACATTACTTTCTTTTGCTACATTTTGACATTAACAATCCCAAACTTGTTCCAACTTTAACCAAATTGTTCCCAACATATTTACACATAAATAGTCCAAAAAATAATTTAGAAGGATATGGAGAACATGAAACAATAATCTCCAATTATCAGCTCATAAGTTCCTACTAAGAGCACAATTACGATATCATGTAAGAACTCATTTTTGTGGAAGATAAAAATGGTGTAGCAACCTTGATACATAATTGCAAAATTAAACCTCATTAAAAACAGCAACCTTCCTCCATAATCAAGCCAACCAAGAGTAGAAAATTTTCCAAATAAATAAGGAAACTATACAACAATCGTTGGAACACATGCTGCCAAAATTCTAGGACAAGTATAACCAGTCTTTTCTCTTTTTTTCATGAAAACCCATATTAAATATATTACTTACCTTTAACCTCAAGGTGTAGCACTTCTCCAAGAACCCTAAAAGTCTGTTATAGCTGCTTTGTAAAGTCAAGAAAGAGTAGAGAGAAAATGTTGAAAAAATCTTATTTTTTCTCCAATGTTGAATGACTTGAAGGAGCTACTTGTGAGCCCTTTTAAAGGAATAATTTGGTCAACTTTCTTTTACATTTTAAGACTTATGTTATCAAGTAAGTAATGTACCATTTTGCTCCTTTTACTTGGGCCTTATTGGGTTCCAATTTGATAGGCCTTGGCTGCCCAGTTTTCTCTTTTGGAAAAATGTCACAATATAGCAAACATTTACTACAAAACATCACAAAGTAACTACAATTTTTAAAAATTGCAAAAAAGAAAACCAATGTTTGATAAAAGTAGCTATAAAATCTCGTGGGTCCCACAAGCTATTTGTATAAGCCCTTTCATCTTTCGCACATAATTTTTCTCTCCATTCTATACAAAATTTCAAATTTCTTTTCATTTAAGATATCTCTAATTTATCTCCTTCAATCTCTCATCAAATCACCATATACACAGGTACCAATTTCAAGTTTCTTTTCCTAATATTATTCAAAAATCTTGTAGCTTCAATCCATTTTTTAAATTTTGGCGATTTTTAATTTTTAGTTTGAAATTTTTAACTTTTAGTTTGAAAATTTTAATTTTTCCTTTTCTTATACACTTGTTTGCCCCTATTTGTTGATAGCAATTATTTATTAGAAAATAACTACGCATTACGGTCGAAGAATCATCATCCAAGAGGGTAACTAGAGGAATAAACTTTGCATGATAAGATTATGGATGATTTGTCATCTTTCTCATTGGGTATGACTCAAGAGTTTGAGGCCATTGCAGGGTCCATTACAAGAGTTAGGGCTAGCGGCGAAGTTAGGTCCAAGCAACGGAATGACAATGTCCCTCGGATAATAAGCTCACAAGGGAAGAGGAAAGTAGGGGAGAATGCTTCTAGTAGTGGTGAATAAAAAAAGAATGGCGACGAGTCTGATGATGGCGACCTTGACGAGATCCAAGAAGAAAATCAAATTTTTTTTTAACAGTGATTCTCACATCACCACATCAAATTCACAAATAGTTATGTATAAATTATATATGCATAACCTTTTTTCTATACATGTAAAAGTGAAATGTTAATATTACACACAATGTGTTATATACACACTGTTTATGCACAAGTTTTCAATAATAACAATATACACTGTGACCCCAATGATTATATACAAATATTTCAGACATATACAATTTTAACTAATTGATTTTTTAAAGTTTGTAGATATTGTCAGTTTATTATATAGCAGAAATTATGTTTTAGATTAAATATTTATACAAAACATACATATATAATTTAAGTTTATTGAGTTACACAACTTAAGCTTTATACATTATAAAATCCATCATTTATGCACAAGATTTATATTTCATTTTTATTAAAGTTATGCAGGAACGATTTTTACAATGAATACCCTGAAGTCTCTAGTGTGTTATATAAATTGTACATTACATTTTAGTTGAAAGACAAGTGAACGTACAAATCTATATATGGCACACCTGTCTAAAGAGAACATTATTTTTTTCTGAAGGGAACCACTATTATCTGTAGTTATTGATAGGTAACACAAGCTATGTTTTAGAATGGATAATTATACAACACACACACATACACTTTAGTCCTTTTGAGCTATAAAATTTAGGATCTTATACAATATAAGTCTATTATTTATGAAAAAGTTTTGTAGTCCATTTTTTATTATAGTTTTATGCAGGAATAACATTTTTTTTACAAAATGAATCTCTTTTGTATAAAATATGTCACATTCCCCACACACATTGAAACTGTACTTTTAGCGTGCTTTGTTTTTGTGTGTTTTATAACTTATACATTACATCTAGGTGAAAGACAAGAGAATATACAAATATATATATGGCACACCTATCTGAACAATATGTAATTCTTTTTTTAAAAATAGGGAGTTCAGTATTTCTTGAATGGAACCTCTAGTGTATATCAGAACACGCAGTGTTATAAAAATGTAAATTCAATGGATGTTTTGCAAAAGATATTGACTGAAAACCAGATGAGGAGGTTTCGTGAAACCTCGTGCTTCTCACATCTATTAGACCTAAATCAAGATGATGTTCAACCTCAAGTCTTCAGGGCTCTCATAATGCTTGAGGTGAAGGGTAGTTCAAGTGACCCGTTTGTTATCCATGTAAATGGTTCAACATTACGGTTCATTATTAGAGAGTTTTCCTTATTTATGGACTGAAGTGTTGTGGAGAGCCATCAGATTTCGTGTTCAACACCGAGGAGCCAAACAGAATAATGCAGCAGTACTTTGGAGACACAAATAGATCTATCAACAAGCATCAGCTAGTTGCCTGTTGTATGACCAAGGTATGGGGCGACAGTAACGATGACACTCTGAAGTTTGTATACTATTTTTTATATATAGCTTCATTATGTCTGAAGAGTCATCCTCCATATTAATAGAAAGAAAATATTTTGATCTAGTTGAATCCGGCAGAGATGTTAACTATCCATGGGGAAATAAGGCATTTGAAGAGCTTCTAAAGAACTTGCATGCCAAGATCACGTTGACTGAAAAGTATTACACGATTCACGGGTTCCCGCTAGCCATGCAAGTTTATCTATATGACTGTGGCTCCACGTCAATCATAAGATTGCTATAAAGGTTAATGATCACATTCCTAGGATTCTCGACTGGGTTACCACAAACGACCAGCCTCGATGTAATTTCATAATATCAATGCTTAAATGAACTCGCAAAAAGGTATAACTTTCCAATTATTACAATAAAATTATCTTAAATTTTATATTTTTTAATACAATCTAATCCCAGCTACATTTTTTCAAGTTGTCCTAAGGAACATAACACCAACCGAATTAGAGAT
>JAOTQJ010000091.1:13093877-13223511 GCA_025642045.1 Solanum sejunctum | reverse complement strand
CTATCCATCTATCTATCCATCCATCTATCCGTCTATCCATCTATCCATCTATCTATCTATCCATCTATCCATCTATCTATCTATCTATCTATCTATCTATCTATCTGTCTATCTTTCTATCCATCTATCCATCTATCTATCCATCCATCTATCCGTCTATCCATCTATCCATCTATCTATCTATCCATCTATCCATCTATCCATCTATCCATCTATCCATCTACCCATCTATCCATCTATCTATCTATCCATCGATCGATCTATCGATTGATCTATCGATCTATCGATCGATCTATCGATCTATCTATCTGTCGATCTATCTATCTATCTATCTGTATATATATATATATATATATATATGATATTATCTCTATATAGTGTTGGGGATGACTAAGCCTAGCTTGGGGGTTTGTAGGCCCTGGTAACCTATCGAGATGTTTGTACCTTGATCACCTAGTTCGGGTGGTGGTAGGCCCAGGTAACCATATTGGGGATCTATACCCATAAACCTTCATGGGGTTTTTATACTCTGTCAACCTTGATGGGGGTTTGTATTCTGTCAATCTCGGTGAGGGGTTTGTACTCCATCAACCTCATGAAGGGTTTGTACCTCATGCGCCTATCTAAGGGGATGGTACGCCTTGGCTTGCACTATAATGGTCACTCCTTACACTCGTTTATGATCTATATAAGCATGGTTTTACTTCAAGCATCATTTATATATGCCATATTGTTAGTACGCTATTCATTGCTTATGATTATGCATTTTGCCTATGATACCTACTTCTTGTTGCATTGCATTCTACATACTTAGTACATTAAAATGTACTAACGCATACTCTATGCCAACATAATTTCACCATGTAGGAATCGGTGTACCATTTAATCATCCTCCTCCACGTTGCTAGTACGATCTCTATCAAGCTTGTTGGTGAGTCCTCTATTCCGGGGATGTTACTTATGATCTATTGCTATGTCTTAAAACTTTCTCTTTTGAATTATGTATTGACTATGAGGGTGAACTGATTACTTTGTCTTGATACCCACTCTTATCTATGTAGTAGAGGTATTATTAGACATGTTATATATCTATGTTATAAGCTTGACTTTATTGACTCTTGATATTTATGATATGGAAGTTTATCCTTAGTCCCGATTCCCCTCGTCTACATTTATCTATTATTTTCACTCTAATTGTTTTCGCCATCGAGGATGTGTAATGATATACTATGAGGCTTGTTTGGGGTTCCTTCAAGTTCCCCATTCGCCAGTCATGTCTAGGCCTTAGGCTTGTGTGGTAACAGAGGTGGTATAAGAGCACTAGGTTGTTAGATCTTTGGAGTTTAACACATTACATTGAATAGAGTCCTATTAATGGTTGTGTTGTGCACCAAACTATGAGTAGGAGGCTATGAGACTTTTTAGGAAACTTTTTCCATCTTCACGTTCTAAGTCATGCTATAGAGTTGAGGTAAGCTTTTCCCCTAATTATTGTTCTTTGTTATGCTAGATCATGCTTAATACGAGGGGAAGATGAGCCCGCATGCCCAAGGAGCAACCGATCAATGGCGAGCTTAGGGATAATTTCACCTTGCTTGTACAAGTGGTGGCTAATCAAGCCAACCAAGGGGCCCTAGCCCCTTATGCTCCTACACCAGCCTCTCGGGTAAGACACTTCATGAAGATGAATACCCTAGAATTCCATAGGTCAAAGGTGAGTGAAGACCCCCAAGAGTTCATCGATGAGGTCTACAAAATTTTGTCCGTCATGGGTCTGAGGTTGAAGGATAAGGTGGACTTAACGGCCTACTAACTGAAAAGGATAGAACAAATATGGTACAACTAATGAAAAAAATAGAAGGGAGTTGGCTATGTGGTGCTTTGGAAGGAGTTCAAGGTGGCCTTCCGTAATTGGTTCTTCTCCTTTGAACTTAGGGAAGCTAAGTCGGTGGAATTTATTAATTTGAGACAAGGTCCAGGAGTGTGTGGGAGCATGCTCTCAAGTTTACTCAACTTTCAAAGTTTACTCCTCACTTTATTACCGACCCAAGGTCGAGAATGAACAAATTTGTTTTGCGTGTCTCCGACTTGGTTAGTGAAGAATGTCGGTCCGCTATGTTGATTAGTGACATGGACTTGTCACATTTGATGACCTATGACAAACAAATGGAAGAGGAGAAATTGAGGAAGAGAAGGGTGCATGAGGCCAAGAGGGTCCATTTTGAGGGTAAGTTCCAAAGGAGTGGCCGGTTCCACCAAGGCCAAAGGCCTACTCATGCATTTGATAAAAGGGTTGAAAATGATCTTCTGAGGGCCCAAGGTGTAAGGGGTGTGACTCCTACTGATGTGTGTTCGAAGTGTGGTAAGAGTCATGGTGGCCCATATTTGAGGAATACCAGAGCTTGTTATGGATGCCGAGAAATGGGGCTTACGATGATAAATTGCCCTCGAAACCTCAACAAGGGCAGGGAGGTTTATCCATAAGGTGCTAATATGGTCCCATTGGGGAGAGGTGCTCGATAAGACAGTGCCCCAAGTCACAATTGGTTCTATGATTTGCATGGGAGATAAGGGGTTGATGAAGTCCCCGATGTTGTTACTGATATGCTAAAAATCTTTGACTTTAATGTATATGCATTGATTGATCCAAGTGCCACTCTTTCTTTTGTCACCCCTTTGTTGCCCAAAAGTTCTATGTTGATCCCGAGTTATGCGTGAGTCATATCTGTTGTGCATATGTTATTGCTAGAAAAGTTTATAGGAGTTGTCCTTTTCATATCTTGCACAAATTGTTGCCTTGTGATCTTGTTGAATTAGATATGGTTAAGTTTGATATCATTCTAGTGATGGATTGGTTACATGCCTACTATACTTCTATTGATTATAAAACTAGTAGGGTCAAATTTCAATTTTCAAATGAATCCGTCCTTGAGTGGGAAAGTCAAGATGTGATGGTCAAGGGTAGATTCATCTCTTGCATTAAAGCCCATAAGTTGATCTCTAAGGGGTGTCTTTACCATCTTATGAGGGTTAGGGATGTGGAGTCTAAAGTCCTTCCTATAGAGTCGGTTCCAGTTGTAGATGAGTTCCATGATGTCTTCCCAAATGACCTTTATGGTGTTTATCCTAAAAGGGAAATAGACTTTGGCATAGACCTCCTCCCCGATACTTAACCCATTTCTATTCCCCCTTACTGTATGGCCTCGGTGGAGTTGAAGGCGCTGAAGGAACAATTGAGGGACTTATTAAAGAAGGGATTTATTATACCTAGCCAATCACCTTGGGTGGCTCCGGGGTTGTTTGTGAGAAAGAGGGATGGGTCCCTTAGGATGTGTATCGACTACCAGCAACTCAATATGGTCACCATCAAGAATAGGTATCCTCTTCTAAGTATTGATAACTTATTTGACCAACTGCAAGGGATAGCCATTTGTCTAAGATTGATCTTCGGTTCGGGTATCATCAAGTGAAGGTGAGGGAGTGTGATATTCCCAAGACATCCTTTTGGACTATATTTGGCCATTACGAGTTTGTTCTGATGTCTTTTGGGTTGACCAATGTACTATCCATCTTTTTGGATCTAATTATAGAGTCTTTAAATCCTACCTCGATTCCTTTGTTGTGGTCTTCATTGATGATACTTTGATCTATTTTTGTGGTGAGGAGGAGCATAGGGCTCATTTGAGGCTTATGTTAGAAAGATTGAGGGAGGAGAAATTATATCCAAAATGTGAAAAGTGTGCATTTTTGTTGAGGGAGGTTTCCTTCCTAGGGCATGTGGTGTGGGGGGGATGGTATTAAGGTGGATCCAAAGAAGACCGATGTGATTAGAAATTAGCCTAGACCATTGACCCCGTCAGGCATTAGAAGATTCTTAGACTTTATGGGTCACTATCGGAGGTATGTTGATGGGTTCTCTTCTATTACATCTCGTATGACAAAATTAACTCAAAAGAAGGCTAAGTTTATGTGGACCGATGAATGTCAAAGGAGTTTCCAAACATTGAAAGATAAGCTTGTGTCCGCTCCTATATTGTCACTACCAGATGGGCTTAAGGGATTTGTGGTGTATTGTGATGTTTCCCGAGTTGGTTTGGGTTGTGTGTTGATGCAAATTGGTAAGGTCATATATTATACTTCTAGACAACTCAAGGTACATAAAAGGAACTACCCTACCTATGATCTAGTGTTAGCCACCATTGTGTTTGCATTAAATATTTGGCATTACTATTTGTATAGGGTGCATTTTGATGTGTTCACTGATCATAAGAGCCTCTAATATATCCTCACTCAAAAAGAACTCAACTTGAGGCAAGGGAAATGGTTAAAACTTCTTAAAGACTATCATATGAATATGCATTATCATCCGGGTAAGGCAAATGTGGTGACAGATGGTTTGAGTAGGGTGTCCATGGGTGCCTAGTTCATTTTGATGGTAGTGAGAAGGAGATGGCTAGGGAAGTGCATCGGTTGGCTAGGTTGGGGGATATATTGGAGGAGGTTCGTAGTGGTGATGTTGTTGTTATTGCTGGTTCTAAGTCTTCTTTAGTTGATGTGGTGATGGGAAAACAAGACCTTAATCCCTACTTGTTAGAATTGAAGGCATTGGTGAAAGAGGGAAAGGTGGTGGTTTTCTCCCAAGGGGGAGATGGTGTACTTAGGTACCAAGGTAGGTTATGTGTATCGTATATTGATGGTTTTATAGAAAAGATTCTTGATGAGTCCCATAACTTCTCTTATTCTATCCAACCCAGTTCCACCAGAATGTATAGATACTTAAGGGATGTATACTGGTGAGGAGGCATAAAGAGGGACATTGCCAATTTCGTTTCCAGTTGCCATACTTTACAACAAGTCAAAGTTGAACATCAAAGGCCTGGTGGCCTAACCCAAGACATTAAGGATCCTACTTGGAAGTGAGAAGAGATAATATGGATTGTTGCAGTGGGGTTGCCCAAGACTAGAAAGGGTTTTGATTCCATTTGGGTTGTGGTTGATAGGATGACAAAATTGGCTCATTTTCTACCAATTAAGACCATATTTAAGGCTGAAGATTATGCAAGGTTATACATTCCTTAATTGGTAAGGTTGCATGGGGTTCCTTTGTCCATCATATCGGATCATAGGGCATAATTCACCTTACATTTTTGGAGATCTTTCCAAAGGGGTCTTGGTACTAAAGTTAAGCTTTCTACAGCCTTCCACCCTCAAACGGATGGCCAATCCAAGAGGACCATCCAAACTCTTGAGGATATGCTTAGATCATATGTTTTTGGAGATTAAAGGTAGTTGGGATGATCATCTTCCGTTGATTGAGTTTGCCTACAATAATAGCTATCATTCTAGCATCAGTATGGCTCCTTTTGAGGCTCTCTATGGGTGACATTATAGATCACAAGTCGAATGGTTTGAGGTTGATAAGATAGCTTTGTTGGAACCAGATTTGGTTATGGAGGCTCTTGAGAAGGTTAGGATGAATAGGGAAAGGTTGAAGATGGACCAAAGTCGTCAAAAGTCCTATGTCGATATGAGAAGAAGAGACCTTAAATTGAAAGTTGGTGATTGGGTTTACCTAAAGGTTTCACCCATGAGGTTTGTGGTACATTTTGATAAGAAAGGCAAGTTAATCCCAAGATATATTGGTCCCTATAAGGTTGTGAGGAGGGTTGACAAGGTAGCTTATGATTTGAGGTTGCCTAGTGAGATGGAATTGGTCCATCCGGTGTTACATATATACATGTTAAGGAAATGTATGGGTGATCCGAATACCATTTTGCCTCTTGATCTTATGGGTGTGGTTAAGGATAACTTGACATATGAAGAGGTTTCGGTTCAGATTTTGGCTGGGCAAGTAAAGAGATTGAGAAACAAAGAGGTCGTTTTTTGTTAGGGTCCTTTGGAGGAATCAACAAGTTGAAAGTGCTACTTGTGTCACACCCAAAGTCCTGTTAAGGCAGACTGGCACCCGTTGCTAATAAGGCTCAGGAAAATCAACTCATATCCATACGCTTTCTATACATATGATAAGGGATTTCAATATTCAACATGCTTTTAAGAAAGTAAACAGTAATAACAAGCCAAAAGGAAATGCATATGGCTAGGCCATTTGGGCCACATTGTCTAAAGTAGAGACATGACGACACTTTAATTTGCATAGTCTACAAAGCCTCTACATAAGTAAAAGTATCTAATAAGGGACAGGACAGGCCCCGCTGCGACTAACTATACAATACAAAAATATAAGCTCTAGACACACAAAGCTCCGAAGCAACCTGGAGCTTGATAACAGGAGTTGGATATCTTGTACTACTACTGGGGGAACAACTAGCACCTGTACCTGTAGCATAAAATATAGGTCTCCCATAAGGGCATCGGTATGAGATAATATACTGAATATGTAAGGTAGAAAATACTGTATATAAAGTAACAACCAAATGAAACTATACCCTAGTGTAGGATAAGAGACCACCTGTAGTTATACTGTGGGATCCTGTACTTTATGTTCTTTTTATTACTTTACCTTTAATATATAATCTGTGAACAACATGTAATACAAATGACCAACTAATCAGTGGTAAATCTATATCGGGATCGACTCTAGCTAGGCTTTTCCTTTACCCTTTGGGCTACCCCTCGAGATAGTACCGACCTTGGATAGGTGATTCTTCCACCCTGTGGGTTATCACCTGTCAATAAGCAATATACTTTATCTTTCAATTACCTTAGAGATAATTAATTTGTTGGTAATAATATTGGAGCTATAGGACTGTAGATGCAGCATGTGATATGTAAATAATCATATAAGACATATGACAATGAAAAGAGTAGATTATACAAATAATGAAATGCCTATGAGAAAAAATAACTCGTGAACTTTATTTAGCAACAAGAACCCATGTAACTTGGTATCCACGTATGTATGTAGATTTGAAGGTGACTATGTATGGGAGCATATAAACATGTAAAAGAATGGACACACGGTTAATAGTTGTGTCAGAGTTAGTAAGTGCCTTTATATGCCAAGGAAGAATCTAGATTTCATACCAAATAATACGAAATCGAGTAGCCTTACATATCTCGTTATACGACCTTGCTATTACCTCAAGATAAACTTTCCTTCCTCCAAATATTTACCTACAATATAGTAGGTGATAAAACTAGCATTATCAATCAATAGATATATCTTAGCAGCACAATCTCATAAAAAAATAACACACGGGCAGCAAGCATATAATTATAAATTCGAGCATATTCTTTCAACCTTTTCGCCTCTAATCATATTTTTCAATACACATTCTCATATACATATCAATTTCAGCCTATTTTAGTGCTATAACAGTCTTATAACAGCCCACAAAGCACAAGACATAACAATTCTACACAACATACAAATAGGCCGCATAACGTTACGTCCCTTTGCTATATTTTGATGTTAATAATTCCAATCCTATTTCGACTTTAACCAAATAGTCCACACCATATCTACACATAAAAATAATCCTGAAATAGTGCAAAAATAGTTCTAAAGTATATAAAGAATGTGAAACAAAAATCTCTGATTATCAACCCACAAGTTACTATTAAAGGCACAATTACGACATCATGCAACTCCTCATTTTTGCGGACTGTAAAAGTGGTGTAGCAGCCTGGGTAAATCATTAAAAAACTAAATCGTCTTAAAATAATAAGTCTTATTTCATAATCCATCTAACCAAAAAGAGGAAAACCTCTTAAACAACAAGAGAAGTGCACAACAATCCTTAAGGACACATGCTGTCCAAAAATTTCAGCATAAACATAACCAGTCTAGTTTCTTGTTTTTCATAAGAGAACCATACTAAACACATAAGCATTCTTACTTACCCTTATCCTCAAGGTGTAAGGCTTCACCAAGAACCCTAAAGTTCTCCTTGTGGCTGCTTTGCAAAGTTAAGAAGGTGTAGAGAGAAAGCTTTTGAAAGCTGATTTTTTTCCAAGTTAACAAATGACCTAAAGGTGCTAATTGTAAGCCTTTTTAAAGGAGCCTTTGGCCGACTTTCTTTTTGTTGTATAGGCCTCATATTATCAAGGTGGTGATTCAACATCTTAACCCTTTCACTTGGGCCTAATTGGGTTTCAAAGTTGATGGGCCTTGGCTGCCCATTTTTCTAATTTCTCTTCACTTAGTTTGGGCCCAAATAGTCAAGTGTGTTTTGATATGCTTGGGCTCTTTTTATTATTTATCTTGGGCTGTAAGTATTTTCCATTGGTGATGCTAAAATGTGGTCTTAATTCACACCCTTAACTCGTACTTTTTTCATCATCAGACTTGGACAGATTTGGCGTAGGGCCTTGTCTCAGTCTAGCTAGCAAATTTAAGCTAAGCAAGTAGGTGACTCACCTACTAGATTCCTATGTCCTATAAGCATCTCACTTCTTTTACTTCGTTTAAGGCAACAATCTTCTCAATTTGACTTAAAACTTGTATATACTTGATCCTCTTAAACATTAGATGCACATATTGCCCTTTAACATGAGATTCAACCATTTTTAAAAATGGGCTCTAATTTGACCAAACCATATCATGTTTCATTTGTATAGAACTAGTACATATAAGGTGTTGGGTGTTATATTCTCCCCCCTTAGCAACATTTATCCTCGAATGTCAGCATAATTAGATAGCTTAACCACATTTAACATAATAATCGTTCAAATGGACATACCTATAAGGCCCTAATTCTGCATGTTGCACTTCCTCTTTAGCTTCAAATAAATAAGGCTATTTTAATTTCATCACGTGCTCAGCCTCCCACTTTATCTCTTTTGTTCTCTAGTTCCTCCAAAATACTTTTACTGAAGATATTTCTTTATTCCTTAGCTTCTTTACTTGATGATCTAGAATAGAAATAAGTGCCTCTTCATAGGTGAGATCTTCTGTAACTTGCACATCTTCAATAAGAGTGATACAGGATGAGTCACCTATGCATTTTGGAAGTATTGAGACATGAAAAACTGGATGAACCATTAAAAGATCTTGGGGTAGCTCTAATTCATATGCAACCTGCCCAAACTTCTTAATAATTTTATATGGCCCTATGTAGCGTGGGATCAGTTTCCCTTTCTTACCAAATCTGATAACCCCTTTCATTAGAGATACCTTTAAAAATACCCAATCCTTTACTGAAAATTCTTCTCCTCTTCTTCTAGCATATGCATATGGTTTGTGATGGCTTTGGGCTACTTATAGTCGATGTTGTATTACCCTAACTCTTTCTATGGCTTGTTGTACTAGATCTGGTCCAAGCAAGGTGGTTTCAGCCACTTCAACCATCCAATTGGCGACCTACATTTCATTCCATACAAATCTTTATAAGGTGCCATCTTGATACTTTAGTAGTAGCTATTATTTTAGGCAAATTCAATGAGTGGCAAATGGTCTACCTAACTACCTTTAAAGTCCAATGAACAAGCTCGCAACATATATTCAAGTATTTGAATAGTGCATTCTTCTTGACCATCTGTCCGAAGGTGGAAAGGTGTACTCAAATTAACTTGTGTCCCTAAACTCCTTTGGAAGGACTTCTAAAACTTTGCAGTGAATTAAGCTCCTTGATTAGATATAATGGAGATTGGGACTCTATGTAGCCTTACTATCTCTTTGAGGTATAACTTTGCATATTCTTCAACTGTATAATCACTTTTAACTGGTAGGAAGTGTGTTGACTTTGTGAATTTATCAACTATTACCCATATGGATTGAAACTTCTAAAATGAGTGACGCAACCCAGTAACAAAATCCATGTTGATCATATCCCACATCCATGTTGGAAGCTCTATATATTGCATATAACCTCCCGGCTTTTGGGCTCTACTTTAGCTTATTGGCAATTTGGACATTGAGCCAAAAATTCTGCAAGGTCCTTTTTCATGCCTCCCTACCAAAATATTCCCTTTAGGTCATGATACATCTTAGTTCATCCTAGATGGATGGAATATCTGGAATGATGGGCTTTTTCCATTATCCTCTTTCTTAGTCCATTAATATCAAGCACACATAATCTATTTTAGCAATAAAGTACTCCATTTTGTGCAAGTTCAAAGCCCTTCATCTATCACTGACTTACCTTTTCCTTAAGCTGTCGCAGAATAGGGTCCTCAAACTATTTTTCTTTCACCTCTATTACTAATGAAGACGTTGGTGCATTATGTACAATAGCCCCTTCCTTTGGAGTTTCAAGAAGGCGAACTCCAAAACTGTCTAGTTGATGTATATCCTTAGCCACTCTTTGACTTACCACGGCCTGATCATTAGTATTCATGATTGTCTCATGACTCAAAGCATTGACTATCACATTTGCCTTTCTCGGATATATAGTATATCAATATCCTAATCATTTATTAGCTCTAGCCATCTCCGCTGCCTAAAATTTAGGTGTTTCTACTTAAAAATGTACTGCAAACTCTTATGATCAGTATATATGTCAACATAAACCCCATACAACTAGTCGCACCATATTTTCAGAGCAAACACAACCGCTGCTAGCTCAAGATCATATGTTGGGTAGTTTTTCTCATATGGTTGTAGTTCTGTAGATGCATAAGCAATTACCCTACCATACTATGTCAGTACACACCCTAAGCTAACTCTTGAAGAATCATAATACACTGTATACCCCTCGGTGCCTTTTAGAAGTACAAGCACAGGTGCAGAAGTTAGCTTATTCTTCAGCTCTTGGAAGCTCCTTTCACATGCATCATTCCATTAGAACTTGGGTTCCTCATGTGACAACTTTATTAGAGGTGTAGAAATAGAAGAAAAATCTTCAATGAACATTCTGTAATTACCTGCCAACCCTAGGAAGCTCCGAACTTCCGTGGATGTTGTTGGCCTTGGCCAATCTTCCGCAGCCTCTGTCTTTTGTGAATCAACATTTATTCCTTAATCGACACAATATCACCTAAAAATGCAACTTATTTTAGCCAAAATTCACATTTAGAAAACTTAGCATATAACTGTCGTTCACGAAGAACTTGTAACACTTGTCATAAGTAATTTGTGTGGTCCTCTTCTCATCTTGAATATACTAAAATGTCATCTATAAATACTATCACGAATATATCGAAGAATGGTTTGAATTCTCTATTCATCAGATCTATAAAAATTGTTGGTGCATTCATTAGCCCAAATGACATAACAAGAAATTCAAAGTGACCATAGCATGTTCTATAAGCTGTTTTAGGTATATCTTTCTCCTTCACCCTCACTTAGTGATAACCTGATCTCAAATCAATTTTTGAAAAGAATTTGGCATCCTACAACTGATAAAACAAATCATGAACCCTGGGGAAGTGGTATTTGTTCTTAATTGTCACCCAATTCAATTTCCAATTGTCGATAAATATTCTCAAGGTTCCCTCCCTTTTACATACAAATATCACTGGTGCATCGTAAGGGGACATATTAGGTCTTATAAAACCCTTCTCTAATAAGTCCTTTAACTGCTCCTTTAATTCACGTAATTCTACCAGGGCCATTCTATATAGAGGGATAGAAATAGGTTGAGTATCTGGAAGTAAGTCAATATAAAAATCTACTTCTCATTCTGGAGGTAAACCTGGAAGTTCTTCAGGGAACACATCAACAAATTCATTCACTACTGCAACTGATTGAAGAGTTAGCTATTCAATCTCCATATCCCTTACTCTACCTAAATGACATATATACCCCTTAGATATCATCTTTCTTGCCTAAAAAATAAGATATAAACTTATCCTTGGGCGCCCCAACATTGACTTCCCATTCAAGAACTATCTCATTTGGAAAGTGAAACTACACTCTCTTAGTTTGGCGATCCACAGTGGCATACCAAGAAGCTAATCAACTCACACCCATTATAACATTGAATTCCACTATTTATAGCCCAATAAGGTCAGCCAATGTGTCACGGTCACAAACAGTTATTATACAGTTATAGTAAATCTTTCTAGCCAAAATAGATTCACTGGTTATTGTAGACACTTCAAATGGTTTGTTCAATAATTTAGGTGTTTGCTTCAGCTTCCCGGTAACTACTGGAGTGATGTATGGTTGTATAGAACCAGGGTTAATTAATGCATATACATTATATGAAAAGATGGACAATGTACCTGTGACCACATTGGGTAAAGCTTCCAAATTTTGCCGACTCCCCAGAGTATAAGTGCGATTCTGGACTCCGCTAGAGCTAGCTGCCCCTCTAACACCTCTACCACAACTTGTAGGTGCTTGCTGATCCTTACCTAATGGAGGAACTTATGATGATGATGATGATGATAATGCAACTGATCCATTAGGTTGTGTTGTATCCCCCATACGTCTCCTTGGGCATCTCTCATCATGTGCCCTTGCGCACCGCACTTATAACAAATTCTGTCCCAACGCGACATATACCTAGTGAGTTCTTCCACATTATTTACAAGGCTACATAGGAGTCATTTGCTGGCTTGCTGAATATCCTATTATTCGTGTACCTTGTCCCTCACCTTGTTGACCAAACTAATTTCCTTGAAGTTGTGGTGGACCACTGGCTGTAGAGTAGAAGAATGATGGCCTAGGCTTTCTATTAGAAAACTGAGGCCTAAGCTCACCTTGGGATAGTCTAAACTACCCCATACATTTGTCCTTTTAGCCTGCCTCCTTTCCAACTCTTGTGTCCACTTATTATTTGTCTCTAATCCTCCAATTTTTGTGCAAAATCTTGCATCCTTGCTATATCACATATTTTTATTCAAGGAAGCAATGGTACAACCTCTAACTAGATATGTATCTAATCTATCCATATATCGATGAACTCTACCTGATAGTAGCAATTGGATTAGGAGCATGCCTAGCCAGGGAATTAAATTGAAGTCTATATTTCCTTACGCTCATATTCCCTTGATGGAGATTCAAAAACTGATTTGCACGGGCCTCTCTGATTTCTAGTGACAGGTAGTGGTCGAGAAATGACTCTTTGAACTCCTTCCAGGTAGTTAGAGGTGCCTCTATACCTTTAGATTGCTTCCAAGCTTCATACCACAATATAGACACACCCTTCAACTTATATGTCGCTAACTAGACAGCTTCTGTACCATTCATATGCATAACATCTAATGTGCATTGAATCTGATCAATAAAGTCTTGTGGATCTTCATTAGGATCTGAACTAGTGAAGGATGGAGGGTCTAAATTAAGGAAGTCACGTATCCTCATGCCAGCTACCCTATTTGGACCATTTGCACCTATACTTGGGCCTCCCTGTCTTTGACCTTGGACAACAACTATAGGAGTCAATAGTTGGACTGCATTTCTCAGATCCTACACGGTAGCATCTATAGTTGGTTCTGGGGGAATTTCACTACTTCTTGGTATATTAGGAGCTAGAGGAGTTGGAGATGTCTGTGATAGAGATTCATCTTGAGCCTTATTTCATTGTCTCACCCGATTGGGTATACCAACAACTACTTCTACTTCCTTCGCTTTACCTTTGTTTTTCCTGATTTCTGGCATACTTCCTGTACAAAATAATTTTGGGATTCGACACAATTCACCTATTATACTTGGCTCTATGGGATGATTTAAAGAATTAAAAAAAGTAACAACTGCTAAATGCCACATAGCCTCCTGCTTATAAATGTGGTGCACAATGCATCAATAAACAAGACTCTACATAGATACAACTTTGTATACTCCCTAGGATGACCTGCTCTGACAGCACTTTTGTCATGCCCAAAGTCCCGTTTAGGCGGACTGGCACCCGTTGCCGATAAGGCTCGGGAGAACCAACTGTATCCATATGCTTTTTATATATATTATAAGGAATTTCTACATTCAACATGCTTTTAAGAAAATAAACAGTAATAACAAGCCAAAAGGAAATGCATATGGCTAGGCTGTTTGGGCCATGTTGTCTAAACTACGAGATATGACCACACTTTAATTTACATAGTCTATAAAGCATCTAGATAAGGAAAACCATCTGATAAGGATTGGGACAGGCCCCACCTTGAATGATTATACAATACAAAAATATAAGCTCTACACACACAAAGCATTGAAGCAACCTGGAGATCGATAACAACAGCTGGATATCTTGTACTCCTACTTAGGGGATCTACTAGAACCTGTACCTACAACATGAAATGAAGGTACCCCATAAGGAATGTCAGTGCTAGATAGTGTACTAAATATATGTATATGAAGTAACAACTCAAATAAAACTATACACTTTTGTAGGATAAGAGACCACCTGTAGTTATACTATGGGATCCTCTACTTTATTTCTTTTTATTACTTTACCTTTACAATATAATCTGGCACAACATATAATACAAATGATCAGATTATTAGTGGTAAATCTATATCGGGATCATCCTTGGCTAGGCTTTTTCTTTCACGCCTTGTGCTACCCCCCGAGATAGGATCGACCCTGGTTTGGTGATTCTTCTACCCCTCGGGTTACCACCCATTAATAAGAAATATACTTTATCTTTCAATTACCTTTGAGATGATTCTTTTAGTGGTCATAATATTGGAGTTGTAGGACTGTAGATGTAGCATGTGATATGTAAATAATCAGACAAGCCAATACGACAATGAAAAGAGTATGTTATACAAATAATGAAATGCGTATGAGATGAAACAACTTGTAAACTTTATTTAGAAACAAGAACCCATGTAACTTGGTATCCACATATGTATACAGATTTGAAGGTGACCATGTATGGGAGCATATGAACATGTGAAAGAGTGGACACACATTTAATAGTTGTGTCAGAGTTGGTAAGTGTCATTATGTGCCAAGGAAGAATCTAGATTTCATGCCAAATAATATGAAATCGAGTAGCATTACATACCTCGTACGACCTCGCTATTACCTCAATATAACCTTTACTTCCTATAACTATTTATCTACAATATAGTAGGTGATAAAAACTAGAATTACCAGCCAATAGATACATCTTGGCAGCCCAATCTCATAAAAAAAAAACAAGGGCAGCAAGGGTATAATTATAAACCCGAGCGTATTCTTTCAACCTTTCCACCTCTAATCACATTTTCTAATACACATTCTTATATGCATATCATGTTCAGCCTGTTTTAGTGCTATAATAGTCTTACAATAGCCCACAAAGCCCAACACATAACAATTCTACACAACATACAAATAGGCGGCATAACGTTACATTCCTTCGCAATATTTTGACGTCGACTATTCCAAACCTATTCCGACAATAACCAAATAGTCCCCACCATATATACACGCAAAAATAGTTCGAACATAGTGAAAAAATAGTTCTAAAGTATATAGAGAATGTGAAACAACAATCTCCGATTATCAGCCCACAAGTTCTTATTAAAAGCACAATTACGACACCATACAACAACTCATTTTTGCAGACTATAAAAGTTGTGCAGCAGCTTGGGTACATCATTAAAAAATTAAACCTTATTAAAAACATAAGTCTTACTTCATAATCTAGCCAATCAAAAAGAGAAAAAACTCTTAATCAACAAGAGAAGTGTACAACAATCCATAAGGACACATGCTGTCCAAACATTTTAGCATAAACATGACTAGTCTAGTCTTGGTTTTCATAAGAAAACCATACTAAACATATATTTATTCTTACTTACCTTTACCCTCAAGGTGTAGGGCTTCTCCAAGAACTCTAAAAGTCTCTTTGTGGCTGCTTTGCAAAGTTAAGAAGGTGTAAAGAGAAAGCTAGTGAAAGCTGATTTTTTTCCAAGTTAAGAATGACCTAAAGGTGCTAATTGTAAGCCTTTTTAAAGGAGCCTTTGGCCAACTTTATTGTGTGATATAAGCCTCATATTGTCAAGGTGGTGATGTAGCAGCTTGGCCCTTTCACTTGGGCCTAATTGGGTTTCAAAGTCGATGGGCCTTGGCTGCCAATTTTTCTAATTTCTCTTCACTTAGTTTGGGCCCAATTAGTCAAGTTGGTTCTGATGTACTAGGGCCCTTTTTATTATTCATCTTGGACTGTAAGTATTTTATATTGGTGATGCTAAAATATGGGCTTAATTCACACCCTTAACTCAGACTTTATTCATTATCGGACTTGGACAGATTTAGCATAGGACCTTATCTCAGTCTAGCTAGCAAATTTAATCTAACCAAGTAGGTGACTCACCTACTAGCTTCTTAATCCTGTAAGCACCTCACTTCTTTCACTTTGTTTAAGGCTGCGATCTCATCAATTTGAATTAAAACTTGTATACACTCGATCCTCTTAAGCATTAGATGCACATATTGCCTTCTAACATGAGATTTCAAGCATTTTTGAAAATGGGCGCTAATTTTACCAAATCATATCATATTTTATTTGCATAGAACTAGTACAGGTAAGGCATGCGGTATTACATCTTCCCCCCCGGCAACATTCGTCCTCGAATGTCAACATAATTAGATAACTTAACCATGTTCCACACAATAATCATTTAAATGCATGCACCAATTAAGGCCCTAATTCTGCATGCTGCACTTCTTCTTTAGCTTTAAATAAGTAAGGGTATTTTAATTTCATCACGCCCTCAGCCTACCACGTTATCTCTTTCGTTCGCTAGTTCCTCCAAAACACTTTTACCGAAGCTATTTCTTTATTCTTTAGCTTCTTAAATTGACAAACTAGAATAGCAATAGGTGTCTCTTCATAGGTGAGATTTTCTGTAACCTGCACATCTTCAGTAAGAGTGATACAGGTTGGGTCACCTATGCATTTTCAAAGTATTGAGATATGAAAGACTAGATGAACCCATTGAAAACTCTTCGGGTATCTCTCATTCATATGCAACCTGCCCAAACTTCTTAATAATTTTATATGTCCCTATGTAGTGTGGCTGAACCGAAGATCAATATTAGATAAATGGCTATCCCTTTTCAATTGGTCAAATAAATCATCAATCCTTGTAAGAGGATACCTTTCCTTGATGGTAACCCTATTAAGGTGCTGGTACTCAATACACATTGTAAGGGAACCATCCTTCTTTTACACAAACAACATCAGTGTACCCCAAGGTGATTGGCTAGGCCTAATAAATCCCTTCTCCAACAAGTCTCTCAATTGTTCCTTCAAATCTTTCAACTCTGCCTAGGCCATACGGTAAGGGGAATAGATATGGTTTGATTATCAAGAAGGAGATTTATACCAAAATCTATTTTCCTTTTAGGAGAAACACCGGGAAGGTCATTTGAGAAGACATCAAGAAACTCATTTACAACTACAACTGAATCTATGGGAAGGACTTTGGACTCCAAATCCCTAACCCTCACAAGATGGTAAAGACAACCCTTAGAGATCAACTTATGGGCCTTAATGCAAGAGATGAACCTTCTCTTGACCACCACATCATGACTCTCCCACTCAAGGACAAGTTTAATTGGGAATTAGAATTTGACCCTACGGGTTCTACAATTAATAGAGCCATACTATGTATGCAACCAATCTATCCCAGGAATGACGTGAAAATCAACCATGTCCAACTCAACAAGATTCAAGGCAATACTTTATACAAAATGAAAATGGGGCAATCTCTATAAACCTTCCTAGCAATAATGTATGTACCAATAGGAGTAGACACCTCATATGACTCATGCAATAATTGGGGTTCAACATGGAATTTTTGGCAACAAAGGGGGTAAAAAAAGATAGAGTGGCACCCGGATCAATCAATGCATACACAACAAGTCAAGATTTTTAACATAACGGTAACAAAATTAGGGACCTCATCAACCTCTTGCCTTCCATGCAAAGTATAAAACCAATTATGCCTTGGGGCACCATCTTGTCGGCTACCTCTCCCCAAAGGAACCATATCAGCATGTTGTGGATGAACGTCCTTGTCTTTGTTGCAATTTCGAGGAAAATCCACCTTTTTGTGACCCACTTTCCCACAACCATATCATGCATTAGTATCTCTTAAGAATGGGCCCTTATGACCCTTACTACACCTAGGGCAAACCTCATTAGGAACCACCACACCAATACCTTTGGTTCTTGGGAAGTTATTGGCAAATCCTCTATTAAAAGCATGAGAATACGTTTGGTCTTGGTGAAATCGGTCATCCATTCTGCATAGGTCATCAAAAATGACAAGTTCATTTCACTAATCAATATGGTAGACTAGAACTCCTCACTAATCATGTCAGAAATACCCATCGTAAATTTGTTCATCCTAGATCTTGAGTTGTCCACCAAGTGTAGAGCATACTTCGAAATTTGGTTGAACTTGAGGACATACTCCCTCACACTCATAGACCCTTGTCTCAAATTCATAAATTCCACTAACTTAGCTTACCTAAGTTCAAGGGGGAAAAACCGATTAAGGAAAGCCACCTTGAACTCCTCCCAAAGCACTACATAGTTGACTCTCTTTTCCTCCTTCAATTGGTTATACCATATTTGTGCCACCCCTTTGAGTTGGCAGGCTGCCGACTCTGTCTTATCCTTTGGTCTTACACCCATGATAGACAAAATCTTGTAGACCTCATCAATGAACTCTTGAGGGTCCTCACTCACCTTTGACCTATGGAATTCTGGGGAATTCATTCTCATGAAGTCTCTCACTTTAGAAGCCGATGTAGAGGCATTAGAGGTGTGGGCTCCTTGGTTGGCTTGATTAGCCACTACTTGTGCAAACAATGTGAGAGCATCCCTACGCTTTTGATTAGCCAGTTGCTCATTGGTTGTGCAGTCTCTTCTCCCTCTTTTGTTAGGCATGACCTATCATAGCAAAGGATAATCATTAGGGGGAAAAACCTTCAACTTCTATAGCATGACATAGAGTAAGAAGAAGGGAAACATTTCCTAAATGCCTTATAGCCTCTAGCTCATAGTTGTGATGCACAACATAACCAAGAATAAGACAAGACTCTAATCGACACAGTATATTGGACTCCAAGGATCTACAACCTTGTACTCTAATACCAAGTTTGTCACGACCCAAGCCTAGGGCCTAGGCATGACATGGCGCAAGGGGATCCCAAAGGGACCCCAAGCAAGCCTCTTATAACATCATTACATATCCTTGGTCACGAAAACAATAAAACAATCATCAAGAGATAATAAATCGGTATAACTAAGATTAAGGAAATACTTTTATATCATAGATATCAATAAAAATAGAGTCAAGGCTCATAACATTGATACATAACATTTCCAACAACACCTCTACTACATGATAATAGCATGGGCCACAACAAGCAACTGGGCTCACACTCATAGAGAATACATAAAGAAAAGAAGGATAGTCTTGGTACATAGAAAGAGTTTATAAGCAACATCCCCGGGATAGAGGACTCACCAACAAGCATGAGAGACAAACGTACTAGCCACATGGATGGGGAGGATGATCAAGCGGTGCTTCGATTCCTATATGATGACATCATGTAGGCATAGAGTATGCATTAGTACATTAGAATGTACTAAGTATGTAGGATGCAACACAATAAAATATAGACATCATAGGCAAAATGCATAATAGTTCTCAATATGTAGCATAATAGCTAGATGGCATGTATGATTAATACTTAAGTAAAATAAGCATAAATAGAACATAATACATGTGCAAGAAGGGAATATTATCATATTGGTGGATCATTGCACCCTACCACCCTTCGTGATTGAGGTACAAACCCCATCAATTAGTTGGTGGATCATCGCACACTATCACCCGTGGTGATTGGGGTACAAACCCCCCGACATGGTTGTTAATGTACAAACCTTACAATATGGTTGGTAGATCATCACATTTTATCACCCGTGGTGACTGACATACAAACCCTTAACATGGTTATCAAGGTACACACCCCTCGACATGATTATCAAGTTATGAACCCCTTGACACGGTTACACAGTGTGCAACCCCCAAGTAAGGCGTGATCACATTCCAACACTATATAGAGAATACCATATACATATATTTAGTACATTATAATTTCATCAATATTTCATCATCATATAGTCATTCAACTCATAAGATATGCACTAGATCTTCAAGTCCTCACGAACCCATAACTAGACATTTTATCAAACCTTTAGAGGATGTGTAGTGCTAGTATAAAATCATGTAATTCAAGAGAGTTATTATACAAGAAAATTCAATGTAAAACTATTAATAAATACTTGGTAACACCCTCAAGCAATATATGTCAAAAAATTTCATCAAATCTCACATTAAATCTTAGATTCATAGCACAAAACATAGTAAAATAGTCATAAATTCATAGACCCCAACATAGTGTACAGTGATTTTTCATAATAAATAAGACCCATTTGTATATCAACTTTGAATCATGCAATTTAGGTAAAAAGAATCTTGGCATCATGCGTGAAAGGAATCCATGAAAGAAACCCACATACATTAGCTTTGGAGACAAACTTGATGAAGATTGGAGATGGAAACTTAAAGCTTGAATGAGATCCTTTAAGTCCAGATGAGTTTTGAGACTTGAGTTTAGGAGTAAAATATTTGGCTAAGTGTTGAATGAGTATTGGGGAATGTTTTGAATGAAATGAGGGTGAAAATGGTTAAGTATAGATATTTTCACATTTGGGAACATTTAGGCCCAAGACTTAAAAGTCTTGAACCAAGGTCCAAAACTGGATATTAAAATACACAGAGTCGTGCCTTTGACACGTCGCGCTAGCTGCGCGAATACCTCTCTGGAAATCGCATTTTGTTATTTACAAATCGTGATATGGTTGCTCTTAAATAGGGGTTAGACCCATTTTTCACTCAATTGGACCTCCTGAATAAGAATATGAAGTTGGATTTTCGATATTTTGCACAGATTTTGAGATATATGAAAATTATAATTTCGAGCACTTTTGAGGCATATTTTCGGGCACTTTTTGGGGTCATTTCAGTGCCAATTTACACTCGTATCATAATATGGAAACTCCTTGCACACTCATTGGTCCACATAAATTTAGCCTTGTTTTGGGTCAACTTAGTCATGGGCCCGCGAAGCTCAAGAAGCTTCTAATATCCGATGGAGTCAAAGGTCTAGGCCAATATCTAATCACCTCCATTTTCTTAGGATCTACCTTAATTCCATCTCCCTATACCACATGACCCAGAAAGACAACCTCTTTTAACAAAAGTTCACACTTCTCATACTTAGTATAGAACTTCTCCTCCCTCAATTTTTTGTAGCACCTACCTTAAATGGTCCATATGCTCCACCTCGCTATGAGAGTAGATAAAGATATCACCAATGAATACCATAACAAGCAAGTCAAGGTAGGGTTTAAAGATCCTATTCATAAGGTTTATAAAGATAGCAGTGCATTGGTTAACCCAAAAGACGTAACTATAGATTAATAGTGCCCATATCTAGTCCAGAAGGCCAACTTGGGAATGTCACACTGCCTCACTTTCACTTGGGGATACTCGAACCAAAGATCAATCTTAGAGAAGTGACTAGCCCCTTGAAGTTGGTCAAATAAATCATCAATCCTTAGTAGAGGATACGTATTCTTTATAGTGACTCTATTAAGTTGCAGGTAGTCATTGCACGTTCTAAGAGAACCATCCTTCTTCTTCACAAACAACACCGATGCATCCCAAGGTAATTGGATAGTCCTAATAAAACCCTTCTCCAACAAATCCTTTAATTGCTCTCTCAACTCCTTCAACTCTATCGAAGCCATATGGTAAGGGAGAATATAAATAGGTTGAGTGTCGCGTAAGAGATCTATGCCAAAATCTATTTCCCTTATGAGAAGAACACTGGAAAGGTTATTAGGAAAGACTATCACGACCAGGGCCTAGGTCCTAGACATGATACGGTGAATTGGGAACCCAAATGGACCCTAAATAAGCCTTTTAGAATATCATTATACATCTTTAGTTGCATAAGCAATTATACATCAACAATAGATATAAAAAGAAGAAATATGGGGTTAAGGGATATCTTTGATACCATAAATCAAAGAAAGTCAAAGTATTGCATTAATGCATTATAATGTTCCAACAACACCCCTAATAAATAGATAGGAATGGGGGGCCAAGACAACATTTTGTGGGCTTACCCTCATAGTCGTAAATATACATCAAAAGAAAGAGAGTCTTTATGCATAGCATAAGCTCAAAGACATTATCCCCGAAATTGAGGACTCAACAATTTGCTTTGAAAGATAGTACTAGCCACATGGAGGATGAAGATGATCTTGAGGATCTCCAGTTCCTATATGATAAAATCATGTAGGCATCGAGTATGCGTTAGTACATTTGAATGTCCTAAGTATGTAGGATGAAATGCAACAAGAGATAGGCAACATAGTCAAAATGTAATATCATAAGCAATGGATAGCGTAATGATAATATGACATGTATGAATGATACTTGAAATAAAACATGCTTATATATGACATACTACATGTGAAGAAAGAGACCATCATCATAGACCAAGCAACTTAGTACTTCGAATCCAAGGTAGACCACTCCTTAGAAGTGATTGAGGTATCAACCCCTCAATTAGTTGATGGCTTACCACCCCCATCCGAGGAGATTAAGGTATCAACCCCCCAATTTTCTGAAAAACATAACCACCCTCTACCGAAAGTGATTGAGGAATCAACCCCTCAATTGGTTAATGACTTACCACACTGATCCGAGGCGATTGAGGTATCAACCACTGAACTGGTTATGGTCAAATCACAAAACAATGGATACATATCATGAAATTATCACATAAGTACCATCCTTTCATCATCATAAAGTCACTAAACTCATATGCCATGCATTAGGCCTTCAACAATTCAAGATACATTAACCGGACATTTTATCGAACAGATGGCGGGTATACAATGCTAGTATAAAACCATGTAAATCAAGAAAGAAATCATGCAAGTAAACTTGAGTAAATCAACCGAGAAATACTAGGTAATACCAGTATGAAATATACATCAAAACCCTATACATCAAATCTCAATATAAATCCAAGATTCATACCTTAAAACATGCTCAAACGATCACACTTTTATTAAATCCCAACATAGTTCATGGTCAAATTCATAGTAAATAAAATCCATAAGTAAATCAACTTAGAGACATAAAATGTATGTAAAAAGAAGCGTGAACACCATAGGTAGAAGGACCTGATTGTTGAAACCCACATACCATAGACCTTGTGTCTCTTGAAACTGAGTTGGGAAAGAATGAAAGCTTGGAATGGAGTCTTGAAATCCAAACTTGTTCTTGAGTTTTCTTGAATTTGTATTGGGGTCTTGGTGGAGTCACTTGAGAGAATTTGCAAGTGTATTCAAGTTGAGAGTAATGAGTTTGATTCTTTGGAATAGGGTTTAAGTCTTTTAGGGAGGTTAAGATAGTGTTGGAAGTCTGAAGAGGTCATTAAGATGGATTAAATTTATTAAAATGCCATCAGTAAACAGAGGGAAAAATTGGCAAAGTGATGCCCCAAGGAAGGCCACATGGATCGTGTGGCACTCCACGGGTTATGTCGAGTGCCCATGATATGAGACTTGATCAAAACTTAGAAGTTGAGAACACTTAGAAAAATTACCATCATTATCACTTTGACGGGCCACTTTTCATGGGCCATGTGGTACTATAGGATTCATTTAGTGGTCCATTGAACTACACTTTGCTAAAACGATATTGCAAGGCCACCCCACGCCCAAGTCCATAACACGTCTGACCTTCCACGGCCCGTTAAAGATGCCTGTGGCACTACACTTGGTCAAAACTCCTCCCATACCCACTCCTTTTTACTTGCACACACTCCATGACCAGCCACATGGTCTATGGCAATCCACACAACCCGTGCCACTCTCCATGATCCATACCTTAGATCAAAAGTCTTTTCCAGCTCAAGATAATTGAAACAGATCATCTAAAGGCACATTGTCCATCAAATTGCTCGTGTGATATCACTACACAGGAGGGTCTCACAAAAATTATCATAACTCCTTTATTCGAACTTGGAATTAAGTGAAACTAAGTGCGTTGGAAAGACAACTCAAAGGGATTTCAATTGATATGTCATGGTTCATCCATTTCCATGTGTGCTAAAAGTTATACTCATTTAAATTTTACCCTTAGATAAACCAACACACAAAACTTAACTCATAAGGAAGTCTTGAACTTGTGTAAGTATTAGAAGTCTTCCATGACTCTAATACACTCCCTACTCTAATACACAAAACACACTCCATAAGAGGGTGGGGTTACAGGGTGTCATAAAGACATCTGGGATCTCATTAACCACCGGAACTGACTCTATGGAAAAGACTTTAGACTCAACATCCCTAACCCTCACAAGATAATAGAGATATCCCTTAGAAATTAACTTTTGTTTTTTAATGCAAGAAACCTACCTTTAACCACAACATCATGAATCTCCCACCTCAAGGATAGGTTCATTTGGGAATTGGAATTTGAACCTATGAGTTCTACAATCAATAGAGACATAATATGAATGCTACCAATCCATCCTAAGAATGACATTGAAATAGACCATATCCAATTCAGCAAGATCACAAGGCAATATTTTATGCAAGATGCCAACGAGACTATTTTTATAGACCTTTACAACAATAATAGTTGGACCAATAAAAGTAGATACCTCATAAGACTCACACAACAATTCATGTTCAATATGAAACTTTTTGGCAATAAAAGGAGTAACAAAAGAAAGAGTGGCATCTGGGTCTATCAATGCATACACATCCAAATCAAAGACTTTTAATATACTAGTAATGACATCGGGCATCTCATCAACCCCTTGTCTCTATTGGAGTGGATAGAATCGATTGTGCCTTGGGGCATCATCTTGTTGGCCTTCTCTCCCCAAAGGAACCATATTTGCACCCCAAATGTGTGGATGAACATCTTTACCCGTGTTGTGATTATGTGGACAATCCATCACCTTATGCCCCACTTTACCATAACAAAAAAAAGCATTGGTGTCCTTCAAACATGTGCCACCATGACCATTACCACACTTTGGACACATAGCATTGGACACCACACCACCATTACCTTGGGCCCTTGGGTAATCATTAGCAAACCTTCTATTAGGAGCATGAGAAGACCCCTTGGCCTTGATAAAACTGGCCATCCTTGGGACTTTGGAACTTAAAATCAAATCGGGCCCTCATAGCCTCATTACTCCTTCTTTTTTTCAACTTCTCCCCCTCCAATTATTTGGTATAAGTCATTAGGGGGACAAATCCATGTCACTAATCAATATAATGGCACGACACTCCTCATTCACCAAATCGGAAGTACTCATCACAAACTTATTCATCCTAGAACTCAGGTCGGCAACTAAGTATGGAGCATATTTAGAGAATTGGTTGAACTTGAGGGCATACTCCCTCACACTCATTGACTCTTGCTTCAAATTCATGGACTACATCATCTTAGCTCCCTAAGCTCAAGAGGGAAGAACGAATTGAGGAAAGATGCCTTAAACTCCTCCCAAAGGATCACATTTTTGTTCTCCTTCTCCTCCTTCCATTGAGTATACCATATTTTAGCCACCACCTTAAGTTGGTATGCCACCACCACCTTAAGTTGGTATGCCACCAACTCCACCTTCTCTTCTAACCTAACACGCATGATAGCCAACACCTTGTATACCTCATCAATAAATTCTTGAGGGTCCCCATCTACTTTAGACCCATAGAACTCTGCTGGGTTCATACTCATAACGCCCCTCACCTAAGATGTCGGAGTAGGAGCATGTGGCTCTTAGGCCCCTTGATTGACTTGGTTAGACATAGCTTGAGCTAGCATAGTGAGATCATCCCAAAGCACTCCATGAGCTAATTGTTCTTTGGGAGTGCAGGCTCTTCTTATTCTTGTGTTAGGCATAACCTAAAGATGGAAAAGAACATTCGTTAGAGGGTAAACCTTACCTCACTTCTATAGCATGACATAGATCATAAAGAAGGTAAATATTTCCTAAAGCGTATCATAGCCTCTTAGTCATAGTTGTGGTGCATAACACAACCATGCATAAGACTCTAATCAACACAGTGTGTCAGATGCCAAGGACTATTAACAACCTAGTTCTCTGATACCAAATTTGTCATGACCCAGGTCTAGGATCTAGACGTAACACGACGAGAAGGGAACCCAAAATGACCATAAACAATCGTCTTAGGATATAATTACACATCCTTGATCGTAGAAGCAATAAAAAATAAAAAGAGATAGTAAAAGAGGGAATACGAGGCTAAGGGACATCCTCAAAACCATAGGAACATAACAAGCCAATCACATAACATTAACATTTCATAAGCTTCTAACAACACCTCTAGTACATAGATGGTAGTGGGGGCCAATACAACCTTCTAGGCTCACCCTCATAGTCAAAAGCATACAATCAGATAATAGAGTCTTTACATAGCATAAGAACAAGAGATATCATCCCCGTAGTTGAATACGCACCAAAATTGCTTTGAGAATATAGTACTAGCCACGGGAGGATGAGGATGATTATGAGGAGCTCTGGTTCCTACACTGTAACATCACATAGGCATATAGTATATGTTAGTACGTTCGAATAGACTAAGTACATAGGATGCAATGCAAAAATAGATAGGTAACATAATTAAAATGCATAATCGTAAGCAAGAGATAGTATATTAGAATCATGACATGCATGATCAACGCTTAACGTAAAACATGCTTATATAGAAACATATTACATGTGTAAGAAATAACCATCATCATAAACCAAGGAAACTTACTACTTGGCGAAAAAGGTAGACTACCCCTTGGAACTGATTGAGGAATCAACCCCTCAATTGGTTGATGGTTATTACACCCTACCATCTATGGTGATTGAGGTATCAACCCCTCAATTCATTGATGGCATGACCACCCCATCCCAAGTGATTGAGGAATAAACCCCCTGATTGGTTGATGGGCATGACCACCCCCTATTCAAAGTGATTGAGGTATCAACCCCTCAATTAGTTAAGGGGCATACCACCCCCCATCAAGATGGCTGAGGCAATTTACCCCTCCTCAACTAGGTATGGTCAACTCACAACATTATATATACTTTTCATGATATTAACACATACATACCTTCCTTTCATCATCATAAAGTCATTCAAGCCATAGTCAACACAATAGATCATTAATAGCTCAAGAATCCAAAATCGGATATTTTATCAAATACTTGACGGGTGTGTAATGTTAGTGCAAAATCATGCAAGAAAACTTGATGTAAATCAATCCACCAATACTTGGTAATACCCTCATCTAATATACATCAAAACCCTTCATCAAATCTCAAGATAGCTCAAAACATGCTTAAAAGCTACACTTTTATGAAATCCCAAATTAGTTCATAATCAAATTCATAGTAAGTAAGACCCATAAGTAAATCAACTTGGAAACATGAAATTTATGTAAAAAAAAAAAAAAGCTTGGGCACCATGGGTGAAAGGACCCAAAGGTTGAAACCCACATACCTTAACTTTGGAGAATTTGTTGATAAAGATTTGAATGAAGACTTGAAGATATAGTGAATTCCTTATATTCGGAATGAGATTTATAACTTGGATTTTGAGCGGAATATTTGTCTAAGTGTTTGAGAGAGAATTGGGGAATGTCTTGTATGATATGGTGTTAAAATATGGCTAAGTATAGGTATTTTTACACAAGAGAAGGCTTAGGACCAAGACCCCAAAGCATTGAAATGAGAAAACTAGCAAAAAAATACATAGGTCCGCAATGGGTACGTGTCGCGGTACCATTGCGCACCGCCACTATTTCGCGCAAACTTGGAAAAATCAAATTTTGCTATGGTTGCTCAAAAATTGGCATTAGACCTATTTTCCACTCAATTTTGCCCCCCTAACAAAAATATGAAGTCAGATTTTTGATACCACGCTCAAATATTGAGATATATGGCAAGTACAATTGTGGACACTTCTGAGGCATATTTTTGGGCACTTTTTTGGCGTTGTTTCAAAGCAGATCGATAGGCATGCAGAATACGTTCTCCAACAGCAGAACGACATAGAGGTATCTCAATTGACTTTTCTACTTCAACTCACATTCAAATTACACATATAACTTCACAAAAAAGTCGCACATGCTACAATAACAGTGAAAATTTTATTAAATTAGAAGTTCATAATAAAAATCAATTCAAATGGATTACTTAGATACACATCATACGCATAGCTACGCTTTTTTAATTGGACGCTTGATGTTGTATAGCCAAATTATATACAGGTCATGTTGGCAAACACAGTCAAAGAAATTGTGCACAACATTGCCACAAAACAAAGTACAGGGGTGTAAACCACTAAAAAGGTCAAGACAGTGGAGGAAAAGTGTACATATAAAAATGATCAAATCATAACAGCACCACAATTTGAGTTGCCAGATGAGCTTTTGGCGAGCTTGAATCTGGAGCATTTCAATATGGAAAAAAGAATCATCCTTCATCCAATGGGTATGGGTGACTGCAATGTATTGGCAATAGTCTACACTCCATCAACACCCCAGAGAGTTAGGCGCCCAGGACCATTCATCGTATCACCATAGATTGCATCATTCGAATCTGAAATAGGTAATTCTTCCACACACAACAAACACTTATATATATATGTGTGTGTATAAGACAATCTCAAACCACTTCAAGTAACCATATCTTTAATTCTGTAAAATTAGTTAGCTCATAAAAAAGGCTTATAATTTTTCACCAAAGATACCCATTCATCAAGGCATCTGACAAATTCAACATTGTGCTATATCTGCACTTCTTCAAATGGGTGCCGAAAGACTTCTATCTGGACACCAACACATATAAGAATATAACAAAACATGTAGAATCTAATTATTTTAAGTAATTTTTTTAATTTTTATGATACTATAATGAATATACAACAGAAAAGCAAGTACGATCGATACAAAAAGTCCAGGGCAATTTTGTAGATGCCACTTGATCTTGTTATGATGAGTGTATCTAATAAGTATTGGTTCTACAAATTGGCTAACGAAGGACAATTGATTGAAGATTCAGTAAGATTTTTCTCATTAATTTTTATACAGTCTCATTCCTGCAACGACTTCTACACTACTTTCAAACATGTATAACTAACACTGTCTTTATTTTTATTTACTTTCTTTTTTCAGCACATTGACATCATAATGTACTACTTGCGGAAAAAAGTAAAGTACTCCAATGACACGAGAATCTCATTTAGCACGATGGAATGCAACATTGCTGCACTAATTCTCTCCAATTTGAGATGCATATTCTGACCTTGAAAACGTTCCATGCAATGTAAACTTGGAAGAGACAATCAAAATATATATACCAATGGATATCAACTCCAAACCACTGTGCCTTGGTACACCGTTGACAATGTTTCCATACCAATCAACGTCAAAGACAGGTTCCATTGGATCGTAGCGGTGGTTTATTTTAATGACCGGGCCATCGTGGTATAAGACTCAATGTGATCTGTAGCGCATGATGTATACATACAAAATGAGGTCAATAAGTTTGCCCAACTTCTTCCAACGTACCTGTTGACATCTGACTTTTTCAATCTCAGGGGAATGGACTTAACGGTGCACCCTAAATACAAATTGCATCCAGAGGAGGATCCTTTTGAAATTGTTCATGAACAACATACCTGAGTAGCACGAAGCAAGCCTATAAGTCTTGTGTGATTTATTTTTAATAAATTTGATACAAAATACATAATGTAACAGCACAAAACTATTTCGCCAATAGAGATTGTGGAGTATACATCACGGTTTATGCTGAATAACTTAGCGATGGCAATGGAATCCCAGACTCCCAAAGATTTTGAGCTGATTCACAACCACTATGCTATACTATTATGAAACTACGTGATGCAGTAAAATGAAGAAGGGGCAATGAGATATAATAAAGCACTAGAGAGGCTTGTCAGGGACACTTTTCACATTGACGCTGCTGAATGCATTGTGATACAGTAGGATAATATTTTTTTTTTGCTCTTAACATTATGATAGTGATATCACCTAGTAATTTTTGTTACTGTTCCCATTGAAACACTAGATTGTTTGGATATTTTTTCTCTACTCCAAAACTTTGGCAAAGATTTTTGTGTAGTGATGTGTCAAAAGCTACATGCGCATTTTGTAGATGAAACCAAAAGTACATTTTGGTTTTTTGGGAAAAAAATTGGAGAATGTTTTTCCCCCACGTTACGTGATCTTTTTTCCCCTATTTATAGTTGATAAACATGCATACTGTTTCTTACGGGTGTTTATTTTGTGTGTCTTGAATTAACATGTACTAAAGTAACATAATATATGGAGTTTTATTCCCAACACACTGTGCTATAACATGTCGCCACACAAGAATTTTCAACAATCCAAGTGGTCAAATATATATGTATAATTTAGTCAACATAGTCTATATACAAGTTATCCATCTATTATACAATGGATGTATATGTATAAGTATCCACTGGGTGTAATATATAATTACGTAAATATCTAATAATTATATATGTATAAATTACACACACAATTTACACATACGCTATTTCACTAAACATACTATAAAATGTATATGTATATCCAGTGATTATACCATACAATTATTTAATATTGTATAAGAATATATTTATTTCTATATATAAATCGATCATTTATATGCAATTCAATAATACGTGCTATGCATACACGAAGACCACAAAATTACACTAGATAATTGTGCATCCGAAAATATATACGCCTCTCACTTTTTTTCCTCTAAATATAGTCAATTAATTTTGGTCATTATAACTAGTCAGATAAACTAACCTCATTATATATGTATAAAATTTTTCTTCAATTTTATTGACAGGGGATTTACACACGTGCACATATATATGGCGACAATTACTATGTGAATGCCATATATATTTTTACGACATGTGAAATATGCATTTTGAGTCATTGTAAATGTTTGCTCTCAACAATAAAAAATAACAAATTTGTAATCTAACACTGCAACTACAACACACAGGCGCAAAATTAAAATATGGTGCACATTTTATTTCTACGTAGAAACAACTAAAAATTTATTCCAATATCAATTATTCAAAACAGAAAAACTAACAAAATGTGAAGTAGAATCACTCAAACCAACAATTAATGATCCCTAAACTATCGAGTTAGGGGCTTATTTCTATATGTACGCCTGTTATGCCCTGCAATTCCACAATTACTGCATGTATGTTTACCATTGGACGAAAGCAACGTGGAGAATGATTTGTTTCTGTTTTTCTTCTTTGGTATTTTCAGAGGTCTTTTGTATAAAGAAGGTAGGACCACATCAGATATCACATAATTTGATATAAACCAATCAATTATGTCCGACAAAAGATATATTAGAACCTCATAAGTCTTCAACACTGTGTTTTGCTTATATAGATCCGAGCAATATTCATCAGGTTAAAGATATTTGAATATCAACACAGCCAAGGTAAACTTGGAATTTCATCAACATAAAAGCGTCAACAACTACAAGTTTAATTTGAGAGAGATACCCTAAATTTCCTCCCATCATCACTAACATTGTGGACATGAACAGTCGATGACACAACCTATTGAAACATAACTCAATCAGATTAACTATACAACTATGAAAAGGGAATGAGAAGGTTAAATTTATACACAGAGCTTATATGTCCCGTCATCTTTGTACTCTTTGCTTCATTGCTGACAATATCTCCAGGAATTTCTCCATCCATAGGGTAAATGTATACATTGTCTATTTTTTTCTCACAGATCCATCGACCAGACATCATATGTACTTTCTCCAAAGAATCAAATATCGACAACTCACGTGCTGACATAAGTGTTGAATTTATACTTTTGATAAGATTTGAGGTCATACACCAGCCCGATGAACTTGAGCATGCACCCTAGCCCACTTATCATACCCAACCAACAACAAGTACTCCTTAACTCTGACATCGAACTTTTCTTCTATTTCCATAAGCCTATTGAAGTCAGACTATGTATACGATTTTGCCATTATATAAAAGACTTCATTTAACTTTTCATGAGACTTTTTGTACCTCTTTTGAACATTACTTGTCATGATCCAAGCCTAGGGCCTAGACATGACCAGCGAATGGGGAACCCGAAGAAACCCCAAACAAGCCTCACAGCATATCATAATACATCCTTGGTTGTGGATGCAAGATAAAGCAACAAACAAAACATAAACAAGGAAAATTGGGACTAAGGGGGCAGAGACTTATATTTAAATAGCTTGGATATCATAAGTGAGTCATGCTCAAGAATAATACAAATTTTGTCTAATAACACCTTTAATATAACACCTTTAATATAGAACTTAGCGGGACCCAAGATAAGCAACTGGGCTCATCCTCGTAGTCAAGTATAGCAAAAAGGAAAGATAGTCCAAAACACATAGCATAAGAACATAGATATTGCCCTTGGACATGAGGACTCACCAATTAAATCGAATAGATACTACTAGCCACAAGGAGGAGGAAGATGACAAAATAGAGCTCCGGTTCCTACATAGTAACATTATGTAGGTATAGAGCATGTGTTAGTACATTTGAATGTACTATCCACGTAGGATGCAATACAACAAGAGATACGGCATCATAATCAAAATGCATAATAATATGCAATAGACATCATATAGTAATATGGCATGTATGACCAATGCTTAAGTAAAACATATTTAAGTAAATCATGCTTATATAGAACAAAATACATAAGTAGAAGGAGACCATCATCATAGACTAAGCAACTAGTACTTAGAATCCAAGGTTTAGCATCCCCTTGGAGGGTGATCAAGGTATATACCTCTTAATCGATAGATGAACATCACACCCTTCATCAAGGTGGTCAAGGTATAAACCCTTCAACAATGGTTAATGGACATCCCACCCTCCACTTAGATGGTCAACATGTCAACCCTTTATCGGTTAATGGACATCACACCCTCTATTTAGGTAGTCAATGTATTAACTTTTACCGGTTAATGGACATCACACCCTCCATTTTGGTAGTCAAGGTATCAACCCCTTAACGGTTAATGGACATTACACACTCCACCAAAGTGGTCAAGGTCTAGCACCCCCTTAACAAGGCATGGTCAATGTACAACAACGTAGATACTTCTCATAAATATAGCTCATATAAACATTTATTTCATCATCATAAAGTCATTCAACTCATAAGATATGCATTGAACCTTCAATTCTTCAAGAAACCATATCTGGACATTTTATCAAACATTTGGCGTGTGTGTAGTGGTAGTGTAAAAGCATGCAATTCAAGAGTGAAAACATGCAAGTAAATACCATATAAAACCATTAATCAACACTTTGTAAAACCCTCAAGCAATATACATCAAACTCTTCATCAAATATCGCATTAGATCTAAGATTTATAGCTCAAAACATACAAAAACAATCATAAATTCATATAGCTTTAGCATGGTTATAGATTGTTCATACTAGTAAACCCATTTGAAAAATCAACTTTAAATCACGAAATTTAAGTAGAAAAGTGGATTGGGCAGCATGGGTGAAAGGACCTAATGGTTGAAACCCACATACTATAGGTCTAGAGTTACTTGCAATTGAGATTGGGAAGAATGGACGCTTGGAAATGTCTTGGAATCCAATCTTGTTCTTGGGTTTTCTTGCATTTGAATTGAGGCTTGATGGAGGCTCTTGAGAGGATTTGGGAGTGTGATTGAGATAAGGGTAGTGAAGTTGGGTCCTTAGGAATAGGATTTATGTCTTTTAGGAAGGTTAAGATAGCCTAGGAAGTCAAAAAAGGGTCACTAGAATAATTTGAATTTACGAAAATGCGATTAGTGAACGGATGAAAAATTTTGCAAAGTTTTGCCCGGCAGAAAGTCCCACGGGTCGTGTGGCACTCGATGTGTTGTGTGGAGTTCCCTTGATAAGGTACTTAGTCTAAAAATTGATGTTGGAAATCGATTAGAAAAAGACATCTTGTCATGACAACGGATGCCTCCACAGGTTGTGTGCAGCTTCATGGCCCATGTGGAGGCTCATGGCACCATAAATGGTGTTAGAAAATATTGTCCAGGACCCATTCCAAGGGCTACAGATTTTTCCCTATTCCATGGGTTGTGGTGAGTAGGTGTGGCATAACACATAGCAAAAAAACTCCCCAAACACCTACTATTCCTCTCTCGCTCACCTTCACACCTCACCCCACAACCAGTGGTAAGCCACATGACCCATTCCACTTCTTGTGGTCCATGAATTAGGCCAAAAATGGTTTTTCACAGTCTTTCATAGCTCTTATGACCCGTATAAGCCACCACTGCCCGTATAGGTGCCTGTGGAGCTTCACTAAATGGAAGGGTCTCACAAAAATGGTCATAACTCCTTCATTCGAGCTTGTAAGGAGGTGAAACAAAGTGCATTAGAAATATGACTCAAAGGTCTTCCATTTGACATGTTATGGGCCACCCAGTTCCAAGTACACTAAAACTTATGCTCATTAAAATGGGCCCTTGCAAGAACTATCATCCAAAACTCAACTCGTAGGGAAGTCTTGAACTCGTTTAGGTACTATGAATCTCCCTTGAACCTAATACACCCTCAACCTAACCACATGAGGCTTGAAACATAGATTCATAAGAGTATAGAGTTATGGGTTGTCACAGTATCTCTCCCTTGGGAACATTAGTCCTCGAATGTGGAAAAACAATGCTTGAATGACTTGACTTAGAACACGAAAACTCTAACCATATGATCAATGCATAGTTTACTAGTTGAAAATCATAAAGTTGTTAAAACACATTCCAAAATGTATTTCAATTCATTCTAAACATAATATAATTCATTTCAATGCACGTGCAACGTGTCATTCCATGAGACTCAAGAATTGAAAGGATTGGGATCGCTTAGGAAAAGAAAGAATCTAGTGCCTCATGCTTAGGTAGATTGGAAAAGGTAGGGATATCACCTCATCATGATTACCTCGGCTCCTCCGGTGGTACTTTTAACTTGTCATTTTCTCTAATGGGCCTTGACAAATACTACATCTTTGCTCCTTAAACTCCCTCAAAACTTCAATATTAGGTATATACAACCTACCTTGGTAAGGGCACTATCTTCCCCTTGGGAGAAAACCTCTATCTTCATCATGACTCAACCTCATCACCAATCTAGCCAACAGACGAACTTCTCCAACTACCCTTTGTTACCCATAATTCACACTCATCATATTTAGCAAATAACCTCTCATTTCTCAAGAGTGCCAACACTACGCCCAAATGGTTCACAAGCCCTAAATAAATCAATACTTCATTACTAGAGATCACCACCAACATACTAAGATAGGGTTTTAAGACCTTATTCTAGAGACCAATAAACATAGACAATGTATAAATAAACCAAAGAACTCCCCAATACTAACAATGCTTAATTGAGGACAAAGCCTGAACCAAAGATCAATCTAAGTGAAGTGACTAACCCATAAGGTAAATTCAACCAAAATCACATGACAAGACCCTATGCAATAAGAACATGGATCAACACTTATGGACTTTCTAGCAACCCGAAAGATTAAGGAAAGAAACAGTGGCACACTGGCCCTAATAATGTACACACATCAAATTAAAGAAAATTTCAACTTACCAGTAGCAACATCGAGTGCCCATCTACCTCTTGCCTCCTTTGAAGAGCATAGAATCGATTATGTCTTGGAGAACCCCCTTGATCAAATTCACCACCCTTACCCTTTCTGGGCTTACAAGAACAATGATTCATCTTGTGACCCATCTGCCTACATCTATAGCAAGCATCGGTACCTCCCAAGCATGGGCCATCATGACATCTACCACACCTTGGGCACCTAGCATTAGGCACCATAACACTTCCATCCTTGGGACTCCGAAACTTTCTTTCAAAATAGACCTTTTTGGTCTCTTTACCACTCTTCTTATCTTTTCTTCCTCCAATTGCTCAGCATAAGTCAAACGAGACAAATCCATGTCACAAATCAACATAGCAGACCGATGTTCCTCACTCACCAAGTCGGAAACACCTATCACAAACATAGTCATCCTAGTCCTTAGATCAACCACCAATTGAGGAGCATATTTAGATAGTTGAGTAAACTGGAGGGCATACTTCCTCACACTCGTAGGACCTTGCTTCAAGTTTATGAACTTCACCAACTTATCCTCCCTAAACTCAAGAGGGAAGAACCGATTAAGAAAGGCTACCTTAAACCCATCCCATAGTACCACATGATTGATCCTCTTCTCCTCCTTCCATTGGACATACAAAATATGGGCTACCCCCTTGAGTTGGTATGCCGCCAACTTCGCCTTTTCATTTGGCCCAACACTAATGATATTTAAGATTTTGTAGAACTCATTAATGAACTCTTGTCGGTCTTCATCTATATTTGACCAATAGAAAATCGAAGGATTCATCCTTATGAAGTCTCTTACCCTAGCTCTTAAGGTAGTAGCATAAGGGGCTTGGTCCTTGATTAATTTGGTTGGCCACAACTTGGGTAAGCATGGTGAGAGAATCCCAAAGCTCACAATTGGTAGATTTTTCCTTGGGAGTTTGTGTCCATCTTCCTCTAGTGTTTGACATTATCTATCATTGTAAATAGCAATTGTTAATGGGGAAAAACTTACTCCAACTCTATAGCATGACTTAGAACATCAAGAAGGAAAACATTTCCTAAAACGTCTCATAGCCTCCTACTGATAGTTGTGGTGGATAACACAACCATGAATAAGACTCTAATTGATGCGATGTGTTTTGACTCCGAGGATTTATCAACCTAGTGCTCTGATACCATCTTTGTCACAATCTAAGCCTAGAGACTAGACGTGATCGGCGAATGGGAATCCAAAGAAACCCCAAACAAGCCTCATAACACATCATCGCACATCCTTGGTCGTGGAAGTAAGATAAAGCAACATAAGAAACATAAACAAGGGAAATCGAGACTTAGAGAGGGAGAGAGTTATATTTAAATAGCTTGGATATCATAAGTGAGTCAAGCTAAAGCATAATACACACTTTGTCCAACAACACCTCTAACATAGAACTTAGTGGGGGCCAAGATAAGCAACTGTGCTCACCCTCATAGTCAAGTGTACCAAAAAGGAAAGATAGTCTTAAATACATAGCATAAGAACATAGATATTACACTCAGACATGAGGACTCGCCAACTAGCTCGAATAGATACCACTAGCCATGAGGAGGAGGAGGATGACCAAATGGAGCTCTGATTCCTACATGGTAACATCATGTAGGCATAAAGTATGCGTTAGTACATTTGAATGTACTAAATATGTAGGATGCAATGCAACAAGAGATAAGGCATCATAATCAAAATGCATAACCATATACAATAAACATCATATAAGAATATGGCATCTATGATCAATGCTTAAGTAAAACATGTTTAAGTAGCTCATGCTTATATAGAACATAATACATAAGTAGAAGGAGACCATCATCATAGACCAAACAACTAGTACTTAGAATCCAAAGTTTAGCACCCCCTTGGAGCGTAATCAAGTTATATACCCCTTAATTAGTAGATGAACATCACACCCTTCATCAAGGTGGTCAAGGCCTCAACCCCTCAACAATGGTTAATGGACATCCCACCCTCCATTCAGGTGGTCAAGGTATCAACCCCTTACTAGTTAATGGACATCACACTATCCATTTAGATAGTCAAGGTATCAACTCCTTACCGGTTAATGGACATCATACCCTACACTTAGGTAGTCAAGGTATCAACTCCTTACCCGTTAATGAACATCACACCCTCTACCAAAGTTGTGAAGGTCTAGCACCCCCTCAACAAGGCATGGTCAATCTATAATAACACAGGTACTTCTCATAAATATAGCTCATAAAAATATTTATTTTATCATAATAATGTCATTCAACTCATAAGACATGCATTGGACATTAAATTCTTTCAAGAAACCATATTTGGACATTTTATCAAACATTTGGCATGTGTGTAGTGCTAGTGTAAAAGCATGCAATTCAAGAGTGAAAACATACAAGTAAATACTATGTAAGACATTAATCAACACTTGTAACATTCGTAAGCAACATGCATCAAAACCCTTCATTAAATCTCATATTAGATCTAAGAGTTATAGGTCAAAAACATGCTAAAACAATCATAAGTTAATATAGCTTTAGCATAGTTTATAGACATGTTCATACTAGTAAGCCCATTTGTAAAATTTACTTTAAATCATGCAATTTAAGTATAAAAGAGCATTGGAAACTATGAGTGAAAGGATCCAATAGTTGAAACCCACATACTTTAGGTTTAGAGTTACTTGGAATTGAGATTGGGAAGAATGGAGGCTTGGAAATGATCTTGGAATCCAATCTTGTTCTTGGGTTTCCTTGAACTCAAATTGAGGCTTGATTGTGGCTCTTGAAGGATTTGGGAGTGTGATTGAGATGATAGTAGTGAAATTGGGTCCTTAGGAATAGGGTTTAGTTCTTTTAGGAAGGTTAAGATAGCCTAGGAAGTCAAAAAGGGTCATTAGAATAATTAACATTTATGAAAATGTCATTAGTGAACGAATGGAAATTTGGCAAAGTTTTACCCTACTGAAGGTCCCACGGGTCGCGTGGCACTCCACAGGTCACGTGGAGTGCCCATGACAAGGTACTTAGTCTAACAATTGAAGTTGGAAATTAATTGGAAAAAGACGTCTCATTGTGACCATGGAGGCCTCCACGGGTCGTGTGGAGCTTCATAGCCCGTGTGCAGGCTTGTAGGACCATACATGGTGCTGGAAAATGTTTCCTAGGCCCCATTGCAAGTGCCAGGGGTCGTGCCCCATGACATGGGTCGTGGTGAGGGGGCGTGGCACAATACTTAGCAAAAAAACTCCCAAAACGACCACTATTCCTCTCTTGCTCACCTTCACACCTCACCCCATGACCAGTGGAAAGCCACATGACCCGTGCCATTGGTCGTGGTCTATGTCTTAGGCAAAAAATGGATTTTCCCAGCTTCACATGCCGCTCATGACCCGTACAAGCCATCACTGCCCGTATAGGTGCCAATGTGGCTTCATTGCATAGAAGGGTCTCACAAAAACGGTCATAACTCCTTTATTCGAGCTCGAAACGAGGTAAAACCAAGTGCATTGGAAAGCTAAAAGTGATTTTATTAGACATGTCATGGGCTATCCAGTTCAAAGTATGCTAAAAATTATGCTTGTTTAAATTGGACCCTTGCTAGAACCATCACCCAAAACTCAACTCGTTGGGAAGCCTTGAACTGGTTTAGGTATTAGGAGTCTCCCATAAACCTAATACACCCCTAACCTAACTACATGAGACTTGAAACTTGGATTCATAAGAGCATAGAGTTATGAAGTGTCACATTACTCCATTAATGCTATATACACACATAAGGCGGAACACCATCATATATAGTTGCAATAACTTTTATGATGCTCTCATTTCGATCAGAAATCACACACAACTCATTTCTCTGACCATATACTTCTTTAAACCTTTCAAAAAATTATGTCAAAGAGGCATCATTTTTAGAATCTATAACCCCATCAACCAGCAGGAAAATATGCCCTAACAAATGAAAAAACAATGTATATCAGTATTTAAAACAAAACACATTTATTACACAAAGTCATATGTTAAGTATACAACACAAACCTGCTCAATCCATGGTACTTGCTGAAACAAACTGCCATTATATGAACTCCTAAGATGACTGTCGTTCATAACCACAACTGGTCTATAGTGCTCAAAGCCTCTAATGAATGCGTCCAAAGCAATAAAGAGATATAGAAACTCACCTTTGTCTATTTTCTTCATCTGTATATGAGCTCCATTTAACAGGTTGGCAACTTGTTATAGGATCTTGATGGAGTGCCCCGCAACCAATTCAATGTCTTCTCCTTTGCCATCCAAGCTTAAATGTAGTTAATATCGACTCCAAGATTATTCTTCATATCATTCTTAATATCAGAATTTGTATACTTTCGCTTGTGATTTTTCAACTTTGTCTTCACAATACCACCAATAAGATTACTTGTTGCTTGTCTTTGTAAATAAACTCTATCTTTCAACAGACACACATGCTTCATGTTGATTACACTAATCCGAAACATACCAGATTTACCAAATGCAGAAGTTTTCATCATCTATTCATACTCTTTCGACTTACAGACAACTGTATAACTACACGTATATTAAAAGAAAAAAAAATAAAAATCTATTTTTAGGAAGCATATTCAATTTTTTGTTGAAATGACCATGTCATCAAATAAATCAATAAAATTATCAACATCCAATTTGTTTAATAGAATAGATGATAACCTAATCGCATTTGATCTCACAGCCTTGAATTGGAACCTATTGGCTATAGCATATTGCGCCATAACATATTTTAAAATTGCTTTATCCTTGTATACTTGATCAACCTCCACATACTTATGAGCTGGGTTTGTTATTACCCCCATCCAATCCCCAGAATACAAAGTATACAGAAGCCTGACCAACTCATCAATCATCAGTTCACGTGTATCAAACACATCCAATTGATCAAAATGATTTGCGGGAAGCATTGGAACTGATGGTCCGATACAACTTTCACCACTAACATCATCTTCAATCTCCTTCTCGACAATTGTTGCACAAATTGGATATATGTTGAAATCATTATCAGCCTTCTTCAACATAACATAAACCCTCATACCCATATCATTGTGTATAACCATTGGCACATTCCCCTGTTCAACTTTGTACTCTATTCTTATATTCTTTTTTTCAAGATCAACACAAAGTTATTTTGCAATCAATGTATATAACTCAATATATGTTGAATTCTCTTTAACAACAACATCCTCCAAAGTATAGTCCATTTAAGAATTATTATCACCCTACCTTCCGGAATGCATCACCATAAACGCAATCAAAACCATTTCTATACAAACGAAATACCCATATATACTATAAATATCCAAACTATAACAAAAAACAATAACACAAATACAACACAAATTGTATAATACAATATAGAACATAATTAGATGCATTTCCATATCCATAACAAGTGTATAAATGAATAGTCTGGCACACCTTACAATTTTTTTGTATGTTAACAGTAGCACAAAATACCTAACTATATACAAAATAGACTGCAATAAGAATCAACTGATTGCCACAACTTTAGAATATACATTTTTATTCACTCAATATTGCAGCAGATTCAACGCATTGTTTCACGTATATGATTCAGATTCATCACAAGACCCAAATAAAATATTTATACATTATTAAAATATAAAATGATATACATACAGACATACGATATGCATAAAATATTTTTGTTACACATGTAGAATATGAAACAGAAATAACAATGAAAATAATAAATACCAATGAATAATTTCAGATTCAAAAAATTTTTTTGCTACATTATGAAATGCAAAAATCATCAACGATTTCTATAATATACATGTGGAACGAACGTAGAAGATCTCAACAAACAAGTTGTAAATTCTACCAACCAAAAAAAAATTCAATTACCACTCCAATTTGATGGCTGGAAAATATTTTTTGTTAATGGTATTTTTTTCCTTTTTTTGGAATTTGAAAAAAGCATAAATATTGGAAGGAAGACTAATTAATTTCAACTTATGGAACAATTCCCTTAATTATCCGCATGATTTAAGCTAGACAGTTAATGTCAGATGCATCCTCATTGTATATTTTGGCTTTTTAAATTTCATTTTAGACAAATTAGATTTTATGTCCATAGCTATAAAAAGTAATTTTTAAAACTATAATCATTACTATCTATTATGTTTCACTAGATGGCTATTTATGAAGTTTTAACTTAATTATATATTTGTATAGATTCGTTATCCGAGAAAATCTAAAAAGATCTGAAAATCCATGAAATTTGTAAAAAAAAAGTCCAAAAAATGAGGTAGAAAAATCTAGTTTTATTAATTTGATTTGATTATAAATTTTAAAATTTGGCACAAATAATTTGATTTGATATTTAAAATATTCAAACTAATTCCATCCATGTGAACCCCTTATAAAAGGTAATTGGGATTGATTTGGAATCAAAATCGTAGTTCAAATTAATCTAGCTGAAAAATATCTCTACGATTATATGTATCTCACAAATTGGTATACATGAATGAGTAGTGAATTAGACATGGAATGCTCAGTAAATAGGTACAAGTGATACACGTTAGATAAACATGGAGATACACATCTCATTTTCTTTCATATTGATTTTCTGCTATAAACTTTTAATATAACCACCTTCATCTCCCCAAATCATCCTAAATTTGAAATTAAAACTCCCTAAAATGTATCTAATATGTTCCAACAACTCCATTTGAAATAAGTTTCAGTTTTAGAAATACGAAATCTGAAGCACAAGTTTAAATGATTTCTAACGACTCAATGAAATTTTAGCTCATCTTTTTTATTTTTAAAATTATAAAAATCTAAATGTGACACATTGATTAGGATTTCTGAGGAAACCCCAAATAAATTCTCTTATCACATCATAAACATATATAATTAAATAAATCATCAATACATATCAATACTGAAGATAAAGCTATTCTCAAATATTTCAAAAGCAAAGAAGCATCTAAAGTCAAAGAAGATAAAATAGATGACATACAGTAAAACATGCCTCTAGATGATTAACATAAGCAGAGGCTTAATTAGGAATGTTCCTAGCTCTCCTTCAATGAAATTGAAAAGTTTCAACTATCAACAAAACTTAAATGACAAGAGTAGAACTAGGTTTGTCCTTGAAGTATGAGGACTCGCCACTGGTTTTCTATTGAACCAAAGCTAGCCACGTCCGTGAGAATTAGAATAAGATCCCTCCCCTAAATTGTAAAATAATATAGATAAATACGTATGCGTTAATACGTTTAAATATACTACGCACGTAGAAAATGCAATGAATATTAAATCTGTTGTCCAAATGACCAATTTAAATAGCATATAAGAGGGGTATTTAAAAGGACAAGTAAACATGAAGATTGCCAATGCACAAATAAATATTAAATAGAGTCTTTAAAGGTAAGGGCAAGGAATAGTCAAGTAATGTATCGTAGAAAACTACACATAAGTGGAGTATAATCATAACCGACTATAAGAGCACACCAGCTATAACATAGAATTCCAATGTATTCCTATACAAAGTAAAAGAGAAATCTACTTGCCAATGTAGACCCCACCCCACTAATGAAATGCCCTAAAATGTACTTCGGAATGCCCATAATCATAATTTTTATATATCACAAAATTCATGACTGATATTGAAAATTTGAATTTACATTTTCAATCAGGGAGAAATTTTTTGTGGTGGATGGGTATAACCCTAATTTTAGAGGACCCATAGTGTAAAATAATTTTTGCTAATTTTTGATTTTCAGAGAGCATCCGCACCATGGTTGTGATGCGCCAGGGGCATGGAGCAGTGTAATTTTATACTTCGTGTTTGGTCTGCATCTGGGATGGATGTGTACCAGGATAATATTTTCCTTAGTTTTTCTTATGTCCCCAAGGGCACCGGGGTCATAGCCCCATGCCAACTAAAACTTGAAATTATCCACACATAGCCATTTGTCAACTATATATCTCACAAAACCCACTCTCAAACCCCTCTAAGACTCTATTAATTTTTTCATTCAAATCTAAGGATCTTAAGCTCAACTTTGGGACACAAAGATTCATTTCAAGCTCCAAAACCACTTCAAGTTTACTTCAAAGAAATTAAGGTTTAAGGTATGTGGGTTTCATCCATTGGGTCCCTTTCACCCATGGATACCAACCTTTACTTTTCATAAAAATTGCATATTTTCAAGTTGTATTACCTATGGATATCTTTTATTATGCATTATGATCATATATTATCTTGGCGCTTTATGAAATATTGATTGATTTTGCATGACTATCTATTTCAAGCTTATACCATGAATTGATTTTGCCTATTGAGACTATGCATGTTTTGAGCTATGAAACTATGAATTATCAAGAGCTTTTGTAATGGATTTCAAAGTACCTTACATGAGGGTTTTACTACATGTTGGTGGTGATTTGCGTTGAGTTTACTCATCTTATTTCATTCTTCAATTGCATGGTTTTGAAGAAGTATCATGAACCAACCATGTATTTGATAAAATGTAAAGTCAAGAATTCTCAAGTTACTGATGATCTATTATGTGATTTGTAGGTCAAGTGACTTCATAATGATTAACGACTTTCATGTATGTATTAAATTCATGAAAAGTATCTATGATGTTGCAAGTATCAAGTTAAGCCCTATTTCAAGATTTTTACCTCTTGTTAGCCATTCATGTTAAAGCAAGAGATCATGTATGATTGTTATCTACTTTCATGTTGAAGATAGGATCACTATTAGAGATCAAGTATGTTTATGAGCTACTCAAGTCATTTTATATTGTCTCTTACAAGTCATTCATGTTATGATTAAAGTATGACTATTTCAAGTATTCCGTAGGATTAGACGTAGCACCAGTTGATGCTTAAGATAGGAGCTCGACTCAAGAGGTCATTATATAAAGTCTTAATCTCTAAACTATTTGCCACCATAGGATTATACATGATCTCTCTTATGACTTTCTAGTGGATCCATCTAGTTATACACACCTTGTCGAGGGGGTGACATGCCTCAATTACCTTGATGAGAGGGTGACATGCCTTAGATTATTCACTGTATGCCTACCATGGGAAATAGACCACACCTTGTCTAGGGGGTGACATGCCTCAATCACCTTACCAAGGAGGTGATATTCCTTAGATCCCAAGTTATAGCTTGCTTGATCTATGTCGGTTAAGGTCTCTTCCCACACATGTATTATGTACTATGCAAGTTGAATGTTTTACAAGCATATTTTATTACAAGTATTGATCATGCATGCCATGTAAAAATTATATATATCCACTATTTATGATTATGCATTTTGATTGTATTGGCCTATGTCTATATTACATTGCATCTCTCATACTTAGTACATTTAAACGTACTAACACATGCTCTATACCTACATGATATTACTATGTAGGGACCAAAACTCCTTTTGATCATCCTCGACATGGCTAGTTTGGTACTTTGGAGAAAGCATTGGTTAGTGCTCAAGTCCAAGGAGACTATCTACATTACTCTTGCTATTTTGAGACTGCTTTATGTTGAACACTTTTTATTATATGGGTGAACTTGGAAAGTGTCTTGGTCCTCGCTCCATTCCATGTTAGAGGTGTTGTTGGATATTATGATCTATTTATGCTGTGAGCTTGACTCTTTTATGTTTTTATGAATATTAAGATTTCCCTTAGTCCCACTTCCCTTTTTAATATATCTCTTATCGTTGATTAATTTGTTCTACGACTAAGAATCTATGATTGATATGCTAAGAGGCTTATTCGAATACTTTCGAGTTTCCATTTGCCATGTCACATCTAGAAAATAGGCTTGGATCATGGCAACTGAGAAGGTAATGATGAACACATGTTATATGTGAATCTACTATCTAGGTCATATTGACAATTAGCTTATGGTGGCAGTAGTTATGGGACCAAAGATTGCTCTAAGCGCCTTTTGGATCGAGTTTTCACCTCAACGTTCGCATCATGGTAAGTAAAAATTCCATGGAATACTTATCATAAAAATTATACTTATCATGAATTCATAAAGTTTGTCATGATCATAGTTTCATAAGCTTATAGTATACGAAATGCAATTTATAAAATACCAATCCAAATCATAGAACTTGTTCATACAATAGCTCATTTTCATGTATTCATGTACTATGGGTGTAGACCTTTCATCAGTACAAATCCTACCCTATTTAATAGTATAATAGGGTCATAGATCAGCCTTTTAATAGACTTACTTGAAGACGTGTCATTTCATAATCATGGTTTGTGATGAAATAAGGAAAAAAAGGTTCACTTCATCAACTTATGATCATCTAATTGAGATAAATTCTTGCTTAAATGTCACGACCATGATCTAGGATCTACAAGTGACATGATGAATGGGAACCTAAAAGTCCCCAAACAAGTCTCATAGCATCTATCCACACATCATAGGTTCAGAAGCGTACATGAAATAGTAAACGCATAATTCCAAGGGTTGGAAAAGTAGGACTCAAGCTATGGGAATATCATAGGGATAGGGATTTAATGGATTCACATAACATATAGCACATAAAGACTAATAGTAAGTATGACTCACTCTATGGGGGCAATATAGGACTTAGGATCTTTCACATAATAACATGTAAGCACATCATATTATTCATAATCTAATAAAAAATGATATCCAATAGATAGACCAAAATCATAATCTTGGAATACGATACTTAGCATATAAACATAAAAGAGTCTATAAGATGTCCAATAATGCCTCTAGTCATAAAATAGAACAGGGGCCAAGACATGTCCCAGGCTCCACCTCAAAGTAAATAACATAACTAAGACTTTATAGGTAGAGGTATGGTAGTTCATCTTTGGAAGATAAGACTCACGACAATAAGTAACTCAAGGTCCAATCAAGCCATTGTACGGTGGATGAAGGTAATTTTTTGTTCCTATATAGTTAGATCATGTACGCAAAAGTAAGTCTCATTACATTTGAATGTACTAAGTATTCGGACATGCAATGAGCATGAACTCATTAAACCTGCATTCAATGTTAGATGACAAGTGCACATATATAGAAAGAATCATATAATAAGAGCATAGTGTATCAATATGCCATGAGAAGTATCATATATGAATGCGAAAATCCTTCATGTATAATGAGGATGTTATCGTAACCAACATAAGCCTAAGTGAACTATAACGTGGAACTCCATCGTCTTACCCACAATAGATAAAGAGGTGACCTATTTGCCAAAGGTAGATCCTTAACATTCTTTTACTTCTTTCCCCTTCGGGAATAAACATATACCTATTTTATTCACATAGTTCAAGAGAAAAGACTGTAGAACCTGGGGGATAGCCCACCCTGGCTCTATTCCCATTGGTGATAGATCATTATCCTAGTAGAATACATACATACATACATATATATATATATATATACGTATATGCTTGTAAAGAGGCATAAAACTTTCAAATTGTTTACATGTTGACTTAAGCTTAAAGATGAAATAACATTCTTCATAATCATGCATAATAGGCTAAAAAGTCAAAACATTCTTCATGTAATACTTTTCATGCATAGAAATAGCTCCTTTAACTTATTGAGAAATTAGTATGGACACTTAGGGATAGCCCACCTCGCCTCAAACCTCAATTGATACTCCCTAATGATAGTGGTGTAAACACCCAGTTGCTCAAAGAGCTATAATCTTAGACATTTATGTGATGACATTCTTGTCATAATCATAATCTAATCAAAATCATATACATAAACATATTTGGATCTTGACCCTCTTCAGAAAAACCATAGTCATGTGTTCATATGCCATGAATGAGATAAGAATAGCATGTGTAATAGAGATTCAAAATTAAATCAACCATACATTATGAAATTTAAGTAAACAAATAAGTAAAATTCACATTGAAATCGTAATATAGATTACCCATGCATAAATCAAGCTCTAAAGGGACATACACATTCATAACTTTATGACTTCAATGCATTTCATCAATTAGGCCTAAATCACATTAAAATCAACATTAAAAAATAGCCCATATATCAATTTTATTTAATTAACAACAATCTTCAAAACTCATATTTAAAGTAAGTTGAAATTCCATAAATCAAGTGTAAAAAGAGTTTGAGTCTTCTTGGTTGAAAGGGACCAAGAATCAATCTCACATACCTTAACTAATTGAGAAGATTCAAGTAGAACTTTGATGAAGAAAATAGTCTTCCCTTGATTCCCAAGCTTAGTCTTCACAAGAGTTCCTAAGAGAGTTTTTTTAAGAGAGAGTTTGAATATAATTTTAAGTATGAGAATAAATTTGAATGGGAGAAATAGACCTAGGTTATTTAGAAGTCTTAGGATAGCATAGGAAGTCATAAAGACCCTTAGGAGAAACCGCAATTACAAAACAAAAAAAAACATTAATGAATCGAAATACATTTCTTGCCAGGAGTCTTGTGAGGAGGTCTAACGGCCCGTACAAGTTATCACGGTTCCTACAACCCTCCAGTGAGACCTTAATTAGCCAAATCTATGAAAATACTAACCAGATAGACTTTATGAAAATGGGCGTAGCTTCTTTCTCAATACTAAGAATAAGGTGAAATTGAATGCATTGAGAAGCTAATTCAAAGAGCATCAATATGATAGTTTGTGGGCCACCTAATTCTTTCTGTGCTAAGAAATATGACCATTTAAAATTGACCCTTCTATCGGTTCTTATGAAAAGATTAGCCAATGGAAGTTCATTGAACTTGACTTGCTAAAGAGGACCATGATGACCCTAAACCACATAACAAAAGCTTGAATTTAGGGCTTGAATGTGAAATTAGCTTGATATTTAAGATTCCATACTTCAAAGAAAATTCGACGAAAGCATCCAAATGGTTAGTCTCACGGTCCGTACCAAGCTATATGGACCATGTACTCCTATGTACCACTTCGCTTAGAATATTTTTCATGACAAAGTTTCAAGATGGTGATAAAGAATTTCAATCTGGAACTATACAGGTGGATATACAGACCATACTACCATTTACGGGCTGCATATTTGGATGCACCTACTTGGCCCCAAAATATTGGGATTTCAATACTAAGGCCACCACATGGCCCACCACACAGCTTGTGAAGTATCACATGGCCCATATAGCGTCCATGTGTGGCGTGCCTTAGTCTAAAACTCCACGTTAAGGCCCAAACACTCCACATAATGCCAAGGCCCAATCCAAAGAGGCTTCACATGGTTCGTATAACCTCACATAGACTGTGAGGGCTTTCATGGTCCATCACCTTGGTCCATAACTCTTCCAGAACCAAATGTCTAAGATCAAATGAGGTAATATATCACGACCCAAACCTATGGCCTAGACATGACACGATGAATAGGGAACCCGAAGGGACCCCAAACAAACCTCTTGGCATATCATAACATATCTTTGATCATGAAAGCAATTAAACATCAACAACAGAACATAAAATAAATATAAAAAGGGGCTAAGGGAATCTTTCACAACATAAAACATACAAAAGTCAAGAGAGTCAAAGATCAAAGCATTATTACATAACTTATCCAATAACACCTCTAAACTTATAATTGACCGGGGACCAAGACAACTTTCCGAGCTTACCCCCATAGTCCAAAGTATAAAATAAAATAAAAAGAGTCTTTGGATAACATAAGATAAAAATATATCATTCTCAGAGTTGAGGATTCACCAAACGTGCTCTAAAGATATTACTATCCACGTGGAAGAGGAAAATGAACTAGTGGAGCTCTGGTTCCTACATAGTACAACATATAGGCATAGAGTATGCATTAGTCCGTTTGAATGTACCAAGTATGTAGAATAAAATGTCACAAGAGATTGGCAACATAAGCAACATGCGTAAATATAGGCAATGGATGAGCATAGTAACATTATGGCATGTGATGTGCTGTCAAAATACAGTACATTTGAAGCCTAACACAAGCGATTTTATGAGTTCTTAATGTGAATTTGTATGGGTTTTATGTTTTTTTGCATTATTATTATAGAAAAGGTAGGTTGGCATGATTTTAGAGGAAAACTATAGATTTTGCTGAAGCACAAGACATATGAGCTCACCTACAAGTCGTAGACTAAGCTACTAATTTAATGGTGATCTCGTAGCAAGAAACATAAATAAAAAAATTAGAAATCTACTAAGTGGAGGTAAATTTTATGAGGCCATCCTTTAAATCATAGGTCTCACTAAGACTCGTATATGTGGACTTGTAGTAGAAAATAGAGAGCCAAAACCTTGAACCAAAAACTAAAGGCCTAGACTACGAGAGGAGCATATGAGTCGTAGCCCAAGCAACAACTCGTACCAGTGGATTATACCAGTTAAGTCCAACATGCCAAGAACTGATACAAGACAACGATTACGACTCGTAAGTCACCCTATGAGTCATACCTATGAGGCGTACCAGCTACTAGCTATCTTTTCTGTGTAATTTTTTATGTTAATTTGTAAACACTATAAATAATTTAAGTAATGGTTTTATTAAAGGGAGCCCAAATTTTGAACATTGAATATGCCTTTGAATATTCTCTCAAGAATATTTTAGGGTTTTAAAAATCTCGCATTGTACTTAGTATCAATCTATCAAGCTTGTGGTTTGCAAGTTGTGGTGTCTTCACTCTTCATTGCTTTGGGTAAAATTCTCAACTATGTCTTGTATTTGCATTGTTATTGATGTTTTCCTTAGCCATGAGTAGCTTAGCACCCATAAAATGGGGTGGTGCGAACCATGGGTAGTTGACTTGAGATGACCTAAGTTTATAACATTTCTATGATTAGGGTTTTGCATGTATTTTCTATTTATCTTTACTATGATAATTGTTTGGTGGTGGCCAAGACCAAACCTCGCCTATAATCATAATCCCAATCAAGGTAGTGATGAATAGAAAAAGAGAAATAGATGACAGGATTTAGTTGATGTGTTCTCGTGTCACGACCCAAGCGTAGGGCCTAGACATGACCGGCGAATAGGGAACCCAAAGGAGTCTCAAACAAGCCTCATAGCATATCATTACACATCCTTGGTCAGGAAAGCAATTAAAATGACAATAAAAGATAAGCATAATCAAGGGGAATTGGGACCAAGGGTAAACTTCCATATCACAAACATCAAGAACAAGAGAGTCAAGGCTCATAGCATAGATACATAATATGTCCAATAACACCTCTACTACATAGATAAGAGCGGGGGCCAAGACAAGCATTAGGGATCACCCTCATAGTTAATGTATACATAAAAGAAATATAGTTTAGAACATAGCTTGAGATCATAAGAAACGTCCTTGAAATGGAGGACTTACCAACAAGCTTGAGTGAAATCATACTAGCCACGTGGGTGGAGATACTCAAGCAGGGTTCGGTTCCTACATGGTGATATCGTGTAGGCATAGAGGATGTATTAGTACATTTAAATGTACTAAGTATGTAGGATGCAATATAACAATAAATAGTCAACATAATCAAAATGCATAATGATAAGTAAGAGATAGCATAATAGCAATATTGCATGTATGATCAGTGTTTAAGTAAATCATGCTTTGCATATCATTCAATTTGTATAGATCATAATACATAAGTGTAGGAAGAGACTTTAACTAACATAAAATAAGACGAAGCAAGCTACAACTCATAATACTGATGATTACCCATCAACAAAAAAGAAGTAGACTACTTGCCAAGGTAAACCATACATCACCCTACGGGAGCCCGTCCCCTTTCGGAGAAGCAACCTTCCTTATGAGAGCCCATCCCTTTTCAAAGAGGTTTTTATGAGTAATTTCACCTTAAGGGATCCCATCCTCTTTTGGATCAAGTGGCATTTCTTACGGGAGCCCATCTCTTTTCGGAGAGGATTTTATGAGTAATTTCACCTTACGGGAGGCCATCCCCTTTTGGATCAAGCATTTCATATAAGAGTGTACTAAATGAACCCACCAGTATAGTAAGGGTATCAATAGTCCTATAGTGGCATATAGTTCAACGAAAAAGAGCAAACCTTCCATCCATCAGTGCTATGTCTAATTCCATGAAATATATAAGATAAACATACTTTATTGACTTACAATAAATATACAGACATGTTACGAGTATATCTTAACATCATTGACCTCAAATGGTGATCCTAACTTCAAATATAAGAATGGATCATCATCAACATTACCCTTTGCATTAACATTAACATCAAAGGCTCACAAGAGGTATACTCTTAGAAAAAGGGCCTTAATCTAGCTCTACAACATCATCAACATTTTAATGATTTAAGCACATCTTTAGAAAGCTCATAATCATCATAGAGTTGCTTGAATCATAAATCAACCAATAGATCATCAAAGCTTAAAGAATCCTTAAAAAGACATTGTATCAAACCCTTGGCGGGACTGTAATGCTAGTGTAAAATCATACAATTCAAGAGTGAAATCATGCTACAAAATTCAATGTAAAATCTTCAATAGATACTTGGTAACACACTCAAACACTATACATCAAAATCCTTCATCAAATCTTACAATAGATCTTAGATTCAAAGCTCAAAACATACTAAAATAATCACAATTTCATAAACCCCAACATAGTGTGCAGTGAATTTCAGAATAAGTAAGAACCATGAGTAAATAAAATTTAAACCATGCAATTTTAAGTAAAAAGAGTCTTGGACATCATGGGTAAAGGAACCGCTGAAAGAAACCCACATACCTTAGCTTTTGGAGAAACCTTGAAGAAGATTGGAGATGGAGACTTGAAGCTTGAATGATAACCTTAGAATCAGGAAAGAGATTGGGACACTTGAATCTTGAGGAGATCTTGGGGCTTGACTTGGTTTCCTTGAATTCCAACAAGACTTCTTAAAAACCTTGAGAATGGATGGAGAATTGATGAAGATTAGAGAGGAACTGCGAAGTTTTTTGTTGGTTTTTAGGACTCAAAATGGCTGGAAAATGAGGAATTTTCATATGTATATTTATAGGGTTATTACCCAATTGCCTTGGAGTAAAAAGAACTAGCTTTTGAAAATTTTTGAACTAGTCCGCATCAAGTTCGCGTCGCAGACCTATCATGGATAGCTACTATTTTTGCGAAGTTTCACCAAAAATTATTTTTCTATGCATGGACAAAGTATACCTTGTAGGTACTTATTGTCCCATATAAATTTGCCCTCTGAACAAGAATGTAATGTCAAATTTGTAAAATTCTGCGTGAATTTTGAGATATTGAAAAAATATATATTATAGTGTCTTTCAGAGCTGCTTGGAAGGGTGTTTAAATATCCCCGATTTTAGATATAAGGGAAATAAGGTTATGGGGGAGCTCTTAGGACAGTGTGGGGGCATTTCATCTCATCTAATCATCCAAACCTGACCAAGGGGAGGTTGACTAGGACAACAGGTAATAGTTAGTTGGCAAACCATGGTTGCCGACCAAGCGCCATAATGAAATTCAACCTTCACCTTCACAAGAGGGCTAGAAGAATCTAAGTTACTATCATGCATGCAAATTTCCAATTGTTGTTACATTATCTAGGGTAATCGAGTCAATGAACCATAGGAACATAATCCCCAAGTTGTCCCTAAAATTGAGTATTTTCTCATATCGTAGTATAGTGTTTATTTTTGTCTTTATTATTGAATCACAAAAAACACGCCATTTAGAGATTTTAGTTATAAGTACTTGAAATGATTGAGAGTGAATTCTTATAGTCCAAGCTTGTATTCCCTATTGATTCGACCCTAACCTTTGGTTAGGTTAATTGCTAACAACGATCGTTTTCTTGTTGGGGCGTGAACATCATCAAAAATTATGCCATCGTTGCAGGGGAATATGGCTACGATTTAACTTGATTTCACTATTAGTTAGTTCAAGTATTAATTTCTACACTCTATTGTATTTTACTATTATTTTTGTTATTGTTAGTTCATGTTAAGTGCAGGTTGGTTAGCACCATGACCAAACAAAAGATCTATGTCATAAGTGATCTATTGGAAACCTTGTAGAGACCTATCCTGTTATATGAGCAAGAGTCCAAAGAACCTCAAATGTACCTACAACATTTTACCCAAACATTGAGGGTGGTTCTTGGGACAAGACATCCTGCTTGATAGGCCATGGCTCTTTAGGTTTTCCCTACATCTCTAGGGACTGAAGCTGCTGAATGGTGGTCAATTCTCCCACCAGATGTTTGTTCTAACTGAGGGGAGGTACAGTTAATCTTCCTCATGAACTTCTATAAGGGGACCAATAAGCAAGAGTTACTGGATAACATGTACAATTTAAAAAAGGTGCTAGTAGAATCTTTGGTAGCAGCTTAGGAAAGGTATTAGTAGTGTCTGCCAATCAATCGAAACCATTGTCTCACTGACGATGAATTGGTCGCTAGCTTCTACTGAGCACTAATATTTGAACAACAAGGACATACTGATGCCTTATTCAAAGGGGAGTGTTGGGCATTAAATAGGCAACCTTTAAGTGAAATTACCGAATACATGGATTAGTTATCTGCTATCACGCAAGTTTATAAACACTGCAAAAGCACCTAATGCCATCCGCTAGTACATCCGAGGGAACTCCAAGTTCTACCAGAAAGGAGCGTATGCCTAATTGGCTCAAGTTACCAAGCCAACAATGTATTACTGATAAACTCTCAAAGATTAAGCCTATGCTTAAGCAAGTGCTTACCAAAACCATTGAACAAGAAGAAGTTATACAAGAGATAAAGTTTGATGTCATCAAAATGAACTTCAAGGTGGACCAATAAGCAATGGCAATACAGAGACTTGATAACAGGGTTGAACAACTTGCAACACAATTAGAGCTTGTGCAGATTGATCAAAGAATAGGCTAGAGGAGTAAAGATAAGACTCCATCAACCCATGAGGAATTTTGAGTACTCATGATGACAAATTTGAGCCATGACATTAAATAAGATGCTTCTTGGGAGGCAACCCAAATATCTCTTATATTTTTGGACTACTTGAGTTTATGTCATTTGTTTGGATTATTAGATAGTGGTTTGATGCTTGTTTTGATGTGTTGTGACATTGAATCAGTTGTATTATTCTAGACATTGGTATATCTTAAGTGCGATTTGCGAGAACTGACCAAAAGCTAAAGAGATGAAGAAAATATCACATGGAAAGCCCTACGAGCAGGTCTACAAGTTATAACAAACTCTATGACTCGTAGGCACACCTCTTAGAGGGAAATAGTGAGTATCAAAAGTTGGCACAGACAGAACGAGCCAACCTTATGATTTGTAAGGTTCTCTACGAGTCATAAGTAGGGTTCGTAGTGCCCAAGTATGTATTCTATATTTTCTAAGTGTTGAGGCCTAATACGAGACTAGGACCTATGAGTCATAGTATAAGCTATGACTTATAGTCTGGGTCTCATAGACTCGATCTGCAGAATTTTAAAAGTGACCCAGTTGGTATATAAAAGTGCAAACATCTTTTGACTCCTCATTCTGCCCTTGGAATGATTTTTCTTCCTCTATAATGCCCCCAAACACTATTTAATACTATTCTATTCAACCCCAAATCATTTTTCTATCAATATCTCCAAGCAAGTGCATTACACCAGGTTTTAGCTTTTCTTCATCTCATCACATCTTCATCTTTTCATCTGGTAAGTTTTTGTGGTTAAGTTTGGCACATCCATACTATGATCTTGCTTTATGGATGTTTGAGTGAATGTTGTGTGATCATGGTAAGCAAAACCATTTGAAAATGATTTTGCTAGTACAAAGAGTATGATTCGATCCTATATTTCTACCTGATGATGTTCACGCTCCAATAAGAAAGCGATCACTATCAGCAATTAACCTAACCAAGGTTACGATCTAATCCACAGGGAATATAAGGCTTGATTACAAGATTTCATCACTAACTTTTTCTAGCATTTATGACTACAATCTCTAAATAGGGGTGGTGGTGGTTGCATTTCAAAAACAAAATAAAATACAACTAACTATAAAATAGGCAAACACTCAATTTTAGGGACAATATATGAACTGTGTTCCCCATGGTTTGTCGACTTGATTACCCTAGATAACAAAACTACAATTGGAGATTTGAATGCATGATTGTAACTTAGGTTTTTCCAGCCCTTTTGTGAAGGTGAAGGTCGAATTTCACCATGGCGCTTGGTCGGCAACCATGATGTACCAACTAACCATTATGCATTGTCCTAGTCAACGTCCTCTTGGTTAGGCTTGGTTGATTAGATGAGAACACATCAATCGAATTCTATCATCTACTTCCCTTTTCTATTTATCACTACCTTGGTCGGGATCGTGATAGTAGACGAGGTTTGGTGTTGGCCACCAACAAACGACAGTAACAATGAAGGAAAATAGATAATACATGCAAAACCCCAATCATAGAAATGCAAGAAACCTAAGTCATCTCAAGGTTAACTACCCATGGTTCCCACAACAATAAGTTGTGGGTGCTTAGCTACTCATGGCTAAGGCAAAACACACAAAAATGCAATTAATAGGCATTGTTGAGAGCTTTGCAAATACCAATGAAGAAAAAAGGTACCACAAATTGCAAACCCACAAGCTTAATTGATTAACAATGAGTACAAGGCAAGGTTGCAATTCCCTAAAAATGGGTTGTCCTAAAGAGAATGATAAACTACTCTAGAAAGCTAAGAAAAACTTCAAAATGTATTTCTCATTAGTCTACTAGTCGAACTCCCTTCTCAAAAACCTAACTTAAACTATATATAGTACTTACAAAATAATCCTAGAATTCAAACAAAAAAGACAGCTGACAGTTGATAAGTCTCACACTTATGACTCGTACGATGACCTACGAGTCATAGTCGGGGTCTCATATTAGGTTCTTGGCATCTTGGGATAAACTGGTACGACCTATAGGTACGAGTCATTGCTTGGACTATGACTCGTATGTTTGTCTTGTAGTCTTGGTCTTCAGTTTTTTTGTCTAAAATTTTGGCTCTATGATTCTTTCTACAAGCCCACCTATATTAGTCGTACTGTGTATTACGACTTATAGGATGTCCTCGTAAGAGTGATCTTCACTTGGCTGATTTTTGATTTTTGGTCTTTGATTCTTGCTACGACATAGCCTATAACTCATAGGTCGATTCATATGACTTGTGCTTCAGCAAAATCTGCAACTTTTCTTCAAAATCATGCCAACCTAACTTTTCCACAGGATTTACACAAAAACACATCAAAACAATAAAAAGTCGCCTTAAGAACTCATAAAATCCCTTGTTTAAGGCAACAAATGTGTTGTATTATGACAACATATCAATACCCTCAACTTAGAATTATTGCTTGTCCTCAAGCGATGACTCAATTTATGCAGAGAAAGAGAAATACATAGCAATTATACCAATGGCATATACAATAACTCGTCTGATTAGGGTACCCAATTACTATTTTCAAAACAGGATTACAAAGTTATTAAGCAAACAAGAACATAATGAGAGACCTGACAATCCAACTATAACAAGCTAAGGAGTATCAACCGTCCACAATCATTGGTATAGTCATATGCTACTAAAGTATTGCAAATTCCCTCACTGGAAAGAAGTCACTCATACTCACTCAAAAGCATTTAGAATTGAGGGATTGAGGTAGTGTTCTCACTCTTACACTTGAAATTCAATACACACTGACTAATTCCATAGGCTTGCCTCTATACTCATATTCTAGCTTGGTGATAAAGTGGAATTGGATCACTTTAGGACTTATAGGCTTGTGCATAGGTTCAGTGTACTTTGGTATGGTGTTTTGGGCAAGTAGTGACTAAAAGCTATCCTTGAACTATGTTTACCAATACATTTTGCTTTCATAATCTAACCCACTTTTAACACTCCACCCTTATTCTCCTGTTTTGAACTTTTCTCTAGTGCTTTCTTTCTGTTTTTCAACTGTACCTTGATTTCAAGCTCATTTTTGCTATTTTCCTCCACTTAAGGAACTTTTCTTTTCTTTTTCTTCACTCGATTTATGCCTTTTTATTTCTTTCTTGATTTCCCACCTAACAACCTTATTATTATTACTTTACCATAATAAGGGTCACCCTCAACTTAGGCTTTTAGCCTCAGGTGAAGTACACAATACCTATGCCTCAAACCAGGGCCACTAACTACAGCAACCCTCAACTTAGGCCTTTGGTCTCAATCAAGGTTCATACGTTCAAGGATAGACAATGGCCAACATCAAGACATTTTATCAAACAAGGTTAAGCTAGCAATGCATCAAGTAATAATAAGTACATGATAAGCTCAAAAGTTTGGAACAATGGATTCACTCACTAGTTTGGTGGGTTATTTAGGCTAAAAGTAATTCACTGAAAGAACAAAGGCCTAAGATCCTTTCTATATCCACCACATCACTAAACCAACTTTTGAGTAACAAGGAAAGTTCTGGGCCATACAAGATGCATGAATGCATCAAAATAAGCTCACAACACACATGACAATTGCATCCAAAATCAAGTATGGACCACCAAAACTTTGCCCTAAATGACAGATGGTCCTTCAGGATATGCTTGGCATGGTCTGTAACCCATATCAACTCAACACCTTCCTCCTAAATTTGGCCCGCTATCCACCTCAATAACTCCATTTTCAGCCCAGCATCATTCTGATTAACTGCTTTCCTCATATCTTCCATCCTATGGTCATATTCTGCCCAGCAGATTGTGGGGCCCTATAAGTGGGTCAGAATTACACCCTTTGAATAGTCTCTATTGAGATGGCAACAATCTCACCTCTAACCATGATTTCACTCAATCGTGGTGCCTCAATGGGCTTCATAAGCGTCAAAAGGTTACCACGTATTGCGTCATAGTAAGAAGCATAGAATTCTCGAACCAAATAAGGGGTGTATTTCGTCAGCACCTGTGATAACCATCCTTACCCATTTCTATAAATATCAGCTTCTAACCTTGATGTACCTTTCAACACTGAGTGTTTTAACCTTGCCTCCTCATGAAATCTCTACACTAGCCTCTCTTGACTCTTAAGTTCCACTCCCTTATCATAGATCTCTTTCATTCTAGGAACACACCACCTCATGTTTTGCAGATCTGTGGAGGTGACTGTGTAAGAAGAATCAACTAGTTATGTAGGAATAGTCCCTAAAAGATGAGGCTGAGACACTTCTAGAGAAACAAAATCAAAAGTGGAGTGATCATCATCTGACCCATCTTTATTACCTTCCTCTAGAAACTGGGAAGGGTTACTTATTTCCGTTGGAACCCTTGTTTGTGATCTAGTCACGTGCATATTTTCTTCGGGGTCAGGCCGTACATTCGTTACCTCGTTGGTTTGATTTTCATTAGATGTCTCATCCCTTATTTGGTGCCTTGGAGGTGGGGCAACAACATTTTGTCCTCTTGGAGACATTGTATCTGCATAACCAATACAAATTGAAGCCTGTGTACCATGATGTCTTGTAGTAACAAGAACACATATAAAACAATCAAACAACTGTCAATGAAATGTCTTAAGTAAAAAGATTGAACCAGTTCCAAGTTTGCAGATATGAGGTGTAGGTAGGACTCGTACGGCAACCTACGAATGGTATAGTAGCCTTGTAACAAAAAGTTAGCCAAGGGAAATATATTCCAAAATCAGATACGAGACACAAGTATGACTCATAGTGTGCACTATGAGTTGAAGTTTGGGTTCGTATCTCTTTTTTGAGACATTTTGAGGGTTCAAATAAATGCTACAAAACCATCACTATGATTCATAACAAGTTCTACAAGTCAGAGGTGAGTCTCGTATAGAAACTATTAGGGCATCTTAGGTGACTGTTGACTTTTATGAAGGTCTATTATGACTTATAAGATAATCTACAACTCGTAATAGGTCCTTGTAGCAGAAAGAAGAGAGCACCTAGGATGCCTCCAACATTCCCACAACGACCAATAGCTTAACCAACAAACAACAAGGTTTACACACAAACAGAAATAGTTGATGTTGTATCAACCTAAACATTCTCCATTATCAATATCTCAAAACAAAGCATGAATTTTTCTCCATTTGGTTCGAGCACTTCTAATAGTAAAAACATTAATGCACATAAAAGGGAATATACATGAGTAAATTGCCATAAGATAATTATAACACCCCAACCCAATAATTTCAATCTCGCATAATTTTCGTAAGATAATGACCCACAGAGTACATTAGAAAGCACATGGCTATACTATCAGATATCATGGTCATCCAACAAAGATAAGATTCAAGATATGTCCATCATCAAGCATTCATTCAAACATCTATAAGATAAGACAATTTTAGAGATAAATTGAATTTGACGATGAGAACTTACCAGATCAATGCATGATGAGGAGAAGGAAAACTGAAAGAGTTCTTGGTGCACAATTCATTTACTAGAGAATTTTAGTGGATGAAAGATGTAAAGATGAATGAAATAGTGAAAGGGAATAATAGGGGGAGTTATAGACTGAAAGGGGATGCTTCATGAAGGGACATGAAGAGCCAAGAGACGTTAGTCTCTTAATATTCAAAATGGTTTGCCCTTTGAAATTCTACAAATTTCTCTATTAGTCCTCGATTACGAGTCGTATGAAGTCATACGACTCGTAGGTCCCGATCCCATAGAAGACCCAACATTTAGGAAAATTTTGACTTCATACCTGAGCACTACGACCCTACTTACGACTCAAAGGGAAACCTATGAATCATAAGTTTGGATTATAATGTGTGTGCCAACTTCTGTTACTTACTATTTCCCTCTATGAGGCATGACTACGATGGTAACATTTACTACGACCCGTAGGCCTGCTCGTAGAAGCTGTATCCAAATAGAATTTTTCCATTCTTCAATTCTTGGTTCATTTATGCAACCTATTACATAAAACATACCAAAATGCTAATTGCTACAACTGGTTCAAAGTCTCAACACTTACAACACAGTATTAAATTACCCACCAACAATTAAAATAGTATTAAATTACCCATTAACAATTAAAATATGATAAAATGTCTCAAAATAAAATAACACATAAGAGATGCTTGGGTTGCCTCCTAAGAAGCGCATTGTTTAATGTCGTGGATCGACTATGCCATCATGGATAATTATACTTCTCTGTGAGTTTCATCTCTGCTCCTTGTACTCTTTAGTTGTTTATCTTGCACTGCATCTAGTTAATCAACAAGTTGCTCCATCCTATCACCAAGACCTTGCATAGATATAGTTTGTTGTTGCACTTTGTATTTACACTTGAGGACATCAAACTTTATCTCCCAAACAATGTCATCTTGTTCATTCACCTTGATCAGGACTTGTTCAAGCATATGCTCAATCCACCTCAGTTTATTAGTGATAAAAAGCTAGTGTGGTGACCTCATCTAATGTGTATATTTTTTCTTTTGGGTTTACTTGAGGCTCCCATTGATGCACTAGTAGATGTTCTGGCTTACTCTTGAAGGGGTTGGTAGACTTGGCCAACTGCAGATAGCTTGTCCATGCTTTCAATGATCTCATTAAATAGTCGTATTATGAACTCCCCACAGACTCCTCCAAATAATGTGTCAGCCTGCCCTTGTTGTTCAGAGGGTAATGCTCGGTAGAACCTAGCTACCAACTCATCATCAGTTAGATCATGGTTCTGATTGGCTGCCAAGCACTGCTTGTATCTTTCCTAAACCACTACCAATGGTTCTTCTAGCATTCATTTGAAATTACAAATGTTGTTCTGTTGCTTCTGCATATTGGACTCTCTATAGAAGTTCATAAGAAAGATTCTCTGTACTTCCCCCTAGTTAGAGCGAACATCGGGTGGGAGAATTGACCACTATTTCGTACCTTCACACTAGAGAGTCATGGGGAAAACCTAAAGAGTCATGGCTTCCCAAGCAAGATATCTTGTCCCAAGGTCCCCCACAAATATTTGACTGAAATTCTGTAGATTGATTTGGGGTTCCTTGGACTCTTACCTATAAAATATAGCATGTCTCTACAAAAGTTTCGAATAAGTCATTTGCAAAGTAGAACCTTTGTTCAGTCATAGAGCCAGCCAACCTGCACCTAAAATCAACTAACAAAAACAAACAGAAAAAATAAAATACATGAGACTCTAGAAATGAACACTAGAACTAACTAATAAAGAAATCAAATCAAAACCTAACAGTATTCCCCAGCAACGGCGCCATAATTTCTTATGATGTTCATGCACTAATAAGAAAAGCGACCATTGTTAGCAATTATCCTAACTAAGGTTGGAATCGAATCCACGTAGAATACAGGGCTTGATTACAAGATTTCACCACTAATTATTTTTAGCATTTATGACTACAATTTCTAAAATGAGGGGGCGGGTTGTATTTCAAAAACAAAATAAAACTACCGCTAATTATAATACGAGAAAACACTCAATTTTGGGGACAACTTGGGAATTATGTTCCCCATGGTTCGTCGACTTAATTACCCTAGATATCATAACTACAATTGGCGATTTGCATGCACAAGTGTAACTTAGATTCTTCCAGCCCTCTTGTGAAGGTGAAGGTCGAATTTTACCATAGTGCTTGGTTGGCAACTATGGCGTGCCAACTAATCATTACCTATTGTCCCAGTTAACCTCCCCTTGGTCAGGCTCAATTGATTAGATGAGAACACATCAATCAAATTCTATCATCTACTTTCCTTTTCCTATTCATCACTACCTTGGTCGGGATCGTGATAGTAGGCGGGGTTTAGTGTTGGCTACCACGAAACCACTATAATAATGAAGTGAAATAGATAATACATACAAAACCCCAATAATATAAATGGAAGAAACCTAAGTCATCTCAAGGTTAACTACCCATAGTTCCCATAACCCCAAGTTATGGGTGCTTAGATACTTATGGCTAAGGCAAAACACACAAGAATGCAATTAATAGACATAGTTGAGAACTTTACCAATACCAATCAAGAAAATAAGCACCACAAATTGCAAATGCACAAGCTTGATTGATCAACAATAAGTGCAAGGCAAGGTTGCAATTCCCCAAAAATGGGTTTTCCCAAAGAGAATGATAAACTACTGTAGAAAGCTAAGAAAATCTTCAAAATATATTTCTCAATAGTCTACTGGTCGAACTCCCTTCTTATAAATCTAACTTAAACTATATATAGTATTTACAAAATAATCGTAAAATTTACAAAGAAAAGATAGCTGGCAGGTAATAAATCTTATATTCATAACTCGTAGGATGACATACGAGTCATAGTCAGGGTTTCGTATCAAGTTCTTGGCATCTTGGACTGAACTAGTACGACCCATAGGTACAAGTCATTGTTTGGGCTACGACTCATATGTTTGTCTTGTTGCCTTGTTTTTTAGTTTTTTTAGTCTAACATTTTGGCTCTCTGATTCTTGCTACAAGTCCAACTATATGTGTTGTAGTGTGCATTATGACTCATAGTATGTCCTTGTAGGAGTGACATTCACTTAGCAAATCTCTTATTTTTGGTCTTTAATTCTTGCTACGACATAACTGATGACTCATAGTTTGAGCTACGACTTGTAGTTGGGATCGTATGATCTATGCTTTAGCAAAATCTACAACTTTTCTTAAAATTTATGCCAATATAACCTTTTTCCTAGCACAAAAATACATCAAAATAATAAAAAGACACTTTGAGAACTCACAAAATTCCTTGTTTAAGGCACTAAATATGGTTTATTTTGACAGTACATCACTACCCTTACTTGGTGATTATAAAGCTTGATGTTGTGGTCAAATGAGATTGATTTATGCTACTTGAGTACTTATTTGGCAAGACCATGATTGTGTTAAAATTCTTGAGCATTGGCGTGTTCTAATATGGCTGTGTGAAATACGTTTGTTTAAGTTTGTGAGACCCTTTGTGTGCATCTGTATGATCTATACTGTATTTCATATAGGTAATTTTCAAAATTAGTTCAGCCTAGAAATGTTTTGAATGAAAGGAGGGATTCATGTTCCATTGTGGGATGATGATAAAGTGGAGTGATTAGACTTTTTATGGGGCTGACTTTTTTTTTTATTTCATATACTTCTTGGTTAATTTGAGGTCATTGTGGAAAGGGTAAAGGCACCCAGGGTTCTTTTTGTTTTCTACTATGAGAACCCATTATGAGTCATAGGTTACCCCATGAGATGTAGTGCCCCTTCTTAGAAGGCAACAATCACCTATGATGCCTTAACATTTTCTACATCAGAGTAACCTATGATCCATAGCACTTGTTAGACTAGTAGTGGTTGTATCATGGACTTGATTTTGAGATTTTAAAATGTTGTTGACATAGGGTACAACCCTAAACTATGAATTATAGGACACCCTATGAGTTATACATATATCTCGTAGCTGATACCAGAATGCATTTCTCTTTGATACTTTGGGGCTATGAGGCTACAGTACGACTTATAGGTTATCCTACGAGTCATACCTTCACCTCGTACCTACAGACCTGTATCTAGTTTACTGTATTTACTTTAGGGATTTTGTTAGTTCTTATTTAGTGTTTTTTGTATACTTATTTGTTTGAACAAAACATCATGGGACTCATGATTTGGTATGTGGTGACTTTTCACATACAATGACTGCAAAAGGTTGACGAGATGCTACCTAGACTTTGGGACACCAACTGAGAGATGAGACATCAGATGTTGATCAATCTACTGAGGAGATACAGGTGCACCCTCACCCTAAAGCTAATGTACCTTCGGTAAGATCCTAAGTAACAAGAGTTTTGATGGATGTTGATAGCCCCTCCCAACCTGAAAAGGAGGGTAATGAAGAAGGGTCAACGATGATAGATCACTTTTTGAGTCTGGTTCTCTTGATGTTTCTCAAGCTCAGCTAGAGGAGACAGCTCCCCCATAGCCAGTTGATTCTACTTATATCGTCACCTCCTCAGACCCCTAAAACATGACATGGTGCATTCGAGGGATTAAAGATATTTATTAAAAGGGTCTGGAACCAAAAGTTCAACGGAAGTTGGTACAGAGATTCTACAAAGAGTCAAGGATGAAAGACTCAGGGATAAGTAGTGTACCAAGATTAAAGGCTGAGATGGAGCGCCACGGGCTAGGATGACTATCACAAGTATTGGGAAAGTATGCCTTCTATTTAGTCCAGGAATTCTATGCCTCCTGCTATGCTACCATTTACAGAGATCTTCTGAGGCACAAGAAGGCCATTGAGCAACCACGGTTGATGAAGTTCTGGTCAAAGGAGAGGTGGAAAATATCTCAGAGGAAACCATTTGGAGGGTCCAATTTGGGCCAAATTATAGGATGTCACATTCTACTGCTGAGTATGATTATTGGATTACAAGTATAAGAAGGGTGGTTAATCAGTAGAAAGTTGAGCTAAGAATAGAGCTCCTTAGATGGATAGCGAGCCAAATTTGCGAGGTAGGTGTTGAGCCGATATGGGTCACAACCCATACTAAGTCTATTCTGGAGTTCCATTTCTCGTTTTGAGCAAAGTTTTAGTGGTCCATTATTAGCTGGCACATCAGACCTACATTTATGGATAATGTGATCACATTAGAGAGGGCAATATTGCTAGTTAGCATTTTGATAGGGTCCAAAATTGACTGGGCTCGTGTTATGGTGGAGCAGATCCATGAGTCGATAGTCCGCACCCAGTAGGCATTGCCTTTTCCCATTTTGATACATAGGTTATGCAAGGTGGCTTGGGTGTGACTCTCTCTCCACTTGGACCCTCATATAGAGGTCGTGCATATGATGGACCCCAGTCTAATCAAGGCTGACGAGAACCTTGTAGTCCTGTAGAGACTTGTTCCACCTCCTATCGTAGTCCATCCCCGGTTAAGCCTCAGACTCAAGGTTCGACTCCTGCTACCACTGGTACTACTCGAACTACTGCAGAGCTTTCCCCAACTATTGAGATTGAGTCTGCGCCATCCTGCAGTACTCTAGCACTAGCATCATCCACTATGCAAGTACCTTCTCTCATCTCTGCTATTGTTTTTCGCTAGTGCATAGTGTAGCTATAATAGAGTCCAAACTATAGACTTTAGCAGCTCAAGTTAGACCATAGATCAGCTAAACCGTACGGGACTCAGAGGAGAGAGTAAAGGCATTCGCCCGTGATTCAGTAGATGATATAGTTAGAGCGGTTGATGCCCATATAGATGCTTTTGAGGTAAGAATCTAGAGAAGGCTTAAGGGTGCTCGACCTACTGACATAAGCATAGTGACACAGGAGTTGGCCATGTTTAAGGCTGACTTAATTGCAGATGTTAGCATCCGCTATTGCAATCCCGAAGGTGGCACCAGTGGTGATGAGGTTTTTGACTAGTTAGCTGACCGCCTGCATGCTCATGGGAAGAGGCCTATCATGACAGATGACCCAGAGTTAAGCCAGAAGAGGCCTAGGCCTGATGATCCAGCAGCACAGGAGAAGGAGTCGATATAGAGGAGGTGGTGAAGGAGTCGACACTGATAGCGGCTATATAGAGAGATAGGGAGCAACAGACTTCATATGGAGAGGGTAGCTCATATACAACTACAACCTATATAGTTGAGGAGGAGGTCGTGACCTAGGACCCTACTGACCAGACATATACTAGTGCTTGAGCAACATAATGTTTGACTTTTGACCCTATCCCTTATCTTTCATATATGGATACTTTGTTATTTCTATTAGACAATATGTTTATTATGTTGTTTTTGGATTTGTTTAAATGTTTGGATATTGTTTTAACTTATGTTTTGGATGCTTGTTTTTGAAATGTTCATTTTTAATGTGTGTGTGTATGTATATACATATATATGTTTCGTTATTTGGTTTCCGTATGTGTTTTTACTTTGAGGAGAAGTATTATATTTTGTTAGGGTATGGGAACTTACGGATTAAGGTGAAGTCTGAATAGCCTCGAGTCCATAACTTCCCCTATTTTCAATCCCAAGGTTTTCTTGTAGTGTTTCTTTTTCCTTCTGGATGTTTATTTCTGTTGGATAGACATATTTAGATAGTGTAGATAGTTTATAGATACGTAGTAGTATTATGTGTTAGCATATACATAGTCTTTAAAGGCTTCTTAATTTTTTAAAGAAAAATTAGGTACCCTCTAAATTCATGAGATTGTGGTTATTGATGCATTCATGCACTTTGAGTATCTTGCAATGTTTGTTATGATAATGTGAAGGTAAGTTGAGGCTGGATGCATGACCTGTCAGTCTATTCTTGACTCTATATGTGAAATACCATTTGTGTTGTAAGCTTATTTTGCTTTATTAATGCATCGTGTATGGACTCAAAACTTGCCTTAGTACTCTAAGATTGGTTTAGTGATCTGGTTGATTTGGATGGGATCTTAGGTCTTTATTCTGTTAGTGAGCCCACTCTTGCCTAAATGACCTACCAAATGAGTGGGTGAATCCCTTGTTCCAAATTTTTGAGCTTCTCATGTACTAATTCTTTCTTGTTACCTTGCTAGCTTAACCTTGTTTCATGAAATACCTTGATATTAGCCCTAGTATATCCTTGAACATCTGAACCTTTATTGAGGATAAAAGCCTATGTTGAGGGTGGCTATAAATTATGGCCCTAGTTTAGGGAATAGATATTGTGTACTTCACCTCAGGCTAAAAGCCTAAGTTAAGGGTGGCCTTTTTTATGGTACAGTAACAAAAATAAGGTGGTTGGTTGGTAAAAATAAATAAAGAAATGAATAATCATGAGACGGGTAAAGAAAAACGAAAAGAAAAGTGCCTTGAGTTGAAGAGATTAATAAAAAAATAAATTGAAAAAAATGAGTTTGAAATTGTGGCACAGCTGAAAAGAGAAAGAAAGCACCAGGGAAAAGCTTGAAATGGGGGAATAAGGGAGGATTTAGTGAAAATGAATGGATTATGAAGGTAACGGTATTAGTCAACATGGTTCAAGGATAGCTTTTAGTCACTACTTGCCAAAAATGCCATACTAAAGCCCCCTGAACTTATGTAACAAGCCATTAAGTCCAAAAGTGAGCAAAATCCATTTTGTCACCAAATCAAAAGTTGAGTATAGAGGCAAGCCTATGATGTTAGTCATTTTGCATGAATTTCAATTGTCAAAGTGAGAATGCTTATACAGTCCCTGAATTTTAAATTCTTTTTGAGTGAGTAAGAGGGACTTTTTTTTCTATAAGGGTATTTGCACCACTTGATTAGCATATGACTATACTAGTGATTGTGGATGGTTGATGCCCCTTAGCTTATCATAGTTGGGTTGCTAGATTCATCATTATGTTTTTATTATGCTTAGTGGCTTTGCAACCTTATTTTGAAAATGAAAGTTGGGTACCTAAATTAGAGTATTTAATGTATATGCCATTAGTGTAGCTGTTATGTATTTCTCAATGTCTGCATAGATTGAGCCATCGCTTGAGGACAAGAAACAATTATAAGTTGAGGGTTTTGATGTGCTGTCAAAATACAACACATTTGATGCCCAACGCAAGAGATTTTCTGAGTTCTTAATATGACTTTTTATAGGTTTTATATGTTTTTGGGTTGTTATTGCAGGAAAGGTAGGTTGGCAAGATTTTGGAGAAAAATTGAAAATTTTGCTGAAGCACAGGATATACGAGCTCACCTATGAGTCGTAGCCTAATCTACGAGTTGTATGGTGATCTCGTAGCAAGAAAAAGAGATCAAAGCTTAGAAATTGGCTAAGTGTAGGTCAGCTCTATGAGTCCATCCTATGAGTCATAGGTCTCACTATAACTTGTATAGGTGGACTATTAGCAAGAAACAGATAGCTAAAACTTTAGAAGAAAACTTGAATGTTTACGAGAGGAGCATACGATTTGTTGCCCAAGCAATGACTCGTACCAGTGGGGTGTACCAGTTCAGTCCAAAGTACCAAGAACCTGATATAAGACCCCAATTATGACTCGTAGGTCACCCTATGAGTCATACCTGTGAGGCATACCAGTTGCCATCTATCTTTTCTGTGTAGTTTTTAGGGTTAATTTGTAAACACTATAAATATATTAAGTTAGGATTTTACTAAAGGAAGCCCAGATTTTTAACATTGAATGTGCCTTTGAATCTTCTCTTAGGGTTTAACAATAGATTTTCATTTTCACTTAGAAAAACCCCTTTTGGAGATTGCGAATCTTGCTTTGTACTTATTATCAATCTATCAACCTTATGGTTTGCAATTTGTGGTGTCTTCACTCTTCACTGCATTGGGTAAAATTCTCAACTATGTCTTGTTTTTGTATTTTTGTTGGTTTTGCCTTACCTATAAGTAGCTGAGCACCCAAAACATGGGGTTGTGGGAACAATAGGTAGTTGACTTGATATGACCTGGTTTATTGCATTTCTACTATTAGGGTTTTGCATGTACTATCTATTTCTCTTCACTATCAATGTTGTTTGGTGGTGTCCAACACCAAACCTCGCCTACTATCACGATCCCGACCAAGGTAGTGATGAATAGGAAAAGGGAAATTGATGATAGGATTCGATTGATATGTTCTCATCTAATAAATCAAACTCGACCAAGGGGAGGTTAACTAGGACAATAGGTAATGGTTAGTTGACACACCATGGTTGCCAACCAAGCATCATGGTGAAATTTGACCTTCACCTTCACAAAAGGGCTAGCAGAACCAAAGTTACTATCCTGCATGTGAATTTCCAATTGTTGTTATGTTTCCTAGGGTAATCAAGTCAAAGAACCATAGGCAACACAATTCCCAAGTTGTCCCTAAAATTGAGTGTTTTTTAGCATCATAGTATAGTATTTATTTTTGTTTTTGTTCTTGAATCACAAACACCCCCCTTTTAGAGATTTTAGTTATAAATACTCGAAATGATTAAGCATTCTTGTAGTCAAACACTATATTTTCTGCGGATTTGACCCTAAGCTTTGGTTAGGTTAATTAATGATAGCGATCGCTTTATAATTGGAGCGTGAACATCATCAACATGCATGAATGCTGCTTGAAGTAAATCATGCTTATATAGAACATATTATATGTGAAGGAAGAGACCATCATATAGAGACCAAGGCCTACCACCCCTTTGCAAGGCAATCGAGGTATAAAACCCCCTACATGATTGCACGGATCTACCATCTCCCAAGCGAAGTGATTGAGGTACAAACCCCCTAACATGGTTGCACGAGCTACTACCCCCTAAGCGAGGCAATTGAGGTACAAACTGCCTAGCATGGTTACACGGGCCTACTACTCCCCGAGTGAGGCAATTGAGGTACAAACCCCATAATATGGTTACACGGGCCTACTACCCCCCGAGCGAGACAATTAAGGTACAAATTGCCCAATATGGTTGCACAGGCCTACTATCCCCCGAGTTAGGCAATTGAGGTACAAACCCCCAACATGGTTGTTTGGGGCTACCACCCCCCGACCGAGGCATGGTCAACCTGCAACACTATAGATATTATTCATGAAATCAACACATATGCACATTCGTTTCATCATCACAAAGTGACTTAACTCATAATCCATGTAATAGATCCTTAATAACTCAAAAACCCTTAATTGGACATTTTATCAAACAGTTGGTAGGTATGTAATGCTTGTTCAAAATCATGCAATTCAAGAGTGAAATGATGTGAGAAAATTTAGTGTAAATCAATCCATCAACAATTGGTAACACCCTCATGCAATATACATTAAAACCCTTCATCACCCTCATGCAATATACATTAAAACCCTTCATCAGATCTCATCATAAGACATAGATTCCTAGCTTAAAACATGATTAAATAGTCCATGTATCATGAAAACCCCAACATAGTTTATAATCATATTCATAGTAGGAATACCCACACATAAATCAACTTGAAACAAGTAATTTGTGTAAAATGGAAGGTTGGGCACCATAGGTGAAAGGATCTAATGGTTGAAATTCACATACCTCAACATTAGAGATTCCCTTGATGAAGATTGGAATGAGAGCTTGAAGCTTGAATGAAATCCTTAGATCTGGAATAAGATTGGGACACTTGAATTTTTGGTGAAATATTTATCTTAGTGTTAGAGAGGTTTTTGGGGAACGTCTTGAATGATATGAGGTTGAAAATGACTAAGTATATATACTTTTATGTATAGGAAGGCATAGGCCCAAGGCCTCAAAGCCTTGAACCGAACTAAAAAAAATGGCAACAAAATGTATAGGTCCACTTTTGGTCTGCGATGCAAACATAACATAGAGGTCAACATTAGATAGGTCCGCGCCTTGGCCGCATTGCTCTTGGGGCATAGATCGATTTTAGATAAGGAATTTTTGGAAAATTGATGTTTTGATACGGTTACTCTAAAATTGGGGTTATACCAACTCCCCACTAAATTTTGCCCTTGGATCATGAATATGAAGTTGAATTTTTTATATCACGCATGGATTTCGAGATATATTAAAATTATGATTATGGGCATGTTCAAGGCACATTTTTGGCCACTTTTTGAGGCATTTCACGCATAATGTCTGGGTCCTTATATCATCTCCCCATTGGGAACATTCATCCTCAAATCTGCTTGAACAAGGCGTGAAAGGCTTGACATAGAACTTGAAATATTTAAACATAAGATACAATACATATTTCATCACTTAAAAATCATAAATTCATTAAAAATTGTATCAAAATGTATTTAAATTATTCAAAACTTCTTAAAAGTCATTTTTGTCCACATATATGCATGTGATATCATGAAACTTAAGAGTGAATGAATTAGGACCACTTGAAAAAGGAACCTAATACCTTAGGCTTGAGTAGATTGGAAAAGATGGGGATGTAGTTTCATCATGTCCAACTTTGCCTCCCATGTAGCATTCTCCATATGCTGATTTCTCCAAAGTACCTTAGCCGAAGCCACATCCTTATTAGAAAATTGCTTCATTTGCCTATTCAAAATCTAAACTGAAACTTTCTCATAAGACAAATTTTCCTCAACTCAACACCTTCCAAAGGCACAATAGCACTAGGATCACCAACCAACTTCCTCAATATAGACATATGGAAACCTAGGTGAATAGGACACTAATTCAGAGGTAAATCCAACCTATAAGCTACATTCTCAATCTGCTCAACTATCTCATAAGGACCCACATATCGAGGACTCAACTTGCTTTTCTTGTAAAAATGTATTACACCCATCATAGATGAGACTTTCACATACACCCAATCCCTAACATGAAAGTTAACATCCCTTTTCCTAATATCCAAATGGGACTTTGGGTGACTTTGGGCCATCTTCAACCTTTCTCGAATCAACTTTTCCTTCTCCATATAGCCTCCAATACAAAATTTGGGCTAGTTAAAGTCATCTCTCCCAACTCAAAACACCCTACCGATGATCTACATCACCTACCATACAAATCCTCAAATTGTGCCATAACAACACTAGTATGAAAGCTATTATTATAGGCAAACACGATGAACGTAAAACGGTCATCACAGTTACCTTTGAATTCCAACACACAATCCCTCAATATGTCCTCCAAGGTTTGAATTCTTCTCTCAGCTTGTCCATCGGTATAAGGATGAACAACAGTTGTCATTTTCACCTTAGTGCCAAGATCCATTTGAAATGACTTCCAAAAGTGAGAAGTAAATTGGGTGGCTCAATCCAATATGTTAGATCTAGGCACACCATGCAACCTCACTAACTCTTATATATACAACCTTGGATTGTCTTTGCAACTAAAGGTAGTCTTGACAAGTATGAAATGAGATAACTTGTCCATCCGGTCAATGATAAACCTAATTGAGTCAAGTTTCCTTCGGGTCCGAGGAAAACTAACCAGAAAATCCATGTTGACATCTTCCCACTTCCAAGTAGGGATCTTAATATCTTGAGAAAAACCATCGGGCCTTTTGTGCTCTACATTCACTTGTTAACAACTAGCACATTCGAATACAAACTTAGCTATGTCTTTCTTCATACCATGCCACCAATACACTTCCCTCAAATCTCTATACATCTTAGTAGATCCTAGGTGAATAGAGTAATGAGAGTTGTGGGCATCTAGGATCATCAATATTCAGAACACATAACCGATCTTGACATCAAAGCACACTATCTTCCCCATGGTAGAAGACCTCTATCTTCTTTTCGGAAACCAACATCATCAACTCAACCAATAACGGATGTAGATCTTACTTAGCCTTAACATCAACAACCATGGAAGATTTGGCCTTATTCTAAACATAAATGCCACTATCACTAGAGTCGACCAACCTAACACCCAATCTAGCAAAATGGTGAATAGCTTCTGCTAACTTTTTCTTTCATTCATCAATCTTGAGCCACACTTCCCATATATAGCCTACTAAGAGCATAAACTATAATATTTATGTTGTCGGGATAGTATTGTACACTCATGTCATAGTACTTAAGGAGTTCCGACCGTCTTCTTTGGCTAAAGTTAAAATTCCTTAGAGTGGTCACATATTGCAAACCCTTGTGAGCGGTGAAAATATCAACAACCACAAAAGGTCCAACCCCATTCTGAACATGAACAAGACAATCATTAGATTTACACAACCCAATTCCCCAATATTGTCAAACAAAGCACATCCTTCACCATCTCTCTTTGACTTCTCTATAACTTTCGATACAATATTTCCCTTGCTAGGATTAGATTACGAGCCCAAATGCCTTGTAGCCTCTCTCAGTCGGGGAGTTCAAACTATTTTAGGGGTGCAGAGCCCGCTAGGGCGACCTCCTTATACATGGACATAGAGACAACTAAAGAAACTCTACTTGATGTGGTATGTTAGACTTTAAGGACCATTTATAAACCTAGTACTATGATACTATCTCTGTCATGACACGGACCAAGGGTTTAAGAGTGACATGACGAATAGGAACCCATATGTCCCAAATAGACTCATAACATCTTTCTACACATCATTAATTCGTAAACATACATACAATAATAAACACATGATTCTAAGGTACAGAAAAGTAGGACTCACACTATTGGAACATCATAGGAATAAGATTTACATAGATTCATATAACGTATAGTACATAAAGACTAAGAGGCGGGTAAGTTTGGCTCACTCTATGGGCCACAACCAAAATCATAATCAATGAATATAAAACTTAGCATATAAACATAAAAAAGTTTGCAAGTTATCCAATAATGTCTCTGGTCATAAGATAGAACAAGGGCCAAGACATGTCCCGGGCTTACCCTCAAAGTAAATAATATAAACAAGACTTTATAAGTAGAGGAATAGTGGTTCGTCCTTGGAAGATAGGACTCAAATCCCATCTAGCCATCGTACGGTGGATGAAGGTAATCTCCAGTCCCTACATGGTTATATCATGTAGGCAAAAGTATGTGTAGTATGTTTGAATAAACTAAGTATGAGGGAATACAATACAAATGAACTCATTAAAACTGCATTTAATATTAGATGATAAGGGCACACATGTAGAAAGAATCATATGACAAGAGAATAGTATATCAATATGCTACGAGATTTATGATGCATAAATGCAAAAATACTTCATATATAATGAGGATGGGATCATAACAAACATAAAACCAAGTGACCTATAACTTGGAACTTCGTTGTCTTTCCCACAATGGATAAAGAGGTGACCTACTTGCTAAAGGTACATCCTTAACTTTCTTCTTCTTTTGCCCTTAGGGAATAAACATATATTTATGTTAGTCACATAGTTCAAAAAAAAGTAGTATGGACCCTTGTAGCTTTTCCACCCTGCCTCTAATCCCATCGATGTTTGGTAATCATCCCACTAGAATCTATATGTGTGTGTGTGTGTGTATACATATGAACTCACTAAAACTGCATTTAATGTTAGATGACTAGGGCACATATATAGAAAGAATCATATAACAAGATAATAGTATATCAATATGCTACAAGATGTATGATGCATGAATGCAAAACTACTTCCTACATAATGAGGATGGGATCGCAACTGACATAAAACCAAGTGATCTATAACTTGGACCTCTGTCATCTTCCCCAAAATGGATAAAGAGGTGGTCTACTTGCCAAAGGTAGATCCTTAACATTCTTCTTCTTCTTCTTCTTCTTTTGCCCTTGGGGCATAAACATATACCTATGTTAGGCACATAGTTCAAAAGATTGGGGTATAGACCCTTAGGGATATTCCACCCTGCCTATAATCCCATCAGTGTTTGGTCATCATCCCACAATATATATATAGATATAGATATAGATATAGATATAGATATAACATGCTTGTAAAGAGGCATAAAATCATTTACATGCTTACTTAGGCTTAAAGGTTAAATGACATTCTTCATAATTATGCATAATATGCTAAAAGGCAAAAATATTCTTCATGTAATACTTTTTATGCATAGAAATAGCTCTTTTGGAGCACCTTTATGAGAAATGAGCATGGACACTTGTAGATAACCCACCATGCCTCAAACATCAATCGAATCTCCCTAAACATAGTATTGTAAACACTAGTAATTGCTCAAAGAGCTATAATCTTAGACATTTGTGTAATCACATTCTTGTCATAATCATAATCTTATAAAAATCATATGCATAAATATGATTGGGTCTTTACCCACTTTATAAAGATCATAAAAACCATAGTCATATATGCATATGTCATGAATATGATGAGAATAACATGCGTAATAGAGATTCAAACTTATATCAACCATACATTATGGAATTCAAGTAAAGAATATTTAAAATTCATATTTAAATCATAGTATAGATTACCCATGCACAAATTAAGCTTTAAAAGGGATATGCACACTTATAAGTTTATAACTTCAATGCATTTCATCATAGGGCTTATATCACCTTAAAATCAACATTAAAACATAGCCCATACATCAATTCAATTTAATAAACAATAATCTTCCAAATCATATTTAAAGTAAGCTCAAATTCTATAAATCAAGTGTAAAAAAAGTTTTGGTCTGCTTGGTTAAAAAGGACTAAGAATCAAGCCCACATACCTTAGCTAATTGAGAAGATTCTAAAAGAAATTTGATAGAAAAAAGTGTCTTCCCTTGATTCCTAACCATAGTCTTCACCATGGTTCTTAAGAGAGTTTTTTCTTCAAGAGAGAGTTTGAATATAATTCTAAGTGTGAGAATACATTTGATTGAGAGAAATAGAGTTTAGGTCATTTGGAGGTCTTCAGAAAATATTTAGGAGATGGACTTTACAAAAATAGGCATAACTTCTTTTTCTAAATTCAGAATAAGGTGGAACTAGATGCGTTATAACGAAAATTCAATGATCTTCAATTTAATAAGTCGTGGGCCACCCAGTTCTTTTTTTGGTAAAAGATATGAATATTTAAAGTTGATCCGTCTATCGATTCTTGTAAAAAGTTTAGCCAACAAAGTTCCTTTGAACTTGACTTGATGAAAACCACATAAATAAGCTTTAATTGAGGGCTTTGAAAGTGAACTTAGCTTGAGTTTGAAGATTCCATACTTAGAAAAAATTTGACAAAAGCATCCAAATGGTTGGTCTCACAGTCTGTAACAAGCTATATAGACCATGTACTCCTCTGTACCACTTCACTTAGAAAATTCTCATGACAAAGTTCTGAGGTAGTGATCCAATACTTAGAAAAATTTCACTCCAGAACCCATACAGGAGGCCATACGGATCATACCACCTTGTACAGACTGTATACTTGGTTGTACCACCTTACTTGGTCCGAAAACTGTGGGATTTCAAGACTAAGGCCATAAACACGTCCCACCGTACGATCCTTGAAGTGTCACACGACCTATATGGTATCAATGTATGGCATTCCTTACTGTAAAACTCCACATTAAGGCCCGTACACTCCACATAAAGACAAGGTCCACTCCAAGGAGGCTTTGCACCGTACGTATATCCTCACATGTACCGTAAGGGCTTCCATGGATTGTCACCTTAGTAAAAACTTTTCTGGAACCAAATTTTCAAGCTCCAATGAGGTCGTACAGTGTACAGATCTTACATTAATCATATAGTATAATATTAATTGAATAGAGATAACACAAACCCCTAATTAATTTCACCAACACTAGGTAGCATGTGAGGGAATTTACTTATGAAACATAAAAATTATGTAATTTATAACAGTTTAAGCATAATTAAGTAAATAATCATAATATAAATCATAAGTCATGCAATTGGAATTGAGATCATGATAACCCACAAAATACATACTTATAATTTGATGAAAAGGCAAGGAATTCTTTAGGCTCCATAGGTGAATAAGACCCATGGATGAATACTCACATATCTTGATTAGAAATTTATATCAAAATCTTGATATTAATGAAGGAATTTGTTGGAAAACCTATCTTGACCTTTCTTGAGCTTGGGAGAAATTTGGAAAGATGGTTTAGAAACTTTTTGTGTGGAATTGGGGAAATAATTGGGATTGTGGGGAAGTATTAATATAAAAATGGTTTAGAGAGTTTTATAGGGCCAAAACAACGTAGTTTAGGTGTTAGGAAGGTAGAAAAGGTCTAAAATATCCCTCATTAAATTCTGCTAGACAGGACCTATGAGACCCTTGTATGGGTTGTAGACCCATGTACGCTTAGAAAATGGGTTTTGTAGATCCTGGTCCAAATTACCCCTTCTAAATCTCAAACTATGAACCAATTACTTGGGCTCATTTTGTCTTCTATGACCCATAGGAACTACGTATGGAATTACCAAACAATTAGCCAAATCACTGAGTCTCATAGTCACCAAACCACGAACATGAAGCTATGTCTCGTAATTCCTTATATGGGTTGTAAAATCCCATTCGTACATAGACTTTACACTTCTCTGAATTTTGACCCATTGCTGCTCCATCTACGAAACTCTAAGTACGGCTTGTTCATCCTTGTGTGAGCTGGTCTCGTTGGGTCATAAACTAAGATATTGAAATCCATTAATTTTTCCTACACCACCACCCTATCCATGATCATCATCTATGGGTCATGGATGATTTTAGGCTTGTAAAGAACCTTTTTAGATTTCTTCTGTACTTAGTAAAAGTTTGAAATTGTAGGACTCCATTTACAATCCTCATCTATGACTCATAGACCAAACTACACTCAATACTTTTTCCTCACAACTCATCATAATTTTTTCCAAAAAATATTCTCAAGTGTAAGTGTCAACTATTACTCATAGAACTATCTACAACTCATAGACTAGGCCTCTGGTCCCTCCATCGATAATTATATTCTATATTTTCTTTGTTATTTTAACTTTCTAACTTATGGGGTATTACAGTATCTCCCCCTAAAGAATATTCATTCTCAAATGAGATGAAATTAGCTTGAACAAAATAGAATAGATAACTTATAATTAATTTCAAACGTTTGCTGAAAACACAATTAAAAATTAGTTTCATGATTAGATAGGCATGTGATCTGACATAAAAGAGCTAAAATGCAATAATTTGGAGGATTTGAACATGAAGAACTGAACAGCTTAGGTTGGAATGGAAGGAAAGAGGTAAGATATCATTTCATCATGTCTTCTGTTTTTCATGTAGCACTTTCAACTTATTGATTTCTCCATAGTACCATACAGATGCAACTTTCTGGTTCTCACTTTTGACTTGCCAGTGTAAAATTTTAATTGAAACCTCCTCATAAGTCAAATTATTTTCAACACCTACAATCTCCAATGGCATAGCAGAACTAGGGTCACCTACACATTTCCTCAAAAATGATACATGGAATATTAGACGAACAGAGGCTAGTGGAATACTAGATGAACAGAGAGCTAACTCCAATGGTAAATCCAGCTTATAGTCCACCTTTCCAATACAACGAAGGATCCTATATTGGCCGACGTATCAAAGACTAAGTTTTTCCTTCTTCTAAATAAATAGTACACCCTTCATAGGTGAAATCTTAAAGTAGATCCAATCATAAACATCAAATCTAAGTTCCCTCATTACATTAAAGTAAGATTATTGATGACTTTGGAAAGCTTTTAACCTTCTCCTTATAAGTCTCACCTTCTTTATAGCATCAAACACCAACTCATATTCTATCAAGGCCACTTACTTACTTTAAACCATTCCACCAGAGATCTACATCTCATTCCATACAAAGCTTCAATAGAGGCCATTTGGGTGCTAGCATGATAACAATTACTACATAAAAACTCAATCAATAATAGGTGATCATCCTAATTCTCCGTAAAATCAAGTACACATTTCTTCAACATATCTTCCAAATTTGAATTGTTCTCTCAGCTTGTCCATCGATTTGAGGGTTAAAATCGGTACATAGCTTAACTTTTGTGCAAGACCCTTTTGAAAGGACCTTCAAATATGTAAAATACATTAAGTACCACAATCCAAAGTAATAGAAAAGGTCATTCCATAAAGCTTCAATAATTCCAAAATATATATATTTGCATAATCATTAGCACTATAAGAAGTCTTAATTGGTAGAAAAAGGGTTAATATGGTATTTAATCCACTACCACTTAAATGGAATCATTTTACTTATAGTTATGAAGCAAAGTTGTTATGAAGTCCATATTCACATCTTCCCATTTCAAAGTAAGAATGCTAAATATCTTAGGCTATACCTCTCAGTCTTTGGTGTTCCACCTTTACTTGTTAGAAATTTTGACATTTTACCATAAACCATTCTATTTCCTACTTTATACCATCCCACTAATACATTTCTCTTAAGTACCTATACATTTTGGTGGATCCTTAATAAATAGAATATTTAGAGTTATAGGCTTCACTCAATATCATCTCACTTAGGCAATCAACTTTTGAAACACGCAACTGACCTTGGTAATGAAGTACTACATTTATCTCTTATGAGGAATCCTCAATCTTCTTATCAACTACCAACTTCTTTAACTCAACTATGGTTAGATCCATGTCTTTCTTTGTTTGTGATTCCACCACTAGTGATGATTTCAAACCATTATGAATAAGAAATCCATCCTTATTAGATTCACTCATCCTCAGACTCAAATGAGCTAATTAGTGTACAAATCTAACCAACTCCTTTTTGTCATCCTGAATATGTAAAACATTATACATGCATAATCATCTAAGAGTATTGACAGTAGAATTAGCTTTACCCAGATGGTACAACAAACTCATATCATAATCCTTAAGTAGTTCAAGATACCTCATTTGTGTATGACTCAAGTACCTTCGTCTGAAAATATATTGTAAACTTTTATGGTCAATGAATAAGTCAACATGCACCCATAAAGATAGTGATGCCAAGTTGTTAATGAAAATACAATCAACCCTACTTCAGGATTATGAGTTGTATAGTTTCATTCATGAACTTATAGTTGTCTTAAGGCATATGTTATGACCTTCTTATATTGCATCAAAACAAAATCTAAACCAATTTATGAGTCATCACAATACCATAGACCCATCTAAACTCTAATAATGTCAAACTAAGAGCTGGCATAAAATGATCCTTCAATATTTGGAAGTTTCTTTCACACTCATCCGACCATTGAAACATTACCTTTTTTTGGTCAACATAGTCAAAGGCAATGGAATGGATAATTATTCCTCTACAAATCTTCAATAGTACCTAACAAAGTCTAAAAAGCTTCGAATATACAAAGGAAACAATGTTCTAGGTCAATTCTTCGCTGTCTCTATCTTTTTGTATCAATCATGATAGAATAACTAAAACAATATGATTTATATATGCTTCCTCTCTCAACCAAACTTCACAATTATTAAACTTGACAAACAGTTCTAGTCCCTTAAGATTTGCAATATAATTCTCAAGTGGCCAATATGCTCTTCTTCAGCTCAGAAACAAGCTAATATGTCATTAATAAAGAGTACTACAAATATATCTAAGTATGGTTTGAATACATAATTCATCAAGGGCATGAAGATGGCAGAAGCATTACTCAATCCATATGACATAACAAGAAACTCAAAATGACCATACCTTGTCCAAAATTCCAACATGAGAATATTACACTCCCTCACCCTCAATTGGTAATAATAGTCAATTTTGGAAAAGTAGCTTGTACCTTGGAGGTTATCAAGCAAATCATCGATTTTGAAAATGGATTACTTGTTCTTTACGATAACCTTGTTCAATTGTTTATAGTATATAGACCATCTGAAGTGGCCTATCCTTCTCTCAATCAAATAACATTGGAACACCCTATGCTTACCTTATGAAAACCTTATTCAATAAATCTCTCAATTGTTTCTTTAACTGCTTAATTTCTACTAAAGCCATATGGTAAAGAGAAATAAAGATAGGTTGGGCTTTAGAAGGAGATCTATGACAAAATAAATTTCTATTTCAGGAGAAATATCGGGTAGATCATTGAGAAACACATTGAAGAATTAATTTTTGATGGAATGAACTTAACAGTAGGAGCTTCAAAATTAGTATCCATAATTTGGACTAAATGATAAATACACCCCTTAGAAATTGTCTTTCTTTCTTTTGGCATGATATGAATTGACTCTTAAATACTAAATCATTACTCTTCCACTCTATGACTAGCTCATTGGGAAACTGAAACTTATCATATGAGTTCTACAATAGATGGAGGCAGAAGAAGCATATAGACAATCCATGCCAAGAATGACATAAAAATAATTCATGTCAAGTTTAATGTGATCACATGGAATTAACTTATGAAAGACTAAAATGAGACAACTTCTATAGACTCTCTTAGCTAAACCTAAGTTACCAATATGGGTATAAATTGAAAAAGGCTCTAATAAGACTTTAGGGCATCAACAAATCTTATCGTAAGGTAAGGAGTAACAAAACATAAAATGGCACCCAAATTATGAAACATACACATCAAAGTCAAAAACTCGCAACATACCAGTAACAACATCGGGAGACTCTTTAATATCTTGTCTAGACTAGAGTGCATAGAATATATTGTGGAATTTCCCACTACCTCCTAACCAAGAAGGAACTTGTTGAACTTGTCCACTTTCATTATATTTTTCTTGAGGATGAGCTACACTTCCTTTGTTTAGAGCATTAGCAAATTTTGAGATCTTGTCCCCTACTTTACACAACCAAAGCAAACACACGTACCAAACAATTATTTGCCTCCACATTTTCTTCGACACTTAGGACTCTTAGAGAAAGTAGGCCTTCTAGCACCACTACCTTCTATCTTAGAGTTGGGCACCCTATCTCTGTCTAGTATTTCCTAAAGTTTGAGAAGAACCTTGGCTTTAAACCAATAAAACCTCTTATCACATCATGAACATACATATCAATACTAAAGATAAAACAATTCTCAACAACTTCAAAAGTAAGAAGCGTCTAATGTAAAAGAAGATAAGCTAGACTCTATACAACCCAACATGCCTCTAGATAATCTAACATAGACAAGGGCTACGACATGTTCTTATCTCACCATCAAATAAATAAAAGAGTATCAAGTATCAAATAAGGCTAAATGATAAGGGATAGAGTGAAACTAGGTCTGCCCTCAAAGCATGAGAACACATCACCAATCTTCAATGAGATCAAAGCTCACCAAATGAGTGAGGATAGAATGAGTGTCATCCATTATGTTATAAAATAATGCCGACAAAGAAGTATGTGTTAGTACATTTGAATGTACTAAGCACGTATGCAACATAATGAATAGTAACTCATATTGTGAAAGCGACTAATTTAAATAGCATGATAAGAGAGAGATTTAAAAGTATAAGTAAACATGAAGATGGTCAATACTCAAATAACTCATAGAAAGAGTTACGTCAAAGTATGGGCTAGGAATAGTCAAGTCATGTATCATAAGGGATCATACATATCTAAGATACAACCATAACAAGTAGTAAGACCCTGCGAGCTATAATATGAAATTTTAATGTCTCCCTATGCAACGAAAAAAGAGTAATCTTACAACAACTCTCAAAATGCTTTTTATGACCTTATAAATAATGTCTTGTATAATGTATTATTTGTATTATTTTTGAAAAATTCAAAATCGGATTATTAATCAAGAGGTAAAATTATGTAAGAAAATAGCCACTTTTGATTTTTAGATCAACCGTATCGAAAAATAATTTTTTATAAGATTTTGTACTTTCAAAAGAGTGTTTAACCTCTCCGAGTCGTGGAGAGATTTTATTTTAGTACAAAAGTGACCTGAACTCCTTCTTAGGCCAAAACAAGAGAAAAATAATTTTTTTTATAAAAAAACTATGGTGATGAAATGACTCCACATCACGAATTTGTTCCACGATAGTTCAAATTTTTCCTTCAGATTCCTACGCTAAGTAAAACAGCCTTAGAATTTTCCCTTAGCATATTAAGTGATATTGACCCCAAAATATATTCTATAAATTGCCTTTAACTCCAAATTTAATCTCATTCAGTCACTACAAAAATTCTCTACTTAAAACTACTTCAAGGGCTTTTTTCTCCTCCAAAAAAAATAAACACCATCGAAGATTAAGTAAAAAACATCCTCCATTTTTCTTCTAGTTTTCAAAAGAAATCACTTAAGGTGTGTGAGCTTTCATCCATAGAATCGTTTCTTCTATATATGGATCCGCTTCTAAATTCTCAATTTTTATCTTAATTCAATTATGAAATCATATGTATCTTCTCTACTGCTACTCATTTTCTTCTAGTACATTACAGATTATGTCTACTGATAAATCCTACATTGAATTTAAGTCAATTCTATGAAATTGATGATGTTACTATGAATGATTCAAGTATATGATGATTAAGGCTTTTTGAAATGGATGTGGGTTTCTTTCCAAATGATTCAATATCACTTCAATTGCATGATTCCTATATGATTTTGATATAATTGCATGATTTTAACTTAATTGCTCATGAACCTACATATGGCTCTAATTCTCTATGATAAAGAAATGATTATCATAAATCATGATTCTACATATAAAAACTATGTGTTAATTATGATGATGTTGTTACGATAATGATGATTTGATAATAAGGGCGACCTAAGATCCTAATGTCTATGATGATGATAAGATGGGGACTATACCTATAAACTATGTGAAAAGTTATGTACATGGACTATTCCTAAGTTATGATGAAGTCATGACGCATATTTTACCAGCTATGAATGTAAGCTATGAATGTATTATTTTGATGAAGTATGCATTATGATAATATCTATGTATACGAATGAATATGCATTTCGTGGAATATGATGTAGCACCATATGAATTTGTGAGAGTGGGCGCTCTCTAATGATCCTTATATAAATCATCAAGTCTCATAACTATTTTCTATCATAGGAATGATGATGATATTTATATGCATTAAAAAAGGTGTGTTAATGGATCCATATAGCTTTTTGTTTTAATGGTTGCTTACTATTTTGGATGGAGTGATGTGCAGTCAAATTACAACACATTGGGTTCTTAAAACAAGGGATATTGCGAGTTCCTAAAGTGACTTTTTAGTATTTTGATGTATTTTTGTGTTAATCTTGTAGAAAAGTTAGGTTGGCATAATTTTAAAGGAAATTTACGGAGTTTGCTAAAGCATAGGCCATAAGAGCCCTCCAACGAGTTGTATTCATGCTATGAGTCGTAGGTTCTGTCATAGCAGGAATCAAAGACCAAAAATTAGAAATCTACCAAGTGAAAGTCACCCCTACAAGCCAAACCTATGAGTAGTAAGACACACTACCACTCATATAGGTGGACTCGTAGCAAGAATCAGAGAGCCAAAATATTGGACCAAAAACTGAAGATCAAGAATGTGAGACCAATATAGGAGTCGTAGCTCGAGTAACAACTAGTACCTATGGGTCGCACTAGTTTATTAAAGATGCCAAGAACCTAATATGAGACCCTAATTATGACTCGTAGGCCAACCTATGAGTTATAACTGTGAAATTTATTAGATGCCATCTGTCTTTTTTGCATAATTCCTAGGGTTGATTTGTAAATACTATAAGTAGTTAAGTTAGATTTTTAAAGAGAGTTTGGACAGTAGAGATTTCTCCATTACATTTTGAAGATTTTCTTAGTTTTTTATAGTAGATTATTGTTCTCTTTGGAGAACCCATTTTGGGGATTGCAAATCTTATTTTATACTCTTTATTGATAGTGGTGCCTAACTCATTCACTATTATTGGTGAAACTCTCAACTATGTCTATTTTGTGTACTTTTTTGTGTTTTATCTTAGCCATGAGTAGCTAAATACTCACAGCTTGGGGTTTATGGGAACCATGGGTAGTTGACTTGAGATGACCTAGGTTTTGTGCATGTCTATGATTGGGATTTTGCATGTATTGTTTATTTTTCTTTATGATTAATGTTGTTTGGTGGTGTCCAAAACCAAAACCTGCCTACTATCATGATCCCAACCAATATAGTGATAAATAGAAAAAAAAAAGTAGATTATAAGATTCGATTGATGTTTTCCCATCTAATTGACCAAACCTGACCAAGAAGATGTTTATTGGGACAATAGGTAATGGTTAGTTGGCACGCCATGGTGGCCGACCAAGTGCCATGGTGAAAATAGACCTTCACCTTCATAAGAGGGATGGAAAAACCTAAGTCACGATCCTGCATGCGATTCACAGATCATAGTTATATTATCTAGGGTAATTGAGTCAACGAGCCATAAAGAACACAATTTAACGAATTGTACCCAAAATTGAGTGTTTTCCTAGATTTTAATTAGTGTTTATTTTATGTTGTCTTTGAATCCGAACAACCCCTCCCCCTATCTAGAGACTGTAGTTATAGATACTAGGAATGATTAGTAGTGAAATTATATAGTCAACCCCTGTATTCCCTGTGGATTCAACCATAACCTCGATTAGGTTAATTACTGATAGCGACTGCTTTTTTATTGGAGCATGACCATCACCATAAAAAACTGTGGCGCCGTTGCCAGGGAATGCTGCTAGGTTTTGACTTCAATTCACTTTTAGTTAATTCTAGTGTTGATTTATAGAGTCTCTTATACTTTACTTTTGTTTTGTTTTTGTTGGTTGGTTTCTTTTGCAGGGTGTACTAGGTTATATGTCCAACACAAGGAGCGAAGGCAATCCCTTATATCCATTAAATTTGGAGATCCATTGAATACTAAGAATGATGGCTCGAGTGAATGAGGACATTAAGGTTAAGGAGGATATGCATGCGAATGAGTAATGCTTAAGAAGAGAGGAGAATCCACCACCAAGGGTTAACCGGCCACAACATAGAGATTTTAATGCAAATGCTTACAACTGGAATCAGTACCGATTAAACCCTATGTCAATAAATATTACTGGTTTTATAGTACTGCACCCTCTATCGGTAGATGCTAAGTTTGTGATATCAAGTGGATTGCTCTAGATGCTCCTGAACCATGGCCTATTCACAAGGCTACTATTAGAAGATCCCCAGCATCAACTCGAAAATGTCATCTTCGTGTGCAAAAGTGTGATGGGGACACAGAGCATTTCTATTGATACTGTTGGATTGAGGGTGTTTCCCTTGTCACTGACTGACAATGCAGATGTATGGTTGTCTAGACTTCCTTCGAGTACCATTAAGAGTTGCGCTAAGTTGCAGAGGGTGTTCTTAGAAAGATATTCCCAAGGTCGAATAAACTAAAGCTTAAGGACCAAATTAATAACTTCGAGCAATTACTTGGACACTCTCTTAGCACTACGTGGGTGAGATTCAGCAAATGCTTAAGGATGGTCCCTGATCACAAAGTTGTTGATGATGCTTTGGTCAAGATATTCTATAGAGCATTTGATGATAATAGCAAAGCTTGTGCTAACACAATCATGGGAGGTGTTCTTCTTGATCAACCATTTGAGCTAGTTGCCAAAAAAATGAAACAAGTGGTGAATACTAACAAAGCATAGGGACAGAGTGAGCGGGGTAATACAAAGACTTCTTGTGCGGTTACCACATATAGTGAGCAGGCTAAAGTGAATGAAGAGATTGTGGAGCAACTTGCTTAACTCCGTACGAGCATGGATTTGGTTTTGAAGCAAAATCAAGCTAGTGTGAAGGCCATAGCTCGCCAATCCCCAATTACTCCTGCATATAACATTCAATTCTTTGATGAGGATACCTGTTGCATGAGCAACCAAGTGGGGGATTTCCGGAACAACCCCCAATGGTCCAATTCAGACTATTGGAGACAAGGTTCCGAGAATCAAGGTCAGAACTTTAACCGTGATGAGATGTACAAAGATAATAAGGATGGATACTATGAGAGAAAAAGAGTACCAGATACAGAATGTAGAAAAGAGGGCTACAGAAATGGTCTTTATGTGCCACCACACAGTCGTGATCTCGGATCAAATATTTCTAGGATCGAAGATATGTTTAAAATTGTTGAAGTGAGCAGACTATCAAGATGAGACTTTAAAGGGAATGAAAGCATATATATCAAATATTCATCAAAAGATAGAGTCTCATTCAGTAGCAATCAAGCAACTTGAGCAACAATTTGGACATGTTTCTTCACAATTGAACCAACATTAAAAAGTCACCCTACCAAGCAATACGATTTGATATCCTAAATATAAAGGGCATTGCATGGCGGTGATCACTTGGAGTGGAAAGACCACAATAGAACCCCCTTATGCCAGTTATTATTGATGAAGTCATTGAGAAGGGTCTTGGTGGTGAAGTTGAAGTTGAGGGAGAAGATCTGAAGGGTGTTAGGATGCAACAAGAAGAGATAAGGAAGCATGACAAAGTGAAATCCATCCCAAAGCCTCCTTCTCCGTTCAATCAAAGGGTCAAGAAAAAAGAAGAAGAAGGTAAATTCAAAAACTTCCTCTTGATGTTGAAGCAACTCTCCATCAATATTCCTCTCCTAAAGCATTGTAGAAAATTCCCAAATATGCTAAATATATGAAGCACTTAGTCACCAAGAAATAGAGTTTGAGATAAGATTTCTCCCAAGATCTCTAATAATATAGTGCGATTATGACTAAATGCATTGCTCAAAGGCGAAAGGACCCCAGGGCATTCACCTTTCCTTGCACTATTAATAACATTGAATTTGCAAGAACATTATGAGACTTTAGAGCAAGCATTAATTTAATGCCTCTTGCCGTATTCAAAAAGATTGGCCTTGGTACTCCTACCCCAACACGAATGAGGTTTCTTATGGTAGATTAAACCAGTAAAACCCTAGAGGGAATCCTTTTAGATGTGCTTGTTAACATCAATAAATTTATCTTTTCGGCAGATTTTGTGATCGTCAACTGCAAAGTTATTTTTGAGGTGCCCATCATTTTTGAGAGACCTTTTCTGGCCACTAAGAGAGCACTAGTGGATATGGATTCAGGAAAGCTATGGTTCAGGGTTAATGATATAGAAGTTGTATTTGATATTCACCAATATATGAAACACCCAGATGAATGAAAGAGTAAAGTGTGGAGCCTCGATGATAGTTGACAAAGGAAGATGCCAAAGTTGGGCCACGACGTTAAACAAGGCACTTCTTGGGAGACAACCCAAGCATTTTGATAATTATTTATTTATTTGAGACTTAGAGTAGTAGTAGTAGTTTCATTTAAATTTAGAGATGATGATGTTGTTGTAATAATTTTGAGGATATCTGTGCTTTGATATTTGATTTTTAGTTGAGAAGGAAAGAACTAAAGATTTGGAAAAAAATTATAATTGGAGCAGCTCCTATGAGCAGGCCTACGAGTTGTAGTCTTCACTAGGACTTGTAGTCATGACTCGTAGGGGGATATAGTAAGTATTTGAAGTTGGTACATATACTATAAGACAACCTTACGATTAGTTGGATCCCCTACGAGTCATAAGAGGGGTTCGTAATGCCTAGGTATTATTCCTACATTTTTACCAATTGTTTGGTCTGTTATGAGACCAGGACCACAAGTCATAGGATAGCCTATGATTCATAGTCAGAGTCTTGTAGCCCTAATCTACAGATTTTTATTCACCAACCCAATTTAACATAAAAGGGGGTCAAAATAAAATTTGACCCCCAAATGCATCCCAAACCCTAACCAAGGGACAGAAAACTCCTCTCCTTCACCCACATCTTTTTTTGACCAAAATCTCGGCTACCCACATCATTTGTCGGCGAAGATTCTAGTGAGGGTGTAAATTTCTAGGGTTTCATCAAGAAAATCATCTCTCTTTCCTTTGGTTCACTTCTCAATCAAATTGTTAAGCTCTTTGGTTACATTGCTTGATTTTTGTTGATGATCTTGTTCCCTACATGAGTAAATGTTTAGTTTATTAATTCTTAAGTATTCCATACATTGATTATTGAGCTTAACTTGTAATCTAGGGTTTGTAGGCCTTGAAGAAGATTGAGTTATGAATTGAACCTTGTTAATATTCTTGAATGGATTATTGTGAGCATGAAATTGATGAATGTTTGGTTTGTATTAATTATTGTTGTTGGAGTTGAAATTTAGGTAGTATAGGGGTGATTGCATATACTTGAACATGTGGGTTTGATTAAATCATTGTGAATGGTGATTGCACTCCTTTCGAACTTGTATGGTTGTCAAGTGTAAGTTTGTAACACATTTTATGTTTTGTGTGCTTGATGAATTGTAGAATTGATTTCAACTCTTAGGGATAATGGTCATTTTGAACTGCCAATAGTAGTTTGGAATTGAATATGTATTATTTAGTCTTGCTTTGCTTTTATTTGCTTGAATGAGTTGAAATTTCGTGATGTATTTGTGCTTGAAGTGGGAAATAAGTAGGCATTGCAGGTGGCTTTTGTGCTCAGTTACGAGGCTCTCCTACTACTCGTAAGTTCCTATACGAGTCATTGTGGTACCTCATCCGAGGTACTAGTCACCTGTAATTCCTTTGTATTCCTCATACGAGACCCATATATGACTCATAATATCTAGTAGGACTCATAGTGAGGGTCTCATAGAACTTGGCTAAGTTTTTAAAATGTTTCGGGGACTAGGTATTAGACTAGGACTATGACTCGTAGGCCATCCTATGAGTCATAACTGCATCTTGTATCTATGATTAGTAAGCATTTTTAAAGGCACAGCTAGTTCTACGAGGCCAGTATACGACTTTTTGGTCACCCTACATGTCTTAACTGCACTCATACTTGTATATCTACAGTGGCATCAGTGCATAATTACTTGTTAGTTGTTCTTATTTCTTCTTCTTTATTAAGTATTTAAATGGATCAAACATCTTGGATTTAAATGATATTTTGTGGGTTGTTTAAAGATAAAATACCTCCAAAAGACAAATGAACAACTCAAGCTCTTCAATGGAGGTTGTGGGATAAATTCTCTGACATTGAGCAATTCGAGGGCTCTGTGGAAGTCCACAGAGTCAGGCTACATCCAGAGGCCAATTAACCTAAGATTCGGGTACTTAAAGCATAAACAACCATGAAAGTGAGTAGTTTCTCCCAGTTTGAAGAGGAGGAATAATAGGGCAACCTGGATGAGTCAGATAGTAGCTTGTCGCAGATGACCCCCTCACATTATGGCTCTGTCTAAGTCAGAAAGCACCTCCCAAACCCAACAAGAGAAGGTCCTGTCCCAACCCCTAGTCGATCGTAGATAGTGCGTCCTTAGAATGAGAAATATACGACCAGGTGTTGGAGGATAAATGGCATGGCAAACTGGTCTGTCAATTTCATGAGGAGTCCAAGTTGAACACTACAGGACTAGATAGAGTACCCAGATTAGATACAGGCTTACATGAGCATAGACTTTGGTAGACCACATAGCAGTTGGGAAAATATGCCCTTTACATAGTCTGTGAGTTCTATGCTACATACCTTGCTATACTCCGGCGGGGGCTGCTGAAGAACAAAAGACTAATTAAGCAGCCAAAGCTCTGGGTGGTGATAGTCTGGGGGAGAAGAGTTTATATCTTGGAGAAGATGATTCGACGAGTGCAGTTTAGGACTATTTATACATCACTTCAGTCCACCATAGACTACCATAACTGTATTAGAAAATGAGGACAGAGGTGACTGGAAAGGATTTTCGTCGTCCCTTCTGTTGATTAAAAACCATCTCTTTGGACTTTACTCTTCTATTTCCCTTCATCATTAGGGCTAGGATGGAGCTTCTACGGAGGATCGCTAGCCAGATTTGTGAGAAAGGTGTTGAGCCAATATGTGTCACAAACCGTGCAGATCCTATAGTAAAAGCCTACCTCTTATTTCGGGCCATGTTTTGGTGGTCGATTATCTGTTGGCATATTAGGCCAACTTTTATGTACAATGTGATCACCCTTGAGATAGCAGTATTGCTGGCTAGCTTTCTAGCTGAGTATGCTATAAATTGGGCATGGATCATTTCATAGTACATTCATAAGGATACAGCTTGGATGAGCACCTCACTTCCATTTCTAGTTTTGATTCTTCAACTATGCAGTGCAGCAAGTGTCCTATTGACCCTCACTGGGATCCTCATGTAGAGGCCACACACTATGTATCCCAGCCTGATAAAGCCTGATGAGAAACTCGTGGCCTTACCTAGAGCTTCCCCACCTCCTATCTCAGATCCATGTTTTGTCCAAGCCACAGATTCTATGTTTACATCTAGCTCCTACGAGTACCACTCAAGCTACTACAAAGCCCACACCTGTTGTCGAGATTGAGTCTACACCATCCACCAGCACCCTAGCAATAACAGTAACTACATTTAAAGTTGAACCTCTTTTCTCTACTGTTACTTTTCAGTCTTTATTGTGCAAGGTGGCTGTAGTAGAGGGGAGGCTATGAGAATTATCAGAATAGGTCAGTTGTTGATTAATCAGACTATTTGGGATGTTGAGGATAGGATGAGGGCATTTGCTCGAGAGTTAGTTGATGATAGAGTCCAAGCAGTTGATACACAGGTTGATGCATTCGAGGATAGAGTCCAAAAGAGGCTCGAAGGTGCTAGGCCTGCCAACATGAGTATGGTAACTGATGAGTTGTCTAGATTCAAGGCCAACTTGTTACAGCTATTGACAACTCCTATTCTAGCCCCAGAGGTAGCACCGGTAGGTGATGAGGTATTTTATTGGCTCACTACCAATCCAAACACCCATGGGAAGAGACCCCTTGAGCATGTTGATCTAGAGCCGACCCCGAAGAGGCTGAGACTTAAGGAGGAGGAATCCATACCTAAGGAGGTGGTACAAGAATCAATTTATTTAGCTGCTATTCAGAGAGAGAGTGCACAACACACCCCACCTAGATAGGGTACTTCAGCAGAGGAGAGAGGCAAACTCAGGAACTCACAGATCACCCCAAGACTGGTGCCTGAGCACCATGATGTTTGACAACTTTTGATCCCAAATCTTACTTTTATTTATGGATACTCTGTCTTTTTTGTAGACAATATTTTTTTATTTTGGATTTTGTGGATGTTCTTGTTGGGTAATGTTTTTATGTTGTGTTTGGATATTAGTTTTTTTAACTGTTAGTTTTGAATGGGTGTATATATATATGTTATGTTATGTTTTTGTATGTTCATTTTTTTTCTTCTTTGTGCTGTTACTTTGAGGACAAAGTATCCTATTTTGGTGGGATGGTGGAAGTTATCAATTAAGCTAAAATCTAAGTAGCCTTAAGTCCATAACTTTCCTGAGTTTTTATCCCAAGGTTTTCTTGTCGTGCTTCTTTTTTCTTGTAGATGTTAATTTTTTTGTTGAACCGGCATATTTAGGTAGTGTAAATAATGGGTGAATTCATAGTATGTTATCTTTTGGCATATATATATAGTTCTTAGATGCAAAAAATTGGGTACCCTCAAAATTTTTGAGGTTGTGAGTATTGATGCAGTCATACATTTATGAGTATCTGGAAATGTTTGTTCGGATATTATGAAGGTAAGTTGAAACTAAAAGCATGACCTGTGAGTCTATACTTGATTGTAGATGCAATTGCTATGTATGTTGTGATCTTATTTTGTTGCATTCATGCAACTTGTATGGACTCAAAACTTGCCTTGTTACTCTAAAGATGGTTTGGTGATGTGGTGGATATGGAAGGTATCTTTGGCCTTTGTTCCTTGAGTGAAATCACTTTTAGCCTAAATGACCCACCAAATAATTGAGTGAATCCCTTATTCCAAACTTGTGAGCTTATCATGTACTCATTCTTTCTTGATACCTTTCTAGCTTAAACTTTGTTTGATGAAATGCCTTGATATTAGCCTTAGTCTATCCTTGAACATGTGAACCTTGATTTAGGCCAAAGGCCTGAGATGAGTGTGGCTGCAGTTACTGGCCCTGTTTTGAGGCATAGATATTGTGTACTTCACCGGAGGCGAAAGGCTTAAGTTGAGGGTGACCCTTATTGTGGAAAAGTAATAATAATAATGTGGTTAGTTGGGAAATCAAGAAAGAAATGAAAAGGCATGAATTGAGTGAAGAAAAAGAAAATAAAAGTGCCTTGAGGAAAAAGTAGCAAAAATGAGTTTGAAATTAAGGCTCAGCTGAAAAAGAGAAAGAAAGCACTCAAGAAAAGTTCAAAATAGGAGAATAATGGTGGATTGGTTTAAAAAGGGGTGGATTGTGAAAGTATGAAGTGTTGGTAAACATGGTTCAAGGATAACTTTAGTCACTATTTGCCCAAAATACCTCACTAAAGCACCCTGAATCGATGTTACAAGCCTATAACTCCTAAAGTGATTTGCCTCCACTTTATCACCAAGCCAAAAAAATGAGTATAGGGGAAAGCTTATGGCATTATTCATTGTGTATGAATTTCAATTGTGAGAGTGAGAATGTTTCCTCAGTCTTAAATTTTTGAATGTTCTTGACTGAATATATGGGAGTTCTTTCTAGTGAGGGTATTTGCACTAGTTGAGTAGCATATGACTATACCAGTGATTGTGGATAGTTGATACTCCTTAGCTTGACAAAGTTGGATTCTCAAGTCTTTCATAATATTTTGGTTTGGTCAATACCTTGGCAACCTTATTTTTAAAGTAGTAGCTGGGTATCTAAACCAAATAAGCTGTCATATATGCCATTGATATAGCTGCTATGTATTTCTCTTTGTCTGCATATATTAAGTCATTGCTTGAGGACAAGTAACAATTCTAAGTTGAGGGTGTTGATGTCTGTCAAATTGCAACATATTTGGTGCCTAAAACAAGGGATTTTGTGATTTCTTAAAGTGACTTTTTAGTGTTTTGATGTGTTTTTGTGTTAGTCTTGCATAAAAGTTAGGTTGGCATGATTTTGAACAATAGTTGCAGATTTTGCTAAATCATAGGCTAGATGACCCTTCCTACGAGTCGTAGCTCATGCTATGAGTCATACGTTATGTCATACCAGGAATCAGAGACCAAAAATTAGAAATCTACAAAGTGATGGTCACCTCTACAAGCCCAGCCTATGAGTCATAAGACACTACGATTCATTTAGGTAGGCTCGTAGCAAGAATCAGAGAGCAAAAATGTTGGACCAAAAACTAAACACAAATACTACGAGACCAACAATATAAGTCATAACTCTAGTAATGAATCATACCTATGGATCATACTAGTTCAGTTCAAGATGCCAAGAACCTGATATGAGACCCTTACTACGACTCATAGGCCAACCTGCAAGTCGTAACTATGAAATTTATCAGATGCCAGCTATATTTTTTTGCATAATTCGTAGGGTTGTTTTGTAAATACTATAAATAGTATAAGTTAGAATTTTGAAGAGAGTTTGAACAGTAGATATTTCTCCATTAAATTTTGAAGCTTTTATTAGGTTTTTAGAGCAAAATATTATTTTCTTTGGGGACCCCATTTTGGGGATTGCAAATCTTTGTTTGTACACATTGTTGATCAATCAAGCTTGTGGGTTTTCACCTTATGGTCCCTATCTCCTTCATTGTTATTGGTGAAACTCTTAACTAGTAGCTAAACACCCATAACCTGAGTTGTGGGTACCATTAGTAGTTGACTTGAGATGACCTAAGTTTTGTGCATGTCTATGATTGGGGTCTTGCATGTATTATTTATTTTCCTTCATGATTAATGTTATTTGGTGGTGGACAATACCAAACCCTACCTACTATCATGATCTCTACCAAGGTAATGATAAATATGAAAAGAGAAGTAGCTGACAGGATTCAGTTAATATTTTCCTTTCTAATCGACCAAACCTGACCAATGGGAGGTTGATCGGGACAATAGTTAATGGTTAGTTGGCATGCCATTTTGTTCGACCAAGCGCCATGGTGAAATTCAACCTTTACCTTCACAAGAGGGGTAGAAGAACCTAAGTTACCATCCTCATGTGATTCATAAATCATAGTCATGTTATCTTGGGTAATTGAGTCAACAAGCCATGGGAAACACAATTTTCCAAGTTGTCCCCAAAATTAAATATTTTCCCAGATTTTAATTAGTGTTTATCTTATGCTGTCTTTGAATCACAATACCCCTCCCCCCATCTAGAGATTGTAGTTATAGATACTAGGAACGATTAGTAGTGAAATCTTATAGTCAAGCCCTATATCCCCTATGGATTCGACCCTACATTTGGTTAGGTTAATTGCTGATATTGATCGCTTTCTTATTAGAGCATGACAATCACCATAATGGAGCCAAAAGGATGAGGTCAAATGATGGGTTTTCATCGTGCTAGGATAGAGCTTATATGGTGAGGATCATGTCTACCTTGGCAAAGTAGACTCCTCTTTTTCTCAGTGTGGAGGAAACGTCAATATTCTATGTAGTATTCTGCATGGTCTTAACGTCAGTTATGGCCTTATTTGCACATATTTATGTTTATTAGGATGTGAAATATTTTATGATGCTTCTACACATGATTTTAAAAGTACATTGATTCAGGTATATCTTGACCTTATTCCATTGCTATGTTTATGCATATGCCTATTATGTATGATTTTCATTGATGCATTGCATTCTTACATATTTATTATATTCCAACGTACCAATGCATACAGTTGCCTATATGATATCACCATATAGGGACAAATAATGATTCTGCTCCTCATATTTGTAGCTAGCTTGTGGTATTACAATTGAAGATTGGTGAGTTTTGGACAAGCCCTTATGTTTCTTGCTTATGATGATGTTTCTGAGATTTTTGTACCTGTGCTAATATTAAAGGTGAGTTAGTACAGCTATGTTTTAGTCCTCTCTAAGATCTATAATATAGAGGCATGCTTTGGACACTATATTGATATAATTCCCATTAATGAGAATTTTTGACTATTATATGTAGCTTGTATGAGATTAACTTTTTGTTTGCTTACATCTCTTATGAATGCTTGTTTTACCTTATATATGCTTATGATATGAACAAAAGGCTTGGATGGAGCGCCTACAGGTATTACATTCACCATGTCACGACTAGGCCCTAGGTTTGAATCCTGACGAATCTACTTGCCCCGGTAGATTCTACCCTGCTAAGCAAGTAATCATGAATATGAGATATATTTAGATCCTCTAACTAGACCATATAGAGAATGATCCTATAATGACGTATAGTTATTATCATGTCCCAAGCCTAGGGCCCAGACATGACATGGCGAATGAGAACCTGAAGGAACCCAAAATAAGCCTCTTAGCACATCATTTACACATCCTTGGTCAAGGAAGCAATTTAACAACAAGAAGAGAGTGCAAATAAGGATAAAGGGACTAAGGGAAGCCATTAATATTATCAATCATATAAGAGTCAAAGCTCAAGCATAATTACATCACTTGTCCAACAACACCTCTAACATAGATAGGGCGGGGGCCAAGACACTTTCTGGGCTCTCTCTCATAGTATTAAGAGTTCAACATAATAAAATAACATAAGTAGGAATAGCATAACTTGTGTCCACAAACTTGAGGACTCACCAAAGCTTATCTTTAAGATATCACAACTAGCCATGAGGAGGATGGATCAATAGGTGCTCTGGTTCCTACATGGTAACATCATGTAGGCATAAAGTATGTATTAGTAATTTAGAATGTACTAAGCATGTACAGTGCAATGCAACAAGCGATAGGCAACATAGTTAAAATGCATAATCATAAGAAGGTCATAGTGTATTAACAACATGGAATGCATGATCAATGCTTGTAGCAAAACATGCTTGTATAGAACATAATACATATGTACGAAGAGACCATATCTAAATAACCCAAGCAAGTTTCGCTTGAACTCCAAGGCTTGCCACCCCCTTGGAAGGTGATTGAGGTACATACCTCTCAATGTGGTAGTACGAGCTTACCACCCCCCGACAAGATGATTGAGGTACATAACTCTCAACATGGTAGCATGGGCTTACCCACCCCCGACAAGGCAATTTAGGCACATACCCCTCAATGTAGTAGTACGAGATTACTACCCCTAATAACATGATTGAAGTATTTACCCTCAACGTAGTAGTATGGGCTCAATGCAAGAGTGAAATCATGTGGACAAATACAATATAAATCAACCCATTAACACTTAGTAACACCCTCATGCAAAATACATTGAAACCCTTCATACCTCAACTTTGGAGATTCCCTTGATGAAGTTTTGAATGAGAATTTGAAGCTTGAATGAATTCCTTGAGATTCGGAAATGAGTTTAGGATACTAGAATTTGAATGAAATATTTGGCTAAGTGTTAGAGAGGGTTTTGGAGAATGTCTTGAATGATATGGGATTGAAAAATGACTAAGTTTAGGTGTTTTTATGCATATAAGGGTATAGGCCCAAGACCCCAAGGCCTTGGACCGAAATAGGAAAAAGTGGCAATAAAATACACTCATCCGCGCCCTAGTTGCATCTCGCTAAGGGCACGAATCCTTACCATTTTTCGTAATTTTTGGAAAATAAGTTTTTACTACAATTGCTATAAAATTGGAGTTATACCCATTATCTACTAAGTTCTTTCCCCTGATCATGAATATGAAGTCAGAATTTTGATTTCACACACGAATTTTCAAATATATAACAATTATGATTGTGGGCAATTTTGAGGTACATTTTCAGGCACTTTTTAGGGCATTTAAATATCTCTTCCTTTGGACCATTCATCCCCAAATATCAAAGAGACGTAAATAAGAGAAGTAATCAAGATGATTTTAGCCCAACATATGAATGCAACAATTCATTTAAACATCATTTCAAAAATCTCAATATAAGTATCAAAAATCACCATAAACTTGTTGACATAAACATGAATGCGTACAAATGACATAAGGGTTGAAACTTAAGACTTGAAATCATATTGAGGACTTAAGTTATTACCTTAGGCTTAGGTAGAATGGAAGATATAGGGATATCACTTTTGCATGTCCGCCTCGGCTTCCCATGTGGCACTTTCAACTTATTGGTTTCTCTAAAGAACCTTGACGGAAGATGTATCCTTGTTCCTTAACCTTTTCAGTTGTGTATCTAAAATTTCTACCGAAACCTTTTCATAGGTCAAATTGTCATCAAAAACACCCACAACATCTAAAGGCACAGTAGCACTTGGGTCACCCACACACTTCCTCAACATAGACATATAAAAGATCGGATTAACTATATTCATATCATTGGGCAACTCCAACTCATAGGACGCCTTACTAATCCTCCTTAACACTATATAAGAACCCATGAATCTTGGACTCAATTTACCCATTTTACCAAAACCAACCACACCCTTCATGGTTGAGACATTCAAATGGACCCAATTATCAACCTTAAATTCAAGATTGTTTCTCCTCACATTGGTATAAGACTTTTTTCTACTTTGGGCTATTTTAAACCTTGCCTTATCAACCTTACCTTATCTATGGCCTCTATAAGAAAATCTGAACCTAACAAACCCATCTCCCTACCTTAAACCATCCATTCGGGAACCTATAATGTCTACTATATAGAGGCTCAAAAGAAGCCATACCAATGCTAGAATGATAGAATTGTGAGACTTATTTAAAACCTTCTTTCTTAAGTCATCAATATTGGGCACACACAACCTACCTTGGTACCTAAGGCCCTATCTCCCCATTGGGAGAAAACCTCCATCTTACCATCTTTCACCATGGCCTTCAACTCTAACAAGGCTGGGTCAAGATCTTGCTTTGCCTTCACCTCCTCAATCAATAAATATTTAGAACCATCAACAACCACTATATAACCATTATCAACCTCTTCCAACCACACCTACAATCTAGCCAATAGATGGACCCCTCTATCCACATCCAAGCCACTAATATCAACATGAGCTAGTCTACTATCATGACCCAAGCCTAGGGCCTAGACGTGGCACAGCGAATGGAAACCCAAAGGGGACCCCAAAAAAGCCTCTTAGCATACTTATTTACACATCCTTAGTCGCAAAAGAAATTAAAAAACAATAAGCGAATATAAATAAGGATAGAGGTACTAAGGGAAATCTTTAATAGTATAGATCATCAAAACAGTCAAGCTTAAGCATAATTGCATAACTTGTCCAACAACACCTCTAACATAGATTGTGCACAGACCAAGAAATTTTTGGAGCTCATAATTTTAGTATCAAAGTGCAACAAAAGGAAAGAGAAAAAGTAAGAGTTCAAAGCTAGTGTCACCTAACATAAGGACTCACAAATAGATTATCTTCAAAATGGTAAACTAGCCAAGGGGAGGATGATCGTATGGGGCTCCAGTTCCTATATGGTAAAATCATATAGGCATAGAATGTGCTTTAGTACATTTGAATATACTAAGAATGTAGGATTCAATGCAACAAGAGATAGGGAACTTAATCAAAATGCATAATCAAAAGCAAGAGATAGTATATAAGCAACATGGCATGCATTATCAATATTTGAAGTAAAATATGCTTATATAGAACATAATACATGTGTAAGAAGAGACCATCATTATAGACCAAGCAACTAGTACTTGGAATCCAAGGCCTACCACCATCTTACAAGGCAATTGAGGTATCTACTCCTCAATTGGTAAATGGACATAGCACCACCCCATCAAAGTGGTCAAAGTATATACCCCTCAACATGGTAGATGGGGATAGTACCCCACATCATAGTGGTCAAGGTATGTACCCCTTATTTGATAGATGGACATAGCACCCTCCATCATAGTGGTTAAGTCATAGAACCCCTCTCAACAAGGTGTGGTAAACTTGCAACACTATACGTACTTCTCATGAAGTCAACACACAAATACATCACTTTCATCATTATAAAGTCTCTTGACTCATAGGTCATGTAATAGATCATTAATAACTCAAGAACCATAAACCAAATATTTTATCAAACACAACTTATGTGTAACGCTAGTTTAAAATTAAGCAATTCAAGAGTGAAAACGTGTGAGAAAAGTTAATGTAAATTAACCCTACAACACTTGGTAATACCATCATACAAAATACATTAAAATCCTTCATCAAATATCATAATAGATCATAGATTCATAACTCAAAACATGTTTAAACAATCACATTTTATGAAATCCCAACATAGTTTATTTTCAAATTTCATAACAGAAGATACCCATAAATAATCAACTTGAAAATATGCAATTTACATGGAAAAAGAAGATTGGGCAACATCGGTGAAAGAACCCAATGGTTGAAACCCACATACCTCAACTTTGGGGATTTCCTTGATGAAGAGTTGAATGAGAACTGGAAGCTTGAATGAATTACTTAAGATCCAGAAGTTAGTTTGGGACACTTGAAATGGGGTGAAATTTTAGGCTAAGTGTTTGAGAAGGTTTTGGGGAATATCTTGAATTATATGGGGTCAAAAAATGATTAAGTATAGGTATTTTTACACATGGGAAGACTTAGTAAAATGATCCCAAAAAGTGCCCAAAAATGTGCCTCAGAAATGCCCGGAATCATAATTTCCATATATCTCAAAATTCATGCGTGATATCAAATTCTGACTTTATATTATTGATTAGGGGGTCAAATTGAGTGGCAAATCAGTCCAACCCTAATTTTATTGAAAATTAATCACAATTTCAATTTTTAAAAAAATCCTTATTAGTGTTGATCCGCGCCCCAAGTATGACGCAACTAGGGCACAAATCAGTGTTATTTTTGCCTAATTTTCTTGTGTCAGTCCAAGTCTTTTGGGTCTTGTCCTAACCATTTGTATGCATGAAAATACCTATACTTAGCCATATTTTACCTTCATATCATTCAAGGCATTCCCAAATAGTCAGTCAAACAGTTAGACTCATATTTTACTCCAAATTTCAAGTCCCAAAACTCATCCAGATCTTAAGGTTCTCATTCAACCTTAAAGTCTCCATCTCCAATCTTTTTCAAGAGTTCTCCAAAGCTTAGGTATATGGGTTTCATTCATGGGTTTCTTTGACCCATGTTGCCCAAGCTTCCTTTTCACTTAAATTATACGATTTCAAGTTGATTTACTTATGGATCTTACTTTTTATGAATTAGACTATAAACTATGTTGGGGTTTCATGAAATTGTGACTATTTTAATATTTTGAGCTATGAATCTATGACCCCTGGTGGTATTCGATGAAGGGTTTTAATGTATTTAACTTGAGGGTGTTGGTAAGTATTGATGGATGGTTTTACAATGGATTTTCTTGCATGATGTCATGCCTAAATTGCATGGTATTACACTATTTCTACACACTCGTCAAGTGTTTGATAAAATGTCTGGTTATAATTTCTTGAGCAATTGAAGGTACCATGCATTCCTTGTGTGTTTAATAACTATATGATGATGAAAGGAATGTATGTATATGATATTCTCCTATATATTATTGGAATGTGACTAGGCCCTACTCGTGGGGTTAAAAGCTTGGGTAACCATATCGATGGTTTTGTACCTTGATAACTAATTAAGGAGTTTGTACCTTGATAACCCGGGTTAGGGGTTAGTACCTCAATCACTAGGGGTAGTAGGGTGCCACTATCCACTAGCCAATCAAGGGGTTCATACCTTAGTAATTGGGTTAGGGGTTAGTACCTCAATCACCATAGGTGGTGAGGTGCGATGATCTACCAACTAACCAAAGCGGTTTGTACCTTGGTAAACTATGGGTTCTATAATGATGGTCTCTTCTCACACATGTACTATGTTTTATGTAAGCATAATTTACTTCAAACATCTACCATGCATGCCATATTGTTATGTGCTCATCTATTGCCTAACTATGTATTTTGACTAAATTGCCTATCTATTATGGTATTATATCCTACATACTTAGTACATTCCAATATACTAACGCATACTCTATGCCTACATTATGTTACCATGTAGGGACCAGAGCCCTAGTGTATTGTCCAACTCTACATGGCTAGTATGACTTCTCTCAAGCTATTTGGTGAGTCCTCCATTTCGGAGATGATATTTATGAGCTCATGCTATGTTCTAAGACTATCTTTCTATTATGTATGTATTGACTATGGGGGTGAGCCAAGTGTCTTGTATTGGCCATCGCTCTTATCTATATAGCTGTCGTATTGTTGGACATGTTATGTATAATGCTATAAGTTTTGACTCTCTCTTGACTCTTGATATTTATGATATGAAAGATGTCCCTTGGCCCCCGATTACCCCTATTTTCTATCTCTTCTTGTCATTTTATTATTTGATGACTAATGATGTGTAATAATGTCCTAAGATGCTTGCTTCGGGTCCCCTCGTTCTCCATACGTCCTATCACATCTATGCCCTTGGCTTGGATCGTGAAATAATTAGTATCAGAGCCCTAGGTTGTTAATGGTCCTTGGTGTCAACACACCGCATCGATTAGAGTCTTGTTCATAGTTGTGTTGTGCACCACAACTATGAGCAACAAGCTATAAGGTGTTTTAGGAAATGTTTCCCTTCTTCATATTCTAAGTTGTGCTATAGAGTTGAAGTAAGCTTTTTCCCTTGACGATTATTCTTTGCCATGTTAGATCATGCCTAATATATTAGGAATAAGAGTCCGCAGTCCCAAGGAACAACCAGCTCATGGTAAGCTCTGGGATGCTCTATACGCTAGCACAAGTTATGGCCAATCAAGTTAGTCAAGGGACCCAAGCGCCTCATGCTCCTACACCAGCATCTCAGGTGAGAGACATCATGAGAATGAACCTATCGGTATTCTATGGATCTAAGGTAGATAAGGACTCTTAAGAGTTCATTGATGATGTCTATAAGGTATTGGATATCTTGGGTATTAGATTAGAGGAGAAAGTAGGGTTAGCAGCCTACCAACTCAAAAGGGTAGCATAAATATGATTTAATTAATGAATGGAGGACCAACTCTCTAAATATTCTCTCCACTTGGTTGCTGACCCAAGGTCTAGGATAAACAAGCTCGTGATGGGTGTGTCTGATTTGGTGAGTGAGGAATGATGGTCTACTATTTTGATTAGTGACATGGATTTATCCCATTTGATATCCTATACCAAACAAATAGAGGAGGAAAAATTTAGGAAGAGAAGGAGTAATAAGGCCAAGAGGGACCGTTTTGAGGGTAGGTTCCAAGTCGAAAGGGTGGATGGTTCAGTCAAGGCTAAGGGTTTTCTCATTTTTGTAAAAGGGACTTTGTCAATGATTTCCTAAGGGCCTAAGGTGTTGGTGGTATGGTTGCTAATAATATGTATTCAAAATTTGGTAGATGTTATGGGGCCCATGTTTGAGAGACATAAATGCATGTTATGGATGTGTGGAAGTTGGTCACAAAAAGATTGATTGATTTTGTAACCACAACAAGTGTGAGGAGGTTCATCCACAAGGCGCAAATACGGTTCTTTTAAGGAGAGCTGGTCAACAAGGTGGTACCCCAAGGCATAATCAATTTTACGCTCTGCATGGGAGGCAAGGGGTTGATGAGGTGTCCGACATCGTCATTTGTATGTTAAAAGTCTTTGATTTTAATGTGTATACATTGATTGATGCGGGTGCCACTTTTTCATTTTTTACCCCTTTCATTGCTAAAAAGTTTCATGTTGAGCCTAAATTTTATGTGAGTTTTATGAGGTATCTACTCCTATTGGTGCATCTATTGTTGCTAGAAAAGTGTATAGAAATTATCCCATTTGCATTTTTCATTATATTTTTCCTTGTGAACTTGTTGAGTTGTATATGGTTGATTTCGGTGTCATTCCTAGGATGGATTGGTTGCATGATACTATGCCTCTATTAATTATAGAACTTGGTGTCGAATCCCAATTCCCAAATAAACTCGTTCTTGAGTGGGAGAGTCATGATATGGTGGTCAAGGCTAGATTCATCTCTTGCATTATAACCCGTAAGTTGATCTCTAAGGGGTGTCTTTATTATTTTATGAGAGTTAGGAATGTGAAGTCTAAAGTCCTTTCTATGGAGTCAGTTCCAGTTGTAAATGAGTTCCTTGATTTCTTTCCCTATTGACCTTCTCGGTGTTTCTCTCGAAAGGGAGATAGATTTTGGTATAGATCTCCCTCTCGACGCACAACCTATCTTCATTATCCCTTACCGTATGGCCCCGGCGGAGTTAAAGGAGTTGAAGGAGCAATTGAGGGATTTGTTGGAGAAGGGTTTTGTTAGGCCTAGCCAATCCTCTTAAGGTGCTCTAGTGTTGTTTGTAAAGAAGAAAGATGGGTCCCTTAGAATGTGGATTGACTACCGGTAACTTAATAGGCTAAGTATAAAGAATAAATATCCTCTTCCAAGGTTTGGTGACTTGTTTGACAAATTGCAAGGGGCTAGCTTTCTCTCTAAGGTTGATCTTCCATCCGATTGCTATCAATTGAGGGTGAGGGAGTGTGACATTCCGAAGACGGCCTTCCAGACTAGATATGGGCATTATGGATTTGTGGTGATATCCTTTTGGTTGACAAATACACCATCCATCTTCATAGACCTAATGAATAGGGTCTTTAAGCCCTACCTTGATTCCTTTGCTATGGTCTTCATCGATGATCTTTTGATCTCTTTTCATAGTAAGGAAGAGCATATGGGTCATTTGAGGGTTGTGTTGCAAGGGATGAGGGAGGATAGATTGTATGCTAAATATGACAAGTATGAGTTTTAGTTAGGGGAGGTTGCATTCTTGGGTCATGTGGTATCAAGGGATGGCATTAAAGTGGATTGTAAGAAAACTGAGGTGATTAGGAATTGGCCTAGGCCATTGACCCCGTCGGATATTAGGAGTTTCTTGGGCCTTACGAGTTACTATAGAAGGTTTGTCAATGGGTTCTCCTCCATTGCCTCTCCTATGACAAAATAAAAGAAGGTGAAGTTTTTGTGGACCGATGAGTGTGAGAAAAAAGCTTCCAAACATTGAAAGATTGACTTGTGTCTGCTCCAATATTATCTCTACTAGATGGGCTTGAAGGTTTTATTGTGTATTGTGATGCGTTTAGAGTTGGATTAGGTTGTGTACTAATGCAAAATGGTAAGATCCTGGCATATGCTTCTAGGCAACTCAAAATGCATAAAAAGCACTACCCTACCCATGATCTTGAATTAGCCACCATGGTGTTTGCATTAAAGGTTTGGTATCATTATTTACATAGGGTGTATGTTGATGTCTTCACCGATCATAAGAGCCTTCAATATGTCTTCACTCAAAAAGATCTCAACTTGTGGAAAATAAGTTGGATAGAACTTCTTAAGGACTATCAAATGAGTGTGCATTACCATCCGGGTACGACAAATATTGTGGCTGATGCTTTGAGTCGGGTGTTCATGGGTAGCTTAACTCATGTGGATGACAATGGTAGGGAGATGGCCAGGGAGGTACATAGATTGGCTAGATTGGGGTTGAGGTTGAAAGATGTGGGTGATGGTGTTATTGTTATGGATGGTTCCAAATCTTCCTTGGTTGATGAGGTGATGGCTAAACAAGATCTAGACTCCTCCTTTCTTGAGTTGATGGCCTTGGTGAAAGAGGACAAGATAGAGATTTTCTCCCTAGGGGGAGATGGGGCCTTTAGATACCAAGATAGGTTGTGTGTGCCATGTGTTGATGGTTTGAAGGAGAGAATTCATGATGAGGGCCATAATTCCTTTTACTCTATCCACCCAGGCTCAAGCAAAATGTATAGTGACTTGAGGGAAGTGTATTTGTGGGGAGGTATGAAGAGAGATATTGCCAAATTTGTTTTTGGTTAGCATAGTTGTAACAAGTCAAAGTCGAACACCAATGTCCGGGTGGCCTAACCCAAGATATAGAGATTCCAACTTTGAAATGGAAGGTGATTAACTTAGACTTTGTGGTTGGCTTGCCCAAGACTAGGAAAGTTTTGATTCCTTATAGGTGGTGGTTGATAGGATGACGAAATTAGCTCAGTTTCTACTGGTCAAGACTACATATGGGGCTGAGGACTATGCAAGTTTGTATATCCATGAGTTAGTGAGGTTGCATGGGGTTCCTATATCCATTATATCGGATCATGGTGCATAATTTACTTCACACTTTTGGAGATCTTTTCAAAGAGGTCTTGGAACCAAAGTTCACCTTAGTACAGCCTTTCACCCTCAAATGGATGCCCAAGCCTATAGGACAATTAAAATACTTGAAAATATGATTAGGGCTTATGTCTTGGAGCTTAAAGGTAGTTGGGATGACCATCTTCCATTGATTGAGTTTGCCTACAACAATAGCTATCACTCTAGAATCGGTCTGGCTCTTTTTGAGGCTCTTTATCTGAGACATTGTAGATCACCAGTGGGTTAGTTTGAGGTTGGAGATGTGGTTTTGTTGGGGCTAAATCTAGTCATGGATGCTCTTGAGAAGTTTATTATGATTAGGAAAAGGTTGAGAACAGCCCAAAGTCGTCAAAAATCCTATGCCGATGTGAGAAGAAGAGAGCTAGAATTCCAAATGGGGGATTGGGTTTATTTGAAGGTTTCTCCAATGAAAGGTGTGGTCTAGTTTGGCAAGAAAGGGAAACTGAGTCTTTGGTATGTTGGTCCCTATGAGTTAATAAAGAGGATTAGTAAGGTGGGTTATGAGTTGAGGTTGCCTAATGAGATGAATTTGGTCCATCCGGTATTCCATGTTTCTATGTTGAGAAAGTGTGTTGGTGACCCTAATGTTGTTTTGCCTCTTGATGTTGTAGGTGTTGTTGAGGATAACTTGACTTATGAGGAGGTTCTAATTCAGATCTTGGATAGGCAAGCGAAGAGATTGAGGAAGAAAGTGGTGGCATCAGTTAAGGTCCTTTGGAGGAATTGACAAATCGAAAGTACTACTTGGGAGGCCAAAGCAGACATTCAAAAGTGGTAACCTTATCTCATCCACTCCACTTAAGCATAAAGTACTACTCCTAAATTCCATATGTGACTTCAAGCCTTACATTTCAGCCCTAAGTCATTCATATGCATTCATGTTTAAGTTGGTAAACTTTTGATGATTTTACACTTATGTTGAGAATTTGAAAATGACATTTTATTTGTTATGTTACATTGTTGTTGGTGCTAATTCGTTCATGATTACTCTTTTATTGTACGTCTCTTCTATATTCAGAGATGAATGATCCCAAGGGAGAGATATTGAAACGACTCCAAAAGTGCCCAAAAACATGCCTCGGATTGCCCAAAAACCTTTAATTTCCTTATATCTAAAAATCTATTTATTATTTTAAAAATTTGACTTTATATTTTTCTTCAGGGGGTCTAAATTAGAGTGACAAGTGTCTAACCTTGATTTCAAAGCGAAGAAATCGATTTATGAAATTTCACTAGTTATAATTTTCAGAGAACTTTTCGCGTCGTGAGTGCAATAGGAGTTTCTGCATCGCCTCCGCAACGTGGAGTTGTGTATCTAGCACTGTCTTTTTTGAGCTTGCTCAATATTTTTCTAAGTGTTGGGCCCAAATTTTCCAAGTGTGTTTTCACTTATACTTAGAATTATTTTACTCTTATATCACTCTAAACATTTCGAAAAACCTATTCACGCACTTTGTCTTATTTTACTCTCAAAAATCAAGTCCTAAAGTCCTCATATAGATTTAAGGATTCTTTTCAAACTTCAAGTTTTCATTGTCAACCTTCACCAAGAACTTCTCCAAAGCTAGGGTATATGGTGTTGAACCATTGGGCCCTTTCACCCATGGTGCCTAAACCCTCTTTTTCTTAATAATGCATGATTTAAAGTTGATTTACATGTGGGTCTTGAATATTGAGAAATTTACTACACAATGATTTTAATACATGAAAGTGTTGTTGTTTAAGCATGTTTTGGGCTTCAAATCTTGGATCTAGTGTTGTAATTGATGAGGGGTTTTGATATGAATGTCTTGGGGGTGTTGCACGTTGTTGATTAAAGGTTTTACCACTGATTTTCCTGTATGATTTTGTTTCTAAATTGCATGCTCTTTTACATGTACCTTAAAGGCATTTGATAAAATGTCCGGTTATGGTTTCTTGTGAAATTGAAGGTCCAAAGCATGAGATATGATATGAATGATGTTATGATGATGAAATGATCTGATGTATATGTTTATTCCTACATGAGATTTTACATTAGAGCCTATGACGAATCCTATATAAAGTTTTTCATAGACCATGACCTATCCGGGGGGAAAAGAGCCCGGGTAACCATGGGAGGGATTTATACTTCGTCACCATGGATGTTTGGGGTGTGACCATCATCAACTATGTGAGGGGTTTATACCTCGTCACCATGGATGTTTGGGGTATGACTATCCTCATCCATGCGAGGGATTTATATTTCATCACCATGAATGGTAGAGTGCGACCACCATCAACCATTCAAGGGGTTTATTCTTCGTCACCATAGATGGTGGGTTGCCACCACCATCAACCACCAAGGGGTTTATACCTTGGATAGCTTATTTAGTATTATTCTTCATATATGATATTCTATATGAGCATGATATACCTAAGCATTATTTACATATGTATTGATCATACAAGCCATCTTACTATAATATGCCTATTGTCTACTATTTTTGCATTTTGGATTATGATGCCTATCTCTTGTCAAATTGTATCCTACATTATATCACCATGTAGAGACCAGTACCTGAGTTGATCATCCTCCTCCTCCATGTGGTTAGACAGTGCTACTCCAACCTTGTGGTGAGTGCTCCATTTTGAGGACTTTGGTTATGTCTTTTCCCTATTATCTATGTATTGAGATACTACCTTATGTTATATTTAACTATGAGGGTGAGCCCGGTTACCTTATATTGGCTCCCGCTCTTTCTGTGTATGTTGGACAAGGTGTGTACTGTTTAAGACCTTAAGTCTTGACTTTTGACTTCGATATTTATGTAAGTTTTTTAGTCCCCATGACCTTAATTTAATTGAATATATTTTTTTTATGCTTCTACAACCAAGGATGTGTGACAATATGTTAAGAGGGTTATTTGGGGTCCCTTCGAGTTTTCCATTGGTCGTGTTATGTCTAGGCCCTAGTCTTGGGTCGTGACAAGGAGGGACATTGCACAATTTATTTTCGGTTATCATAGTTGTTAGCAAGTCAAGGCTAAGCATCAATGGTTGGGCGCCCTAGCCCAAGACATAGAGATTCCTACCTGGAAGTGGGAGGAGATTAATATGGATTTTGTGGTTGAGTAACCAAAGTCTAGAAAGGGTTTTGATTCAATTAGGTTTGTGGTTGATAGGATGACTAAATCGGCTCATTTTCTACTGGTTAAGACGACATATGGGGAAGAAGATTATGCCAGGTTGTACATTCATGACTTGGTAAGGTTGCATGGGATTCCTTTATCTATTATAATGGATCATGGTGATCAATTTACTTCACATTTTTGCAAGAGGTCCTTCCAAAGGGGTCTTAGTATAAGAGTTAAACTTAATACGGCCTTTCACCATCAAACGGATAGCCAAGCTGAAAGAACGATCCAAACACTTGAGGTTATGCTTAGGGCTTGTGTATTGGAGCTTAAGGATTGTTGGGATGATCATCTCCGATTAATTGAGTTTGCCTATAAAAATATCTACCATTCTAGCATTAGTATGACTCTTTTGAGGCTCTCTATGGTAGACATTTCAGGTCACCGATGGAGTGGTTTTAGGTTCAAAGGTGGCATTGGTGGGAACAGATTTGTTTATGGAGGATCTTGAGAAGGTTAGGATGATTAGTAAAAGGTTGAAGATGACCGAAAGTTGCCAAAAGTCCTATGATGATGTGAGGAGAAGGGATCCTAAATTAAAGTTGGTGATTGATTCTATTTGAAGGTGTCACTCATGAAGGGTGTGGTTAATTTTGGTAAGAAAGGAAAGTTGAGTCCAAGATATTTGGGTCCTTATAGGGTAACAAGGAAAATTAGCAAGGTAGTTTATAAGTTAGAATTTCCTAGTGAAATGGATTTGGTTCATCTGGTGTTTTATGTGTTTATGTTGAGAAAGTTTATGGGTGATCCGAATGATGTTGTTCCATTGGAAGTTGTGGGTGTAGTTTAAGACAACTTGACTTATGAGGAGGTTCCAGTGGATATTTTAGATGGACAAGTGAAGAGGTTGAGGAACAAGGATATTGCTTCCGTTAAGGTCCTTTGGCGAAATCAACAAGTTGAAAGTGCTACATGGGAGGCCGAAGAGGACATGCAAAAGTGATATCCTTATCTATTCCACTCTATTCAAGACTAAGGTAGTAACTCTAAGTCCCCAATGTGATTTCAAATCTAAGTTCAGCCCATGACATTTGCATACATTCATGTTTAAATTGACAAGTTTATGGTGATTTTACACTTATGTTGAGATTTCAAAAATGATGTTTAAGTGCATTGTTGCATCCTTATGTGGGCTGAAATTGTCATCCTCATATCACTCATATACCTTTATTGACATTCAGATATGAATGTTTCCAAGGGCTAGATATTGAAACAACCCCAAAAAGTGTCTAAAAATGTACCTCGAAAATGCTAAAATCGTAATTTCCATATTTCTCAAAATTCGTATGTGATATCAAAAATTCAACTTCATATTCTTGATCAGGGGGTCAACTTGAGTGGGGATGACCCAAATTTAGATAATACAAATCACAATTTCAATTTTCAAAAAACAAAATCCTTATCTAGTGTTGATCAACGCCCCTGGCGCGACGTGGCTGGGGCGCAGATTAGTGTTATTTTTTCCCAGTTTTGTTGAGTCGATCCAAGGCCTTTGGATCTTGGGACTAATCTTTCTCATGCTTGAAAATACCTGTACTTAGCCATATTTTACCTTCATATCATTCAATACATTCCCAAATGCTCACTCAAACACTTAGACTCATATTTCACTCCAAATTTCAAGTCCCAAAACTCATCTGGATCTTAAGGTTCTCATTCAAGCTTCAAGTCTCCATCTCCAATCTTCTTCAAGAGTTCTCCAAAGCTAAGGTATGTGGGTTCCACTTATGGGTTCCTTTCACCCATGATGCCCAAGCTTCCTTTTTACTTAAAATACATGATTTCAAGTTGATATACTTATAGGTCTTACTTATTATGAATTAGACTATGAACTATGTTGGGGTTTCATGAAATTATGACTGTGTTACCATGTTTTGAGCTATGAATCTATGACCCATTATGAGATTCGATGAAGGGTTTTGATGTATATTGCTTGAAGGTGTTACCATGTATCGATGGATGATTTTACAATAGATTTTCTTGCATAATTTCATCCCTAAATTGCATGGTTTTACACTAACTCTACACACCCGCTAGGGGTTTGATAAAATGTTCAGTTATAGTTTCTTGAGGAATTGAAGGTCCAGTGCATGTCTTATGAGTTGAAGGACTATATGATGATGAAAGAAATGTATGTATATGATATTCTCCTATATAGTGTTGGAACATAACCATGCCCTACTCAGGGGGGTCAGAGCTCGAGTACCCATGTCGAGAGGTTTGTACTCTGATAACAAATCAAGGAGTTTGTGCCTTGGTAACCGAGATTAGGGGTTAGTAGCTCAATCTCTAGGGTCAGTAGGGTGTGACTATCCACCAACCAATCAAGGTGTTCATACCTTAGTAACTGGGTTTGGGTTAGTACCTCAATCACCATAGGTGGTAGGGTGCGACCATCTACTAACCAACTAAAGGAACTTGTACCTTGGTAAACTATGGGTTCTATAATGATGGTCTCTTCTTATAAATATATTATGTTCTATGTAAGCATGATTTACTTCAAGCATCTACCATGCATGCCATATTGTTATATGCTCATTTATTGCCTAACTATGCATTTTGACTAAGTTGCCTATCTATTGTTGCATTGTGTCCTACATACTTAGTACATTCAAATATACTAATGCATACTCTATGCCTACATGATGTTACAATATAGGGACCAAAGCCCCACTTGTTCGTCCACCTCCACATAGCTAGTAGGACTTCTCTCAAGCTATTTGGTGAGTCCTCTATTCCAGGGACTATGTTTATGAGCTCATGCAATGTTCTGAGACTATCTTTAGTTTATGTATGTAATGACTATGAGGGTGAGCCAAGTTGCTTGTCTTGGCCCTCGTTCTTATCTATGTAGTAGAGGTGTTGTTGGACATATTATGTATAATGTTATAAGCTTTGACTCTCTCTTGACTCTTGATGTTTATAATATGAAAGATGTCCCTTAGCCCTCGGTCATCCCTAATTACTATCTCTTGTTGTCATTTTATTGTTTTTATGACCAAAGACGTGTAATGATATACTATGATGCTTGCTTGGGGTCCCCTCGGATTGCCCATGCATCGTGTTATGTCTAGGCCCTAAGCTTGGGTCATGACACTTAGGCACAAGACCCCATGACCTTAGGCCAAAATAAGAAAACTGGCAACAAAATAAACTTCTCCATGGCGACGCTATGTCACGAAGGCAACGTGAATTGCCACTATTTTCCCAAACTTGGAAAAATTAAATTTTGCTATGGTTGCTCTAAAATCAGGGTTAGACCTATTTACCACTAAATTTTGCCCCATGATCAAAAATATAAAGTCAGATTTTGTATATCACTCACGAATTCTTTAATATAAGGAAATTACATTTATGGGCATTTTTGAGGCACATTTTTGGGTACATTTTGGGGCGTTTCAGCTACCCATAGACACCTACTTAAGGCATTGGCCACAACATTAGCTTTGCCGGGGTGGTAATGCACATTCATATCATAATCTTGAAGAAGCTCTAACCACCTTCTTTATCTCAAGTTGAGATCTTTTTGTGAACACATATTAGAGACTCCTGTGATCTATAAACACACCACCATAGACCCCACACTAGTAATGACACTAAATTCTCAATGCAAATAAAATGATGGCCAATTCAAGATCATGAGTAGGATAATTTTTTTCATACACCTTAAGTGTTTTGGAGGCATAAGTTATTACCTTACCATTTTGCGTCAAAATACAACCAAAACCAATTCTTGAGGCATCACATTACACAACAAACCCTTCCAACCCTTTCGGTAGAGACAAGATAGGAGCAAAGACAAGCTTATCTTTCAAAGTTAGGAAACCCTTTTCACACTCATCGGTCCACACAATTTTTATCTTTTTTGGGTCAACTTAGTCATGGGAGAAGCAACATAAGGGAAACAACTAACAAACCTCTGGTAGTAACAAGCCAAACCCAAGAAACTTCTAATATTCGATGGAATCAAAGGTCTAGGATAATTCCTAATCACCTTCGTCTTCTTCGGATCCACCTTAATACTATCACCCGATACTACATGAGCTAGAAAGGCAACCTTTTTCAACCAAAACTCACATTTTTCATATTTGTAATACAGTTTCTCTTCCCTCAAGATTTGCAACACTACCTTCAAGTGATCCACATGCTCCTCTTCACTATTGGAATAGATCAATATATCATCAATAAATACCACCATAAATAAATCAAGGTAGGGTTTGAAGACCCTATTCATAAGGTTCATGAAGATAATCAGGGCACTAGTCAAACAAAAGGACATAACCACAAACTCATAGTTCCTATACCTAGTCTGGAAGGTCGTCTTGGGACTGCCACACACTCTCACTTTCACTCAGTGATACCCGAATCAAAGATCAATCTTAGAGATGTGACTAACCCCTTGAACTTGGACAAAAAGATCATCAATCCTTGGTAGCGGGTACTTATTCTTTATGATGACCCTATTAAGTTGTCGGTAGTCAATGCATATTCTAAGAGTACCATTGTTCTTCTTCACAAACAACACCAGTGTAGCCCAAGGTAATTGTCTAGGCCTAATAAAACCTTTTTCTAACAAATCCCTCAATTGATCCTTTAACTCCTTTAACTTCACGGAGGCCATATGGTAAGGGGGAATAGAAAGGAGTTGAGTACTAGGAAGGAGGTCGATGCTAAAATCTATTTTCTATTCGAGAGGAATATCGAGAAGTTTATTAGGAAAGACATCAAAGAATTCATTAACCACCGAAACTGACTATATAGGAAGGACTATGTACTCAACATCCCTAACTCTCACAAAATGATAGAGACACCCCTTAGAAATCAACTTTTAGGATTTATTGCAAGAAATGAATCTACCCTTGACCACCACATCAAGACTCTCCCACTCAAGGACGGATTCATTAAGGAATTAGAATTTGACACTATGGGTTCAACAATCTATAGAGGGATAATATGCATATAACTAATCTATCCCAAGAATGACATCAAAATTCACCATATCCAACTCAACAAAATCACAAGATAATATTTTATGCAAAATAAATATGGGACAATTTCTATAGAATCTTCTAGAAAAAATGGATGCACCAATAGGGTAGACAATCCATATGGCTCACACAATAATTCGGGTTTAACATGAAACTTTTTGGCAATAAAAGGAATAATAAAAGAAAGAGTGGCACTTGTGTCTATAAATGCATACACAACAAAATTAAAGATTTTTAATATACTAGTGACTACATCGGGTACCTCATCTACCCCTTGTCTCCCTGAAAGAGTATAGAACCAATTTTGCCTTGGAGTACCCCCTTACTGGCCTCCACTACCCTCTTGTTGGCCTCCTCTTCCCCTAGGACCCGTATTTGCACCTTGGCCTTGTGGACGACCGTCTCTACCCCTGCTCTGATTAAGAGGACAATCAATCATTTTATAGCCCACTACACCACACCCATAAAAATCATTGGTGTTCCTTAAACATAGGCCATTATGCCCTCTACCATATCTTGGATACATAGCATTAGACACCACACCACCACCTTAGAATCTTTGATTATCATTAGCAATCTTTCTATTATGAGCACTTGAAGAACTTTGGCCTTGGAACTTGTCGCCTTGAGATAATTGGCCACCTTTAGGATCTTAGAATCCACCTTCAAAACGGGCCCTCTTAGCCTCACCCATTATCCGCTTTCTCAACTTTCCCCCCCTCTAGTTTCTTCGTATAAGTCATGAGGCAGGAAAAGTCCATATTACCTATCAACATAGTGGTATGACATTCTTCATTCAGAAAGTCAGATATACCCATCATAAACTTGTTCGTCCTAGACCTTAGCTCGGCTACCAATTGTGGAGCATATTTGGATAGTTGATTGAACTTTAGGGAATACTCCCTCACACTCATGGACCCTTGATTTAAATTCACAAATTCTATGTTTTTGTCCATCAGTAGCTCAAGAAGGGAGAATTGGTTGAGAAATGTCGCCTTAAACTCCTCCCAAAAGATCACATTGTTGCTCCCCTTCTCTGCTTTCCATTGAGTAAACCATATTTGGGAAAACCCTTTGAGTTAGTAGGAGGCCAACTTTGTTTTCACCGTTGAGTTAACTTCCATAACAGATAACACTTTGTTGACCTCATCAATAAATTTTTAAGGATCCGTATCCACTTTAGACCCATGGAACTTCAGTGGGTTCATCCTAGTAAAATCCCTTACCCTTTAGGCCGGGGTAGGAGCATGAGGTTCTTGTGGCCCTTGGTTGATTTAATTAGTCATAGAATGGGCTAGCATGGTAATAATATCCTGGAACTCTTTAGGAGCTGCTCCCCCTTCATGAGGAGCTTGAGGAGTAAGAGGGGTCGGTTGCTCCTCGAGTGAATGAGCTCTTCTTTCTCTTAGAATAGGCATGATATAGCATAGCAAAGAAAATTAATTAGGGGAATAATTACCTTAACTTCTATAGCATGACATAGATCAATAAGAAGGGAAATATTTCCTAAAATGCCTCACAGCCTTTTACTCATAGTTGTGCTGCACTTTACAACTATGAACAGGACTTTAATCGACGTGGTGTGTTGGATTTAGAAGGCCATTAACAACCCAGTACTCTGATATAAAGTTTATCACATCCCAAGACTAGGGCCTAGATGTGACACGACGAATGGCAACCCAAAGGGACCCCAATTAAGCCTCTTAGCATATCATTTACACATCGTTGGTCGCGGATGCAATTAAACAACAACAATAGAGTACAAATAAGGAGAAACGGACTAAGTAATGTCTTTAATATAATAAATCATAGAAGAGTCAAAGCTCAAGCATAATTACATCACTTGTCCAATAATACCTCTAACATAGAAATGGGGGTACGATGGGCTAGCAAGACACTTTTAAGGATCACCCTCATAGTATTAAGAGTTCAAGATAAAAAAATAACATAATCCAAAATAGCATAGCTCATGACCCCAAACTTGAGAACTTGCCAAGGCCTATCTTCAAGATATCACAACTAGCCATGGGGAAGCTGATCAAGAAGTGCTCTAGTATCTACATGGTAACATCATTTAGGCATATAGCATGCTCTAGTACTTTATAACATACTAAGTATGCAGGATTCAATGCAACAAGAGATAGGCAACATAGGCAAATGCATAATAATAAGCAAGGGATAGTGTATTAAAAACATGGCATCCACGATTAATGTTTGTAGTAAAACATATTTGTATAGAACATAATACATGCGTAGGAATAGACCATATCCAAATAGCCCAAGTAAGCTTTGCTTGAAGTCCAAGTCTTCTCACCTCCTTGGAAGGTGATTGAGGGACATAACCCTCAATATGGTAGTATGGGATTACCATCCACCAATAAGGCGTTTCAGGTATATACCGCTCAATGTGGTAGTGCAGGCTTACCACCCCACGACAAGGTGATTGAGATATATATCTCTCAAAATGGTAGTACGGGATTACCAGCCCCCAACAAGGCGATTAAGGTATTTACCCCTTAATAACGTAGTACGGGCTTAATATAACCCGATAAGGTGATTGAGGCTTAACACCTCTACAACAAGATGATTGGAGTTAGCACCCCCCAACAAGGTGTGGTCATATTGCAATACAATAGATACGTTTCATGAATTCATCACAAACATACATTCCCATTATCGTCATAAAGTTACTTGACTCACAGGCCATGCAATGTATCATCAATAGCTCAAAAATTGTAAACTAAATATTTTATCAAATAGTTGGTCGGTGTGTAACACTAGTTCAAAATCATGCAATTCAAGAGTGAAATCATGTGAAAAAACTTAACGTAAATCAACCCACCAATATTTGGTAACACCCTCATGCAAGATATGTTGAAACCCTTCATCAATTCTGATATTAGATCATAGATAATAGCTCGAAATATTCTTAAATAATCAATATTTTATGAAACCCCAACATATTTTATAAGCAAATTTATAGTAAAAGATACCCATGGAAAATTCAACTTGAAAACATGTAATTTACATAAAAAGAAAGGTTGGGCACCATGGGTGAAAGGACCCAATGGTTGAAACCCACATACTTTAACTTTTGGGATCCCTTTGATGAAGTTTTGAATGAGAACTCGAAGCTTGAATGAATTCTTTGAGATCTGAATATGAGTTTGGGACACTTGAATTTGGATGAAATATTTAGCTAAGTGTTAGAGAGAATTTTGGGGATTGTTTCGATTGATATGGGATTGAAAATGACTAAGTATAGGTGTTTTTATGCATGGGAGGGCATAGGTCCATGACACTAAGCCCTAGGAATGAAAAAGAAAAACCTGGCAATAAAATACACTGATCCGTGCCCTTGCCGCATTGCACTAGCGGCGCGGATCCTTACTATTTTTCTTAATTTTTGGAAAATAAATTTTTGCTACGGTTATTCGAAAATTAAGATTATAAACATTTGTCACTCAATTTTATCCCCTAATCATGAATATTAAGTCAAATTTTTTATGTCATGCACGAAGTTTGAGATATATGGAAATTACGATTATGGGTATTTCTGAGAAATATTTATGTCCACTTTTTGGGGCATTTCAGTTATGGGACTAGGGATTGCTCATAAGGACCCCTTAGGTTAAGTCTCCACCTAAAATTCCACTTAGTGCTACGTCAAAATCCCATGAAATATTTCTTATGAATTCATAAATCTAGTCATAATTCATAGTTCATAGTTTTCACGAGCTTAACATGTAGGAAAGACAATTCGTAATATACCAATCAAAATCCTAGAAAATTTCCATAAATTAACTCATTTTCATGTAATTTATATAATGTGAGTATAGTTCTTCCATTATTATGAATCCTATCTCATTTAAGAGTATAATAGAGTCCAAGGTCACCCTTTTTTATAAACATGCTTGAAGACTTGTAATTTCATAATCATCATTAATGATTAAATTAGGGAAAAGATATGGATTCACAATTCAACTATACTATATTAGAAATTTGAAGGTACGCAAAATATTGAACTTTTTAACTTTCATTAAAAGTATATTTTTTAGACGAAGGTGTGTTTTTACTATTGTAGATGATAAATTCAAGTCGAGAAAATAATAATTAAGAACGAAAATATCGCGAATAATTTTTAGTATTTGATTTCAAAATATGAGTGTTACAATCTATATAATTCTCTGATTCTCCTTTTCAAGTGAAAATTCAACGGCACTTGAGCTTGATATTAAATCTGGAATTTGTTCTTGAAGTCAATCCTGAATTTGAATTTGTTCTTGATCTTGTTACTGAAACTTGAATTTGTTCTTAAGTTTGATCTTAAGTTTAAGAGCTTTTAAGCTCGTTCTTGAACTTGAGTGCTTGAATGTTTGAATTCTCAAACTTTGTAGAGAAATTTGCGGCGTTCGATCCATGAGCTTTTTCTAGCTTTCCTGTTAGAATTCTTCCCCTTTTCTTTCAATGGTGAAGACCTCTATTTGTAGTTGTAGAATAGAGGAATTATAATAGGAAAGACTTTCCTTTAGTCAATCAGATTTAAGTAACATGACATGTTGGGCTTTAATGAAATGGGCTTGTCATTTTGACATATGGCATGGTCCTATTGGTTTCTTTGTTTGACTTGACTCGCCAGATCATTTGACACATGGCACCAAGATGGACCTCTTGTATGAAATAATATTGGGCTTGTTAATTTGGACTCCAAGATGGACCTCTTGTATGAAATAATATTGGGCTTGTTAATTTGGACTCCTTTATTGTTGCTCAAATCAACTAACATGAGTTTTAAGTATCTATTGAACTTAAATGATTAACCCAATTATACTAACCCATAACATTTATTTGGACTAATATATTCAGGAATTTAATATAATTCAAATTATTTTAAAATTTATATTTAATAGATTTTAAATAATTAAAAATACCCCTGCTTCAAGTCTTGTCGAAATATTTTATCATTTGAAGACTAGACTTGAAGTATTAATTTAATATTATAATTATTATTATATTATTATAAGAAGATATTAATATAATATTATAATTTTATTATTATAATATTATATAGAAAAGAAAATTATTTTCAACTTTACCTTATTTGTAAAAAGGAAATTTGAACCCTTTTTTCTTCGTCTTTCCTTTTTTTCTTTTCTTTCTTTCTTTGTTTCTTCTTTCCCTCATTTTTTTTCTTTTTTTTTGTGGTGAGCTAGCCACTTATAATTTTTTTCTCTTCTTATTTCTTTCCTTTTACTCATTTTTTTGGTACTTTTTCTCCTTTATTTTTTTTTCCTTTTTCCAATCTTACCTTTTTTTTCCTTTTTCTTCTTGGACATCACCCTATAAGTAAGCGTGTGCTTCTCCATATTTTTCAATCAAAATTGAAGTCTAACCCTAGATATTTTTGTTGAAGTATGACTTACTTCTTATTCTCCTCATTTTTTTTCCTTTTCTTTTTCTTTTTTTGTAGGTCAAAGGGAGTGACATTTGAGCTTTGTGGATTCTATGACACAAGAATTTTGATCTCAAGGTGTGAAGGGATATGTTTTATATCCTTGCTTTGAGATCATCAATTTGATTCTTTGAGTTGTTCTAAATGTTTAAACATAGAGGACCAACAATACGAGGCTTTACTCTGTTCTAAATATTTAAACATAGAGGACAAACAATACGAGGATTTACGCTGTTCTAAACGTTTAAACATAGGGGATCCCCGATTTGAGACTTTACAATGTTCTCACTGTTTAAACATAAGGTACCCCCAATTTGAGGCTATGCAAAGTTCCAAACGTTTAAACATAATGGACACCAATGCGAGGCTTTACAAAGTTCCTAATGTTTAGACATAAAAAATCTCCTACTCAAGACTTTACAATATTTCAATCGTTTGTGAAGAGGCCATCTTAAGGTACAAAGGGACAATTTTTGTCCACCTTAAGACACGAAAATTTGTAGATCCTTTTAAGGATAAGCCCACGAAAAGGCCAGCTTAAGGTGCAAAGGGACAAATTTTGTCCACGTCAAGTCATGACAATTTAGAGATCCTTTTAAGGAAAAGTTCGCGAATAGACCAGCTTAAGATGCAAAGGGAAAAAACTTTTCCACCTTAAAGCATGGAAATTTAGAGATCCTTTTAAGGAAAAACCCATAAAAGGACAGCTTATGGTTCAAGGGGACAAATCTTGTCCATCTTAATGCATGAAATTTAGAGATCCTTCTAAGGATAAGCCCGCAAAAAGGACATCTTAAGGTGCAAAGGGAAAGATTTTGTCCACCTTAAGGCATGACAATTTAGAGAGATTCTTGTGGCATAATGGGATGGATACTCATCTTTGCCCGAAGAAAGGCAATTTGACGGAATCCTCACGGTGCAAAGAATAATTACTCATTTTTGCTTTAGAAAGGTAAATTTAAAGGTCGCTTGAAGGCTTTAACTTTCAGACTCGACAATTGTAAATGCTTTAACATACATGCTAGGAGAATTTGAACACTTAGACTTGCAATCTTGAAGAATTCAAAGACTTCAACTTGTATAATTGGAGAATTTGAAAACTTTGATTTGCAAACTTGGATCATCAATGACTTCAACTTGTGAACTTGAAGAATTTGAAGGCTTTGATTTGCATAATACTAGGAGAATCAAAGATTTCAACTTACAAAATTGAAGAATATGAAGACTTCAATTTGTATACGTGGATAATTTGAAGACTTTTATTTGCATACTTGGAGTATCTAAAGACTTCATCTTGTAAACTCGAAGAGTTAGAAGTCTTCGACTGGTATACTTGAACAAAATTGAAGACTTTGATTTTCATGCTTGGAGACTTAAAGACTTCAACTTGCATGCTTGAAAAATTTGAAAAATTTGATTTGTGTACTTGAAGAATCAAAGACTTCAACTTGCATACTTAGTTAATTTGAGAAACAAATTGGAGACTTGATGAATTTGAAAACTTCAATTCGCAAACTTGACCAAATTTGAAAACTTCAATTTGCAAACTTGACCAAATTTGAAAGCCTCGAGCATGCTATTGAATGTGTTCACATTACATTGAATTTACCCCCATAAGGAATCTGGTAGGGACATATAGCTTTTTAAATACTCATGCAACTGAACCTGGAATATAATTCCAAATGCCTACGCATCTCAATAAAGAGGATCAAGTCACAATGTAGTTCTAGGAGAGTGGATTTCTTTTGGTCCTAACGTTGGCCTAAGCCGGCTCTTTCGAGATTTTCAACCAAGCTGACACATTTTTTTAAGGTGTCGTAAATAGTTTATACTCTTGCGGGCTAGGAGTATCAGGTAGCTTTATACTTATACTTTAAGGAGTATCATTTTCCTTAAAGATAGTAGCTCTTACGAAATTTTGTATTTATAGGACCGATCCTTATTTATCTGCATTGGCAAGCTTGTAAACACCATTTGAATATACTTCTTATACCACATACAGTCCATCCCACTTCGAGGTAAATTTGCCCCTAAACTTGCATGAAGTGATAATGGGCCTTCTTACTGCAAGAACTTGGTCTCCAACTTGAAAATACCTCGAACGAACCTTTTTGTTAAAAGCACTAGACAAATAAGCTTGATAACATTCAAGGTTTTGTTGGGATTCCAATCTCTTTTCATCAAGTGCTTCTAGTTCAGCAAGATGTAGTTGGGCATTTTCTTCTTCGGTGAGCCCTTTTTTGATAGCCAATCTCAAGGAAGGTATTTGACACTGGAGCGGTAGGACTGCCTCAACTCCAAAAGCAAGTGAGTATGGGGTTGCTTAAGTTGGTCTACGGTATGTTATCCTGTGTGCCTACAAAGCTTCTTTCATTCTTTCTTGCTAATCTCTCTTGAACTTGGAGACAACTTTCTTCAATAGATTACACAAAGTCTTGTTAAATGCCTCAGCTAGACCATTGGCGGCAACATTGTATATAGAAGATTTTCGCTACTTAAAACCAAATAGACCACAGATCTTATTCATCAACTTGTTATCAAATGGCTTGCCATTGTTCATTACTATACATTGTGGAATGCCAAAATGACAGACAATGTTCACTCGAATGAAGTTCATGACATTCTCCTTCTTGATTTCTTTAAGAACTATAGCTTCAGCCCATTTTGAGAAGTAATCTATCGCAGCTAAGATGTATAAGTGCCCACTAGAAGACTTTGGCAGTGGTCCAACAACATCTAATCCCTAAACATCAAATGGCCACGATGTCGTAGAGAAAATAAGGTGCCCGATGCTGAATGTTAGTCTTTCTTCTTATATCTTCTTGGAGTATATCCTAACACAAATAGTCAATTATAGATTGATGCCAATCATCTTTATCTACCTTGGTTATCGAAATAAGATGCTCTGCTTCATATTCATCTTCATTTGGTGGTACAACCTATTTTTGACAGGTAGTAAATTATGCCTGCACTAGGAGAGTTAAAGTGGAGGCTAGAGAAGCTAAGGCATTAGCTGTTTGTTTTCCTTTCTTGGCACATGTTGTAAAGTCACATCTCTGAGCCATCTTATCAACTTCTGGGCATAATAGTGATAGGGACGAAGTTTAAGCTTTTTGATCTCATAGCTTCCTAAAAGTTGCTTGATTACCAATTGAGAGTTACCAAAGACTTGCAATTGTAATTTCTTTATGTGAACAACCATTTCGAGTCTAAGTATTAGTGCTTGGTACTCTACAACATTATTTGAGCAATGTTGTTTTAATGTGAAGGAGAATGGTAAGACTTCTCCTTGTGAAGTGACAAATACTACGCCTGCACCAGCTCCTCCATGATGTGCATCCCCTCAAAGTATATTCTCTAAGGAGGTTGAATCTCGATGGCCAATATATCCTTGTCGGGAAGTTCGTCAATCAATTCCCAATCATCTAGTATAGGATGGTTTTCCAAAATATCTGCTAATACTCTTACTTTAATAGCCTTTTGAGGGGTGTAAGCAATCTCAAATTGTTAGATCTGAAGGTATCACCTTGCTAGTCTGTCACTAAGGTTTGGTTTTGACATAACCAATTTGATGGGATTTGCCCTTGAAATAAGATGGACAATGTTCTCTTGAAAATAGTGCAACATTTTGTTAATTGAAAAGATTAGCGCCAAGCACAACTTCTCGACTGGTGAATAACTTAGCTCATTTTGTGTCATCATCCTGCTCAAGTAATAAATGAAAGCTATTTTCTTGAGCTAGTAAGGTTCCCATGGACCTTTCTTGTGCCGGAATGTAAAGTATCAATGGCTTTCCAGGTATAGGGGCCACTAGAACTAGAATCAGAGGCTTTGCTACATATTGGATCCCACTTGAAAGAGACCCCTTTCCTCATAAGGTGACTAAATGGTTGGCATCTTTCAGCTAGATTCGATATGAATCTCCTCAAGTAGGCTAACCTTCCTTTAAAGCTGTTCAACTTATGAATATTTCGAGGCTTAGGAATCTTCAAAATTGCACTAACTTTAGCTTGATCAATCTCAATTCCCCTTGTCATATAATGAAGCTAAGAAACTTTCTTGAAGTGAACCCGAAGGCACATTTAAATATATTCATCGTCAGTTAGTACCTTCAAAGTAGCTCAAATACTATTCTTAAGTCTTTCAAATGGTCATGCCTCCTTTTTGACTTCACCACCAAGTTATCAACATAACATTCGATATTTTTGTGGAGTAATTCGTAAAATATATTTTGCATAGCCCTTTGATATGTGGCACCAGCTTGTTTTACACCAAAAGGCATTACCTTGTAGAATAAATACCTTTAGGTGTGCGAAATACTGTGAATTCTTCATCCTTTGGTGACATTCGAATTTGGTTATAGCCAAAAAAACCATCCATGAACGACTATATCTTATAACCAGTCGTAGCATCAATCATTAGCTCTAAAATTGGTAGAGGGAATTCATCTTTAGGGCATGTATTATTGAGGTCTCCGAAATCAACATAAACTTGAATTTGAACATTCTTTTTCTTCACGGGAATGATACTTGAAATACACGTAGGGTATTTAGCTTCATAAATGAAACCTTCCTCAATGAGTTTGTTAACTTCTTTTTCAATCAATTGAACCAAGTCAGGCCTAAAACGTCTTTGAGTTTGCTTGATAGGATGAATGCTATGCCTGACTGCTAATTGATGGACTACTATTTTAGGATTTAAGCCAAGCATTTTTTTATAGCTCTAAGCAAAGAATTCCCTATATTCTTTGAGTATATTCATATAATCCATTTCTTCATCAACTTCTAGAAAATCACTCAAGTAAGTTGGCCTCGGATCTTCATCATTGCCAAGGTTAACTTCCTTTAGGGGATATGTTGTTTTCTTCACTCCTTCGAATTCTAGTGGGGCCTCTTTAGCATCCATATCTTCTTGTTGATCATTGTCATTAATAAATATATGATTAAATAAAATAATACCTTCCAGATCTTCATCAATCATCATTTGACAAGAGAATCATTCTCAATCTGAGTTGTAACATGACATCAGGAGCCTACTCTTTCTTCATCCTCCTCATGGTCTTTTGTATAAACCATAGTATGAACCCTCGCTTTTAGCACCTCTTTACATAAAACCATGAGTTCTACCTGTCACATCATCCTAGAAGGGATTACACTTTCAAAATCCTTTTGGATCATAGGTGAAGCAAGTGTCATTACTTTTAGGTAACTTTTTTTATGCTTGTTGTTTCTCTTTTTCAATGGGCCCAACCTTTCAAACATAGAAGTTCTCCCAGCAGGTTGTCCAAGTCTTTCAAAGATAGAAGGCCTTTTATTAGAAGAAGCACACTCATCTTCTACAGTAATGTAGTTGTTGCTTACATTTCTTATGGAGATACGAACTGGTGGTGGTTGGCAGTATCCTAAGCCTTCGTGTGCTTGCCTAGTGATGCCTTCTAATAGGAGTTTCCCTAGCCTATATAGCTCCTTAGGGTTGTAACCAGCCTTTGCAAATAACTTGTAGGCATTTGGATCAAAGCCTTTTATACATTTTGTAGGGAGTGACACATCTTGTGGCAAATTTTAAGCCACAAAACTTCCCAGTAACTTTGAAGACAAGTTTATTGCATCAATTCGTTTGACAGAAAGAGTCAACTCTCCTAACACATCCCTTTCGTATTGGATGATTGACCTCCGTTTTCTTCATTTTTAGGACATAACGAAGTGTAGAGGTTAGGTTTTCCTTCAAAGGCATGGTCTTCCTCTTATTTGGACAAGTTCTAGGCTCCCCAATATCAACTTTGCCCTTTTAATATCCGCATCAGTTGCTTGGCCTTTAAGCTTATCAGATTTGGTCAGCTTGACAACCTTAAAGTTTACCCCTTTCATAACATAGCTCTTAAAATATAATTTTGCATCGAAAAAATATGACTCAACTTTAGTGAAAGGATTATTGTCAGCAACTATGTTTCTTTCAATTCCATTTTCAAGGTACTTCAAGAATTGATGGTAAGAAGATGAGACAATTTTGTTCTCGTACACCCAAGGCCTTCCAACTAATATATTATATGAAGTCTTTGCATCAATCACATGCATCCATGTACTTGATAGCAAATCATCCTTATGAATTTCTAACTTAATAATGCCTATAGACCTCTGCGCCCCTTGATTGAATCCTTGTATCAATAAATAACTTTTGCTAAGTTCTTCAGTCAGGATGCCAAGTAAGCATCATGTGGATGGGTAGAATGTTGATCACAGACCCTTCGTCTATCAAGATTCTATTTATCTTCTTCTCTAGTACGCGACCCACCATGTCCAAAGGACGATTATATAGAGTTTCACAAGATAAAAGATCATCGTCTATATATATCACATGCATGTACTTCTTGAAGAAGAGGTTCCATAGACTTCTCAAAAGATGAGGGGGATGCTTTCGATGGGATTTCACCCATTGCTTCTTCCTTGTTCTCTAGAGACATCTTTGGTGAGAAATTAGTTGTTGTTCCTTCTTTGTCAGCAAGAGACACCTTTGATGGAGTTTCATTCATTGGTACTCCCTTGCGAGCACTGAAACATGATGCCTCAACATTATCTTGAGTAGCCTCCATACAGAACCAACTTGGCAAGAATTCCCCCAAAATCACTGGAAATCACTATTTTTGGTAATGATGTATTTCTACTTTTGACCTCTTTGGATGTTTGACTAACTTCTGCTTCTATGATCTTCTCAGTACTCTTTGTCTATTCGGTTTCTCAAATGATTCTTTACATGGAATAATCTTGTTGCATCTTTGCCTAGTCATAAGAATTCAGCCTTCATCATTATCTATATCAATTTGGGATTTTTCTCACTCTAACGACCCTTCAACTTCAGATGCATATATTTGGATTGGGTCAAGCAAGCCAAATATTGTAGAAATTTTAATAGATCTCTCATTTCCATCATCAAGAACAATGTTCTTTTTGTTAGCCAATTGCATAACTTTGTCCTTGAAGACAAAGCATTTGTCAAGAGGGTATCCTACATGTCTATGATATTTGCAATAACTTAGGTTATCAGTCTTCCCAGCTTTATCGGGTCATTTCATCTCTGGCAACTCAATGAGCTTTAGCATAATCAATTCATCAAAAACTCTAGGAACATTAGAATCCAGAAAAGGGTATTCCTTTTCTTGCATCTCCCTCAAGGTCAACTTTCTATTTGGATGCTCTTGAAAAGTTATCTTTATGCTTTGCTTCTTACTTTCTTTAGTAGTGAACTTCACAGGCGCCACATTGACATTTATGGATTCTTTGTTGTCGTTCTTGGGCACAAATTTGCTCCATTTCCTGGGCTCCTGTTTGTCCTTTTCGGCAAAAGACATACTCAACTCCATATCATGAGCATGAGTAGCTATGTCTTCAAAAGACTTAGGCTTGATTCCTTGTAAGATGTAAGGAAGTCCCCAGTGCATCCCTTGGATACACATTTCTATAGCAGAAGCTTCACTGAGCCTATCTATGCAATTTAAACTCGCATTTCTCCATTGATTTATGAAATTAATGACCGCTTCATCCTTTCTGTGATGACTATTCATGAGCTCTAACTTGCTCACAGTACATCACATGTTTTACAAGCGATTAAGGAATTCATGTTCCAGTTTCTCTCAACTATCAGAATAATTAGGCTAAAGATCAGTGTACCAGTCAAATACGTTTCCCTTTAAGGAGTGGATGAACTGCTTGACAAGATAGTCTCCATATGTCCCAGCATTGTTACATGTCTCTACAAGGTGTGCAACTTATTGCTTTGGATTTCCTTTGCCCTCAAATTGTTGGAACTTATGAGGTTGAGAACCAGCAGGCATTTTGAGGTTATCAATCCTTGAAGTGTAGGGCTTGGCATACATGTGGGAAGACTTGGTGAAGACATCATACTTATCCTTGATAGTCCTTTCAATGAACTCCTTCAATCGATCAAGTGGGATTATCCCCTTAGGAGAGACTAGTACCTCCTTGATATATGATGCTTGCTTCATAGGATTTTTAGTCTTATGAACTTCAACGCCTTTTCTAGGTGCATGACTAGATTCTCCATCTAGTAAAACATCCATCCTATCCATCAACTTGTCGATGCAAGATTCTTGACTTTGCACATGCTTGGTTAATCCCTCAGTCATCTTTGCCAAAGTCGTAAGTTGCTCCTCTGTGGATAAAGCATCAGTTACCATCGCTTGCAGGACAATTGGTGATGGACATTTATGCAAGTCAATCTTCATAGGACTCACATCACGCGAGCCTTTCTTCACGATGGATTTCTTAGAACCAGGAAGCTCAAGTGAAGCTAAAGTTCTTTCAGTCCTTTCAGCAATACTGATTCCTTCATTTGCAAAATTTGTAGAGGGTCCTGCTCCTTTCATAGTTAAAGACCCAAAGACAGGAACTGATGTGGATGACACATGAAGTATTTGTTGTCCTAGCATGGTAGCCTTGCTCCTCGTAATAGCACTAAAGCTCTCAAAGGTAACACCAAGAATTCCCTCCATTTCAGCAAAGAACTTGGAGTCAACAGTCTTGGAGAAAGTCAATTGGTAGCTAATCTTCTTAGAAGCCATTTGAATGTTCTTTGATGCTTGAAAAGTTCAGATGAGAGGTAAATATTGTCGTACTAGGTGTGCCAAAATTAGTTTGTTTGCAATAAATTTTAATGTGAAAGAATATAAACTAAGATCACAAATAAAATATGAAGAAATAAATATTTTATTGATACCAAGGTGGGTACAAATCTGTTACTCCCTTGATTCTTCTCTTATGATATTTCTCCATTATTCAAGGGACGTTAGTGATGGATTTCTCGAATATAGGATAATTTTGACCTCCTTACACAATCATATTTTGATCTCTCTACCCGGTATTTTGAGAGGTCTTTTGAAGGGAATATAGTACCATTTATATAGGTATGAATTAGGGTTTAGGGTTGAGTAGCCTCCAAGAAACCCTGACTGAAATAGGACTTATCTTGTAGAATCCTACAAAATTTTAATATCTACAAATGCCCCATACTTCAAGGCTTCTCGGAGTGTAGACTTGATGAAACTCAAAGACAAGCCTTGAAGTACTCATTTTTCCATTGTTGGCTTCATATTTTCATATCTTGATTTATGAGAGAAGAGATGATGGGCAGATTTGGTCCCAATGGGCGTGCCAGAATTTGTAGATAATACATTCACGCAGAGAAAATAATAATCAAGAATGAAAATATAGCAAACATTTATAGTATTTGATTTCAAAATGTGAGTGTTACAGTCTCTATGAATCCTCTGATTCGCCTTTTCAAGTGAAAATTCAAGGGCTCTTGAGCCTGATCTTGAATCTAAAATTTTTTCTTGAACTCAATCTTGAATTTAAATTTGTTCTTGATCTTGTTCTTGAAACTTGAATTTCTTCTTGAGATTGATCTTAAGTTCAAGAGCTTTTAAGTTTGTTCTTGAACTTGAGTGTTTCAATGTTTGATTTCTCGAACTTTGCAGAGAAATTTATTGCGTTTGATCTACCAGCTTTTTCTAGCTTTTTCATTAGAATTCTTCCCCTTCTTCTTTCAATTATGAAGACCTTTATATATAGTTGTAGAATAGCGGAATTATAATAGGAAAGACTTCCCTTCAGCCAATCAGATTTAAGTGACATGACATGTTGGGCTTTAATGAAATGGGTTTGTCAATTTGACACATGGTGTGGTCCCATTGGCTTCTTTGTTTGATTTTGCTCACCACATCATTTGACAGGAGGCACCAAGATGGGTCTCTTGGATGAAGCAATACTGGACTTGTTAATTTGGAGTCCTTTATTGTAGCCCAAATCAATTAAAATGGGGTTTTAATTAAATCCATATCTATCAGACTTAAATGATTAACTTAATTATATTAATCCATAATATTTATTTGGACTAATATATTCATGAATTTAATATAATTCGAATCATTTCAAAATTTA
>JAOTQJ010000091.1:13078242-13093777 GCA_025642045.1 Solanum sejunctum | reverse complement strand
ATTGAAGGCTTAGCTTTGTATATATTCTGACTTTGCATATTGTTTATGGTCAAGAAAAATATTCCCCTTCTATCATGTACAATTAACAAAATGTGTATATATTTTCAATCTTGAATGTGCTTTTTTCTATATTACTATAATGAAGCAGCTTCTCTTATAATTGTACAAGTATAGACTATTGAGGAAACTATACTCAAGTAGAAGGCTAGAGTTCACTGGCTCAAAACAGGAGATTCTAACTCTAAGTACTTCTATGCTTCAACGCGAAGTAGACAACTGCAAAATCAGATAAGGAGATTGTTGGACACAAATGGCTATCTAGTGAACACCCCCGAAGGCATTGAAATGGAGATCTTAAACTTTTATTAGCAACTTGAAAACTTTATTATGGCAATCTATGTGTAAAGCTATAAACTGTACTATAATAACTCTGATTCCTAAGGTTAAAAATCTATCTAAAAGGGAATTATTTTAGGTTTTCTACTCTGTAATGCCAAACCTTATTGGACAAAATGATGGGCAGGATTATAACATAGACAGCAAGGATCCTCTCTTATGCAAGAAGGGTACAACTCATGCCAAGTGTCCGACTATCTATTCAGAACTACTTGTCACATATTTTGTTCTCCCTTAAAAAGGTAATTTCTATGATCGTATCTATATGTAGAAGGTATCTTTAGACAGGAAAATTTGATGTTAGTAAAAACGCTTTTGTCGTATGAGATCAACTATACAAACCCAATACTGCTAGGACTCAATATTGTTGATATAAAGATATGAAACAAAGCAACTATTGCAAAGTGTCTATGGTGCTAAGGCACAAGAAAGAGAAACTATGGGTGAGATGGGTACATAGTTACTAAATAAAAGGGGGCTCCGCATGGGATAGAGAACCAAAACAGGCATCCTGGTTGTTGATGAAGATATTGAAAGGAAAAAAAGTACTTTGAATCGAAATTTATGATTATGATCATTATCTTTCTATGCAAAACCTTTTTCATTCAGAAGCTATATAAAGAAATGCAAGACTCTTTCCCCAAAATTCCATAGAGAAGACTAGTATGTAACAACTTAGAAGCACTAAAATAGTTCTTTATATTTCAAGTAGATGCATTAGAAAGATTGGGCTACAAAGGACAGACTTTATAGATGGGGGGTGGGGTTGGGGTGGGGTTGGTGATTCTTTGGAATATCCTTTATGTGTAACTAGCTTGAGAATTAACCACTTGTATTTTGAATGCACCTATACTGCCTATGTCTGAAAAATGGTGTTGACTTGGAAAGGATTTATTTGACACCCCATAGCTTTATTCTTACATGTACCTATGTTTCAAGATACATTCTTACATATGAGAAGTGAATTGGGGTCATAAGGGACCTCTAGTACTTACCCGAGTTCAAAACTTTCCTAATGGTTGAGTTTTTCGGGTTAGATTATGCAAGGATCAACCTTAAATGACCATAACTTTAAGAATACAAATAACAAGATCTCTTATCACCTTTCTACATGAATCCTAGAATGAATTCTTGTTATTTTTACATAACGCACTTAAATGGGTATGCATTAGTATAATTTGAGCCTAAAGAGTCTATAGAATTCCTAAATACTTTAACTTTACTTTTGTTTCTTGAATAGTATGTGTTGGAAATTATGCATGATAGAAAGTCTTTATGAGTCATGATCTAATCCTAAAAGAATGTAACTAAAGACTTGATAGTTGATGTGATGAATTGATTTGACAAATGTCCAATGAGACTAGTTCAATGAGCTAACCATAGGATTGATGTCTTATAAGAATTTTTGAGTCTTGGGAAGAGTATTGAGCAGTGACTTGAGTGAGAGTAAGTCTAACTCGAACTCAACAACTACGTAGCTAGCGTAGAAGAGGATTGAACCGTAAAATCAGATGTTTCCCTATTATTCCAAAAAGAGGATTTGATGTTGGTTGGATATCGCAACGACATCACTTTGTTGTATCATTGTTGGCTCATAGGTGATGGTTGTCAGTTAGAGAAACTCCCAGATAGACATTGATAATACTTAAACCAGATTGGATTAGATTATGTATGAGTGGTCATTGTCTAAATTGTATTCTTACTTTAGACTATTGACTTGCTGATTGAGTTCCCTACTTTTTGAGTTGAGCTATTTTGAATTGATGTTATTCTACTAGTATATGTTTTATTCTGCCATTTTACATACTTGTACATTTCATGTATTTATGTTCATTTTCCCCTGCATCTTTTCATGATATGGAGACAAGTACTAGCAGTCATCTATAGGCGCCCTGTTGAGGACCCATTTGCATTCAACTGACTGGTGAGTCCTTCCCTGCTTTCGGAGGATATTATATGTTTCTATTCTAACTTTGTGTTTAGACTTATTTTATTCTATTTTGAGGTAGCCAGGGACCTGTCATTGGCATCATTTAGTCAGATAATTTAGAGGCTTCATAGACTAACTATCGAGTTGTGATTGGATGCTGTTTTTTTCTAGTTTCTTTCATATTATTCTTACTTAGTTGATTGAAAGATTTTTTTGCCCTTTGACCTTTGATTATCGAATTGTTATTACATTCCATTAAGTTTTTTGGGATCATTGATATCTTTCCTTGTTAGTTTGAGATTGAAATGAATATGATGAGGTGAAGTGGTTCGCTTGGAGCTAGCAATAGTCTCTGAGTACCGGCCACGCCAAGGGTACCCTCTAGGTGCGTGACAAACTTGGTATCGAAGCACAGAGTTCAAGTGTCCTAGGGAGTTTATGAAGTCGTGTCAAGTAGAGTCTTGTTTGTAGGTGTGTTGTGCACCACTCTTTCTAAGCAGGAGGCTATAGGGTATTAGGAATGGTTACTTTTTTTTTTTTTTTGTATTCTAAGTTCATGCAATAGATTTTAACTTTATTAAAGTATCTATCTGATGCAAATGGCCAATGGTAGATCAAGTTCCACAGCAAGTCGTCCCTGCAGCGAGGAAATAATAAGAGCTTATTTCTGTAGAGAAGAAGCTCTAAGGTGCAACAAACCTGACATCGCTTTCTCTTGTACAACCACTGATGGTAAGATATTTGTTGTTGCTCCACTGAAATAGCGTAGAGGCAAACCACTAAAAAGGAGTCGTCATCAGATATTCTTAAACCCGGTAGACCACCTCATTTTCTATCCATAGTTTGGTAAGAGATGCAGCTGCTAGGTTGCTTGGAGGTGTTAGGACTAGAACTGACATTTGTGTTTTAGTGAGGGACTCACAGTTCATTGTTGAGGATATTACTGATTTACAACTTAATAAAGTTGTAAAAGGAGCATTGGACCATTTGCACTATGAAGATGATCCTTGTGTAAAATATGACAAGCAACAGCGTCTGTGGACCTAGCAGGTGCATCTCTTACCAAACTATGGATAGCAAAATGAGGTGGTCTGTTGAGTTTAAGAATATCGTGATGATGACTCCTTTTTAGTAATTTGGCTCTATGCAAGCAACAATACATTTCTTACCATTAGTGGTTGTATAAGAGAAAGTGATGCCAGGTGTACTGTACCTTAGAGCTTCTTCACTACGGAAACAAGCTTTTATTTCCTCACTACAGGGGGGACTGTTGCTGCGGAGCTTGATCTACTATTGGACATTTGCAAGTGTGAAAATAAGACTAAGAACTCTTAATTTTTACACACTGTAATCTCATAGAATGGAGTTCTATAGTTATGCTGAAGTAAGATACTACAGTCGATGACATAAAGTTGCTGTAGCTTTAGTTCTTTTTCGGATTGTAATTCTTACTGCTAATAAATAAAACTGTTTATTTACCAAAAAAAACTATTTACTAGTTACTACTTTATCAGTTTCTAATATCTCCTGTCACCAACAATTAATAAAGAACTTATTTCTAGCTATAGGACCTATCAGATCGTCTTTCTTGCAAGCTCAAACAATGGGACACTGGTGTAGATCTCAATTTATATAAACAAATAAATATTAATTTTCAACTCTTTAGACTAATATGTTGAAGTGTATACACTTAACATCTCTATGAGTGGAGAGCATGCATGTTGAGATCCTCCCAATATACGTTTATGCAAACTAGTTATTTGGATATATGATTTGTTGAGCATCTCTGAGGTTGAGAGGAACTATGTGTTATTCGTTAGCTCTTATAATATACAAAGCAAGTACTTGTAACTAGGTGCTGGAGGAATTTCTTGGTGTTTTCTATTGAGTTCAAGCCCTTTTTCACTTATAAAGGGTTACTTGTGCGTTTATTTAAATCTGTAAATGTAATGTAACATGAAATTTGAAGGAACCTAAATATTCCATTATTTTCCAATTTATATGACATTCTTTCCATATTATGGCATACCAAAATATTAATACCATTTCACTGATATAATTATTTATATAACTTTTACAAGGTTCAAGTGTTCATATCTATAAATATAACCAAATTTAAGTTATAGTGGTTTTTCTCATCAAGCTAATCTTGTAACTATTACATCAGTACTTTCTTTCACTACAGGCTTGTTTAATATGCTAGTTAAAGTAGTACCCTTCAATCCAAAAATACTAGTAAAAACAACAATCTTTATTTCAAAAAACATAGTTTGAAGACAATCACGTGACTTTCCTCTACAAGTACAACAATTCCCCCAACAAATAAAATCAACGAAGAAATTAAAGTCTATAATGTCGTCCTCCAACAAATAAGACCAATGAATAAGTTAAAGTCTAGATTGCATTCCTCCAACAATAAATAATCTCAAAACACACCCACAACAGCCCAATGACAATTCTCCAGATACTACGCTAATCTTTTAAAAATTAAACCCAATTCGAATAGTCTCAAGATAATGACAACAATATTTTTTTTCTAGTTAATGTAATGACCCTTTGGGTCATTTTGTCTATACTACGTTATTTTTATCATTTAGACAATTTTCATAGCGACCCCAATTCATTTATGACATGTTGGCACTGGTAGCTCGTTTGCCTAGTCTTTTGTTTAGGAGATGTGCAATTTTTTGCGTTTTGGAAGGCCTTATACCTTGAAAAATTGATTTCAGTGTAACATATAGGTAAATGGCTTTGGAACAAGATTCTGATTATTTCATCAACTCCGGAATAGACAAATTAGGCTTGATGCATGTTCAACTTGAGTATCGAGGCTTTAGGTGTGAGTTTGTATCGAGTCTTATATTTTAGCCTTCAAATCTGGCCAATGGTTAACTTTGGTCAATATTCTTGGAAAATATACCTAAATGATTTGAATGACCTTTCATTCGATTCCTAAGGCTTCCAGACTCGTTTCAAGCCCCACGGTGGAATTTGGCTAAAAATTATCATGGGAGTAGGACCCGTATTTAGTCGTAATGATATTGTATGAAAATTTTAATGGTGTTATTGAGTTTGAAACATCAAATTTGATAAGATCGCATAGTCCATTAGCATGCATGGGGTTCAGGATGAATTATGAGTACCCCATCAAATTTTTTGGAGTTGAGAAAAATCAGCTATTCCGTTGATATCTGGTGCCAGCTGACCTCTTCTTCACGATCATGGGCCCCAAGCCATGATCATAGAGGTCAGGCCAGCTTGGATTTTGCGAACGTAGAGCCCTGTCTACGATCGTGGAGGCCCAGTTGGGTTGACCTTCGCAAACGCAGGTGACCCTCCACGATCGCGGAGGTCATTTTCTCTATGTTCTATGATCACAGAGCACCGTTCACCACGATCGGAGGACAAAGTGATGCGGTCACAAATATATTTTAAGTTTGCTACCATCTTCAAGTCCTTACTTCAAAGGGCGATATTTACCTCAAATTGAGCTCAATTTTAGCGATTTAAGGGTCCATTTTGGGTGGAATTTCATGAGGAATGCGGTGGTGAGCTCGAAAACATGGTTAGAAGATTTGTTTAATATAAAAAGAATATTTTTAGCTGCTACATTGTGAATTTTTGGAACAGATTTTCGGTTGATTTTGGTGGTATGGTATCTTGGGCAGTAATTTTGGGGTCTAAATTGTCTACAATTCTGCAAGGATCACTATAGGATGGTTGGTTTTGGGTTTTGGAACTCAGTTTTTGTAATTTATCACCTATAACTGCTGCTTACTTTCTTATTTTGAGCCTAAAGTTTAGAATTTTGTTGCATATCTATTTCTTGGTGTTTCCTAACACCGAAATTGAGTTTCTAATTGTTAGTTGAGCATGAGATACTGTTTTGGACTAATTTTTGGGAATTAATTCTAGAATTCTAAATCCAAACTCCACATTTTCCATTTAAGTACCTGAAATTGATCCATATTTGTTTCTTGCGAATTTAGTGTCTAAGAGACAAAAATGAATTTGTGAATTTGTTTTTGACAGTGTGGATGCATTAGAATGTTGCTGGAAAGGTAAAAGCTCTGACGGAGTGAGTTGAAACAAGCGTGATCGGCCTATAGGTAGGCTATAACTTTCTTTTCTTCAGAATTAGATTGAGGTGATTTGTATGAAAGTATGTTGAAATAGTTGGAATTTGTGGCTGGGTAGTTTATTTGTATACCTTAGGTGTAGAAATCATGTTTGAGACCTTTACTGGGGCTTCTGGGGTGACCAAAAGCATGTGAACTTTCTTATTAGCTGTTATTATTGTTATAAGCTATTATTATTGTTGGTGGCACTATTTTTCCTATATGTTAGTGTTATGGAGGATGTTGGCCTTAGTATACAAAGAGTGAAACCTGCTTTAGATACCCTAATGCTATTTAGGCCGACTTAGATCCCTATGGAATGATGCAGTAGGTTAGAGTATGGTAGTTAAACCTTAGCTAGGCAGTAACTTGCTCGATTTAAAAGCCTATCATCCATATTTCCTAAGTTTGATGGCCTTGAGTTATGTTTGTAAGGCTAGGTCTGTTTCATTTTGGTTGTTAATCGGTTCGCTAGAATTGACTTTGTTCATTGATAAAGGTGATCTTTGGTAGATGGGACCATATAGATTGAAGGAAGAGAAGATCGACACTATCGATTAGTTAATCAGGTGAACATATAGGTAACAGTAGTCTCGGACTCAGCCTTTCTTATTAATTATGTGAGTGTTCAAGTAGCAGTAGTCCCAGCTTTGGCCTCTCTTATCAATCAGGCGAGCATCTTGGTAGTAGTAGTCCTATCCTTGGTTTCCTTATTAATCCGATGAGTATCCGAGTAGTAGTAGTCCTAGCCTCAAACTCCCTTATTAATTAGGCGAGCATCCGAGTAGTAGTAGTCCTAGCCTCGACCTCCCTTATTAATTAGCGAGCATCCGAGTATTAGTAATCTTAGCCTCGGGACCAATTCACATCCGGTCATGTGTCGAAAGGAATTGGTGGTTCAGGATTGGTTTCAAATCCTGGGTTTCTAATGTTGTAGACTCTCTATTTTCTTGTTGTTCATAGTTCTAGATATTATGTGTCTTGACTAGGATTTTGAAGGACTGACTCGGCATAGATAGCATAATTCAATCTAAATTCTCTCAGCTTGCATGATTGTTCATTTACTTTACCTTTTATAGTTACTTGACTCTGCTTTAGGATTATTCCACTTTTTCATATTATTTTTACCTTTTCTGCTCAGTCGGTCTATAATGTCTATAGAGTACATGTTGTCTTAGTGCCTTTACTATACTCTGCATCTACTTTTGTGATGCAGGTCTAAGCATCAGTTATTAGCGTTGTTTAGTCGAGCTTGTTGCAGCCTACATCCGAGACCAAGCTGAGCTTTTGGTATTTTGGATAGTCATTGTCTCCTTTAGTTTGGTGGCCTGTCTATTAGTATATTTTTTAGACTAGTCAGATCTTGTAAATAATTTTTTCTACTTTTGGGACTTGTACTCTTAATTATTTTATTATAGTAGCTATGTACTAATAACTTCCAAGTTCTGGGAGGCATCCTTGTATATATTCAATTCAATTTTTACTTTTATTCATTTGTATTCTCTTATGTATATCAGATGACGTTATTTTTCCCTTGTACACCCATTACTTACAGTTTTGGATTAAAAGTTGGCTTACCTATCGGCGGATCATGGTAGGTACCATTATGACTTAGGAAATTTACTCCTGACAAGTTGGTATCGGAGCCTCTGGTCCATTGGTCTCACTTGTACAAAGCTAACTTCCAGTAGATCCTGCGTATCGATATAGAGACATCTGTGGTTTATCCTTAGGAAGCTACAGGATGCCACTTAGGAAATATTCTCTATTTTGTATCCTTTTGTGTAGCACATATCTCATTAGTTTCATGAAGACTTACTTGTTGCAACCTTTCATAGGTTATGGCCCCTAAAGGTCGATCACGAGATGGAGCTCCAATACTAGATGAGGATGCAACCCCAAAGCATAGAGAGGGGCATCAGGATACACTATTCCTTCACATCCAGATGGGTCAACACTAGCACATCCCCCAACCGTACTAGCCATGCCTCCAATTGTACAGGCAGCTATTGTTCAACTTTTGATTGCTTTAGGTGGAATGCAAAAGGCCATTGCCCCAGATTTTGATATGCCAGTACAGTAGGATTAGCCTGCCTTACTAGTTCTTAAGGATTAGCCATCCTACCACCTATTTCACCCTAACTAGCTCCAGAGGATTCCATGTCACTAAAAGAGTAAAAGACATTGGCAATATTTCAGAGACCCCTGACATTTTTTGGGGCCACCAGCAAGGATGCTATGGAGTTTCTGACTACCTATCCTAAGCAACTTTAGTCCCTAGGCCTTGTAGTGTCCAGAGGGGCCAACTTCACCATTCATTAGTTTTATGGGCCAGCCAGGCAGTAGTTGTGCTCCTACTACTAAATCACCACCCTTATTATGGGCAGAGTTTTTAGAGGTTTTTCTATCTAGATATACTACCTGAAGCGTCAGGGGCTACCTTCAGAATTAGTTTATGAGGTTATAGAAAGTTCCTATAATGGTCTTAGAGTATGATGCCAAGTTTCACCAGCTCTCTTGGTAAAGGAGGACGGGGTTAGATTTTTTGTGCATAGGTAGAGATTTCAGTTGAGGGTGGATCACAGCCCTTCGACTCAGTGGGTTGCTTAGTTTTAGATATGGTTGACCATACCCACACTATGGAGCATATTTACAGGGATGGGGCAGCGCTAAGAGAGCTAGGCATTAGGGTAGCTACATCTGCTCTTAAACTAAAAAGATAGTTATGATGGATCCCACTACAGGTTCCCTCAAGGTGGATATCAACAAGGTCAATCTAGTCAATCTATTCAAGCGGTGATACCAACTTTAGAGAGAATCTAGTTATGCTAGAGTGGTCCTAGTCCAACTAGAGCTCAAGAGGGTCAGATTCATTTCCTATATACTACAGTTGGGTGATCAATAGGCGATCAGCCTTGGGGTGCTATGTTTATGGTTTACTTGATAACTGAGACAAGGATTTCCCCATCAAGCCAAGCCTATATCAATAATGCCACCCCTACCTAGGACAAATATCGAGTTCAGGGTTGTAGAGATAGAGTTTAGATTTAAGACTGAGGGAGTGAGGATCAGTTGTAAGACCAGGGAGGCAAGACAGGTGATAGGATAAATGACTAAGGTGGAGGCCTATTGGGACACTTTTATGCTGCTCTAGCGGGGGCCAAAGGCTAAGGCATCAGATGATGTTATCATATGTACTATCTATATATGCTAATAGGCTACTTCAACTCTATTTGATCTAGGTTCTACTTCTTCTTATGTGTCTACATATTTTGCTCTCCATTTGGCTATTATTTTGGAGACGTTGGAGGTGCCGATTCATGTTTCTACCCTTGTAGGAGATTTTTCAATAGTGGATTAGATACGTAGGTCCGTTATGGTGACTATTTAGGATATGATACTTGTGCAGATCATATTTTACTTGATATGCTGTATTTTGATGTTAATTTGAGCATGGATTGATTATCTCCTCATCATGCTATTTTGGATTGTTATGTCAAGACCATTACATTAGCCTTGCCTTTTATCCCTCTGGTCTTGTGGCAAAGTGCTTATAGTGACACACTAATAGGGATTGTATTTTTCCATGCTAGCCTAGAAGTTAGTTTTTTGGGGTATTTTGCTTATTTAGCCTATGTTCGTGATGTTTTCAGTAAGACTCCTTCTACTGATTCTGTCCAAGTGGTCTAGAAGTTTATTAATGTGTTTTCTATCGACTACCTAGCCCACCTCTAGTGAGAGCATTGATTTTCCATAAATCTAGAGCCGAGTAATAAGCCCATCTCAGTTCCACCCTATCAAATAGCTCCCACAGAGCTCTAAAGCTTAATATTAAGCTTGAGGACCTCTTAGGTAAGAGGTTCATCCTCTTGAGTGTGTCATTATGGGGTGCTCCTATCCTGTTTGTTAAGAAGAAGGACCAGACCTTATAGGTATCCGTAGATTACAAGCATCTTAATAGGTAATAGTGAAGAACTGTTACTCCTACCTTGTATTAATAATTTATTTGATCATCTTTAAGGAGCCAATTTTTCTAAGATTGATTCGAGATTCGATTACTACTACTTGAGGATTAGGGAAGAAGATGTTCCTAGGACTTTCTTTCGAACCTGCTATGGCCATTACGAGTTCCTGGTAATGTCATCCGAGATTCTTAATGCCCTTGCTGCCTTTATAGATTTGATGACCCAAGTACTTAGGCCTTAGATTGACTCCTTCATGATTATATTCATCGACGATATTTTGGTATACTCACTGAGCAAAGATGAGCATGTTTAGGACCTGAGGATTATGCTGTAGACTTTGGGAGATCATTAGCTTAATACTAAGTTCTCAAAGTGCGAGTTTTGATTGGAGTTGGTGATATTTCTAGGACACGTGGTGTCCAAGGAGGGAATTATGGTTGATTCGATGAATATTGAAGCTAGTTGAGGTTGAGCTAGGCCTACATCTATCATAGAGATATAAAGCTTCATCAGATTAGTTGGTTATTACAAATGCTTTATTAAGGGCTTCTCTACTATTACCACCTGATTAACCCACCAAGGTGTCCCTTTTGTATGGTTGGAGGAGTGTGATTTGAGCTTACATTGGCTCATGGAGTTACTTACCACCACACCTATTCTGACTCTCCAATCGAGGGCATTACTTTTACTATATATTGTGATGCATCTGATGTTGGTTTAGGGCCTATTTAGTAGGATCGAATTATTAACTATGCCTCCAGCCAACTAGGACTGCATAAGTGCAACTACCCCACTTATTATCTAGAGTTGGTGGCGGTAATCTTTATGCTCAAGATATGGTGACACTACTTATATAGGGTCCATTATGAGATTTATACAGAGCATCGTAACCTTTAGTACATTATGACCTAGAGGGACCTAAATTCTAGGCAACAGTTTTAGATTGAGTTCCCAATATATTATGATTTATCTATTCTCTATTATCTAGGAAAGGCAACTATGATAGTGGACGTCTTAAGCCAAAAACCAGAGGTATGGGAAGCTTAGCCTACCTATATGTTATAGAATGATTAGATTTGGACATTCAGTCCTTAGCTAATAGCCTGGCTAGGTTGGATCCTTCAGACTCTGGGTGAATATTATCCTTTATTAGGGCTTGATCTACCTTACTTGATTAGATTCGTGACCGATAGTTCGAGGATGGGACATTGGTTAGGTTGTACGAGTTGGTATTATGAGGCAAGGGTGGTCGGGCTTCTACAGATTCAGACGGGGTATTATGGTATGAAAATCACCTATGTATTCCTAAATTAAGAGATTTTATTCATTTTATCCTTCGTGAGGCCCATAACTCAATACTCTATCCATCTAGGCACTGTGGATATATATCATGATTTGAGACAATATTATTTGTTATATGGTATTAGAACAGATTCACAAATTATGTTTCCCATTGTCTTAGTTTCCAGTAGGTTAAGGCCTAGCATTAGAGGCCTGTTGGGGAGTTTCAAAGATTACTCATTCTCGAGTGGAAGTGGGAACGAATCATGATGGGTTTACTCTAGACATTCAAAGGTATTTATGGCATATGGGTCATCTGGATTGATTGACCAAGTCTGCTTATTTCCAACCAGTACAATATATTTATAATACGGAGTCCGTGGCTCGGGTATTTATACCAGAGGTGGTTCATTTACATGGGGTGCCAGTGTTTATTATCTTAGATTGAATGTCACAGTTCACATCTAGCTTCTAGAGGGCTTTTTAGAGGGAGTTATGCACAGGGTAGACCTAAGTACTATATTTCAACCCCCAATAGCCTATTAGTCAGAGTATATTATTCAAGTTTTTGAGGATATATTGTAGGCTTATGTATTAGAGTTTTGAGGGTCAATAGGATCGGTTTTTGCCCCTAGTGAAATTTTCGTACAATAATAACTATTATTTGAGTATTAGATGGCCCCATTTGAAGCTCTATATGGTAGGTATTGTTGCATTCCTATTTGTTGGTTTGAGTCTTCCGAACCTAAGTCGAATAACACGGATCTTCTTCAGGATGTCTTAGCTAGAATAAGAGTAATTTAGGATAGGTTAAGGATAGCTCAGAGTCGTCACCAAATTTATGTAGAGGTAGAAGCCGCCCTCTATCCTTTGGTGTTGTTGAGTGGAATTTAAGCTTGTATTGCCCTTGAAGGGCGTCATGAATTTCGGAAGATAGGGCAAGGTTAAGCCTCGATATATAGGTCATTTGATGTTTTGAGGCATGTTGGTGAAGTTGCATATGAGTTGGACCTTCCTCTAGCATTTTTAGATATCTACCCAATTTTTTATGTTTCTATATTACACTGGTAAATTTTAGATGTGTCCAATGTGCTACACTATGATTCTATTAAGTTAGATAATAGTTTGACCTTTGTTAACGAGCTGGTAGCTATATTAGCTAGAGATGCCTGTCAGTTTCATTCCAGATCCATTTTTATTGTTAAAGTCCAATGGCGACACCGATTAGTTGAGGAGTCTATCTAGGAGACCAAGCAAGAGATGCTAGAATGATTCCCCATCTTATTTGAGCACTTAGGTATGATTTCATCCTTACTTTCACAGACAAAAGTTCTTTCAATAGTGGATGTTATAATGACCCTCTAAACTATTTTTCCTATACTATATTATTTTTACCATTTAAAGTGTTCGCATAGCAACCCTAGGTCATTTATGACATACTGGTGCTGGTATCTTAGTCGCCTGGTCGTTCTTTTAAGAGTTATGTAGTTTCTCATATTATGGTGTAAAATATAGGTAAATAGCCTTACAACAGAATTTTAACAGTTCCATTAGCTCTACAATAGCCAAGTTTGGCTAGAAGCATGGTTGGCTCGAGTACAAAGGCTTTCGGTGTGAGTTTGTATCAAGTTTTACATTTTAGCCTTCAAAACTAACCAATAGTTGATTTTGGTCAAGATTCTTAGAAAATATGCCCGAATGAAAATTTTGACAACATGATTAGCTCCAGAGTGTTGAGTTTGGTCAATAATGACCCTTTGTTTGGTTCTCGAGGCTTTTAGACTCGTTTTGAGCCTCTTGGTAGAAATTAGGCTAAAAATGGTCGTAGGAGTAGGACCTATATCTCGACATAACGACCTCATATGTAAATTTCAATTCTGCCATTGAGTTTAAAACATCAAATTTGGTAGGGTAGCATAGTCTGGTTGCATGCACGAGATTTCAGATGAATTTTGAGTACCCCGTTAGAAATATTAGAGTTGAGAAAAATTAGCTTTAAATTTATATCTGGTGCCAGCTGACCTCTTCTTTGCGACCACAGTCCCCTAGCCGTGATCGATGGTCAACTAGCTTGGTCTTTGCAAACATGGATCCCTATACACAATTGTGGAGGCCCAACTAGGTTGGCCTTTGTGAATGCAAGAGACCTTCCATGATCACGGAGGTTATTTTCTCTATGCTCTGTGATTACAGAGAACTATTTATCGCGATTGCGGAGATCAAAGTGATGCAGGTCCCTGATATATTTTGAATTCGCAACCAGCTTCAAGTAATTATTTCTAAGGGAGATATTTTCCTCAAATTGACCTCAATTTTAGCGATTCAAGGGTCCATTTGGGATGGAGTTTCACGAGCAACGCGGTGGTGAGCTAGAAAACTTTGTTAGAAGCTTCTTTTGAGGTAAAAAGAATACTTTTTTAGCTGCTGCATTGTGAAATTTTGGTTAATTTTGGAGGTATGGTAACTTGGGTGTTCAGGGTCCATTTTCAGTAATTTTAAGGTCTAAATTATTGAAATTGTGCAAGAATCATTGTGGGGTAGTCGGTTTCAGCTTTCAGAACTTTGTTTCTAGTAATTTGTCACCTATAACTGCTGCTACCTTTCTTATTTTTAGCCTAAATTTAGAATTTTGTTGCATGTCCATTTCTTGATGTTTTCTAACCTCGAATTAAATTTCTAACTATTAGTTGAGCTTGTGGATGCGTTTTTGGACTAATTTTTAAGGTCAATTCTAAAATTTCCAACACAGGTTTCACATTTCATGTTTTAGACTCCGAAATTGTTGTATCTATTTCTTGAAAATTAAGTTTTTAAATGATTGGAATAATATCATGAATCTATTTTTGATAACTTGGTAGTATTCGAAGGTCGTATGGAAGGGAAAAGCTCCAACAAGTGAGTTGGAGCATGCATGATCAGCCTAAAAGTAGGCTACGACTTCTCTTTTTTTAGATTGAGCTGGTTTATGTGAAAACATATTGAAATATTTGGAATTTGGGCCTGGGTATTTTATTTGTATACCTTAGGTGTAGAAATCTTGGTTCAGACCTTTATCGGGTTTTCTCGGTGACCGAAAACATGTGAACTTCCTTATTATCTATTATTATTGTTAAATGATATTATTGTTAGTGGCACTATTTTCCTTGTATGTTAGTGTTATGGAGGATGTTGGCCTTAGTATAAGATGACCAAAACCTGCTTTAAATGCCCCAACATTGTTTCAGTTGGCTTAGATCCTTGTAGAATGGCCCAGTAGACTAGGGTCTGGTAGTTAAACCTTAGCTAGGTCATAAATTACCCAAGTAGACACCCAATAATCCATATTTCCCATGTTTGGACCCTAAGTTATGTTGGTAAGGTTGGGACCATTCCGCTTTCATTTCATTTTTGGTTGGTAATTAGGTAGCTAGAATTAACTTTGTTTGACGAGTAAGGTGATCTTCGATAGCTATGATCATATAGATTGAAGGAAGGGAAGCTTAGCACTATCGGCTAGTTAATCAGATGAGCATTTAGGTAGAAGTATTCCCGGCCTCAGCCTCCCTTATTAATCATTGGGGTAGCAGTAGTCCTAGCCTCAACCTCCCTTATTAATCGCGTAAATAACCAGCTAGTAGTAGTCACGAGCTCGATCTCCCTTATTAATCAAACGAGTATTCGGGTAGTAATAGTGTAAGGACCCAGACTTTGTACAACTCAATGGATCTTGGCATTTTGGGTCTAGAAAAGTTTTGGATCAAAGTGATGCTCCTCGGGAGCCTTCACAGTCCGTGTAAGGCCTTGTTGGAGTGACCCTTGGCATTAAGAGGAGTTTTTGGCTCTTAAAGTGGAATTTTAACTAAGGC
>JAOTQJ010000091.1:13049641-13078142 GCA_025642045.1 Solanum sejunctum | reverse complement strand
CCGTGTAAGGCCTTGTTGGAGTGACCCTTGGCATTAAGAGGAGTTTTTGGCTCTTAAAGTGGAATTTTAACTAAGGCACACCACACATCGACCCCTCATGGCCTGTGTGACACTTCACGGATCGTGTGATGGCCTTGGTCTTAAAATCCCACCATTTGGGACCAAGGCATTTGGTATAGCCCCCTCTCACGGACCATGTGGTGCCTCACAGTCCGTGAGGCCATTCCGTGTGGAATCCGGAGTGAAATTGTTCTAAGTATTGGATCATTGTTTTGGAACTTCGTCATGAAGAATTTTCTATGTGAAGTGTGACAGAGGAGTACACAGGTTATATAGCTTGGTACGACTCATGAAGTAAATCGTATGGGCATTGTCGTCAAATTTTTCTAAGTATAGGATCTTCAAGATCAAGCTAAGTTCACTTTCAAGCCTTCAATACAAACTTATTGATGTTGTTTAGGGTCATCGTAGGTCTCCTACATCACTTCAATTTCAAAGGAATTTCATTAGCTAAGTTTTTCATAAGAACCGATAGAATGGTCAACTTTAAAGGCTCATATCTCTTACAACAAAATGAACCAAGTGGCCCATGACCTATCAAATTAAATCTCTTTGAATTAGCTTTCCAACAAAACTAGTTTCACCTCATCCCAATTTGGACCAAGAAGTTATGCCCATTTTCGTAAAGCCCATTTGTGTAGTGTTTTCTGAGAAATGACTAAGTAAGGCATTACAGAAGGGTTTTACGGTCCGTGAAACTTGTACATACCGTGAGAAATCTTCACAGGACCCTTGGTAAGACATGTTATTTTACTTCATTAATGGTATTTTTGTAATTGTGACTTCTCCTAAGGGTATTTTATGACTTCCTATGCTATCCTTAGGCCTCCTAATGACCTAAACTTTATTCCTCTCATTCAAATTCATTCCTCACATTTAAAGTTCTCTGAACTCTCTCCAAAAAACTCTCTCAAGAACTCTTGTCAAGACTAAGCTTGGGGATCAAGGGGAGGCTCATTCTTCATCTAATTTCTTCCTATTTCTTCTTAGTTAGCTAAGGTATGTGGGTTTTATTCTTTGTCCCTTTCAACCAAGAAGACCCAAACTCTTTTACACTCAAGTTCATGGAATTTTGCTTATTTTAAATATGAGTTTTCAATATTATGATTTATTAAAATTGATTGATGTATGAGATATGCTTTATTGATGATTTTAAGTTGGTTAAAGCCCTAATATGATGATTTACATTGAAGTTATGAAGTTATGAAGGTGCATGTCCCATGTAAAGCTTGATTTATGCATGGGTAACCTATATTATGATTTAAATGTGAATTTTACTTATGTCGTTACTTGAATTTCACAATGTATTGTTGATTTAAGTTTGAATCCCTATTACCCATGCCTTTCTAATCTCATTCATAGCATATGCATTCATATAAATGGGATTTTTTGAAAATTATGAAGTGGGTTAAGCCCAACTACATTTATGTAAATGATTTTGGCATGATATTGGTTATGACAAGAATGTGAATCACATATATGTCTATTGATTATGGATCTTTGAGCATTTAGGTTGCTTGCACCATTTTGTATGTATGAATGAGCTATTCCTATGTATGAGTATTATCAATTATGAATTATGATTTGATAATTGAGCCTAAGTATGAATTATTATGAATGGTGTTTGACTTTTGAGCCTATATATTTATTGAATGGATTTGAAATAACTATTGCTGCTTTCGAAAGCATGTATATAAGTACTCTTGTGGGATGTTTGACTTAGAACTGATGGATTGGGGGCACTCTCCTTTTTCTTGAACTATGTGCCAAGCATAGGTATATGTGAAAATCCTATCTGAAATAGGGATGCCCGTAAAGAAGGTTGCTTCATATGAAATAGGGTTTCCAACAAGGTGAAGTATGATATGATATGATATAATGTGAAAAAATCTTATATGAAATGGGGGTGCCCGTAAGGAAGGTTGCATCATACGAAATGGTAGTACCCGTAAGGTGAAGTATGGTTTACCTTTGGCAAGTAGACCACCTCTTTACCTTGAAGGGATTTCACTAGGATTCCCAGTAATACCTCGCTTGGCCTTACTCTTGTCGGTTGAGGTAACATCTCCACTACATATATGCATCATGAATTTCATAGCATCTTGTTATACTACTTTTCTTTACTATATATATCTTTCTATATTATATGCCCTTGTCATATAACATTGAATGCAAGTTTGGTAAGTCATATGCATTGCATTCCTGCATGCTTAGTACATTCAAACGTACTAACCATACTTTTGCCTACATGATCTAACCATGTAGGGACAAGAGATTACCTTCATCCACCGTTTGACAGCTAGATCAGATTTGAGACATTTTTTGTGGTGAATCCTACCTTCCAAGGACATGCCACTATTTCTCTACCTCTGAAATCTTGTTTATGTTATTTACTTTGAGGGTGAGCCTAGACATGTTTTGGTCCGCCGTCCTATCCTATGACTAAAGGAATTATTAGACATCTTATAGACTCTTGTCGGATTTATATCTTATATGTTGTATTTGGAGCCTATGATTATAGTTGCCTATTTGATATGGTTATTATGAATTGATTATAAGAATTATGATAAGTATATATGCTTTGATGTGGAAATGTAGAAGATCCTAAGTCCCAAATTGCCCCATAGAGTGATTCATACTTACTTGCCCCTTAGTCTTTATGTGCTACGTGTTATGTGAATCCATGTTAATCCCTTCCCTTATGATATCCCCATAGCATCATTCCTACTTTTCTATCCCTTAGAACTATATGTTTACTATTTGTATACGCTTTCGAACCGATGATGTGAATATGGATATTTTGAGGCTTGTTTGGGAACTCTCGGGTTCCTATTTTCCATGTCACTCCTAGAGCCTAGGTCCATATTCTGATAAATTGTCCCTGTCTCAGCCTCCTTTATTAATCCGACGAGTATTTAGGTAGTAGCGATCCTGGCCTCGAACTCTCTCATCATTTGGGTGAGCATCCGGGTAACAGTACGTAGTCCCAGCCTTAGTACCTAGTTCACACATGGTCTTTCATCCCCAGACATTCATGGTTCGGGATTCGATTTAGTTCATCAGTTTTCAGTGTGGCAGACTTAGTATTTTCTTAGTGTCCATAGCTGTAGGTATTTTATTTCTCACCAAGCTTTAGAAGACCCAGCTAGGTGTAAATAGCATATCAACTCAGTCTGAATTATCCCTACTTGTGCGATTGTTCATTTATTTTACCTTTTATAGTTACTTGTCTCTATTTTAGGTTTATTTCTCTCTTTTGCATATTGTTTTTATCTTTCCTACTCTGTCAGCCTATGATGCCTACTGAGTATCTATTATCGTAATACTTATACTACACTTTGCATCTACTTTCGAGATGCAAGTCCGAGCACCGGTTAACAACGTTGATTGATCTAGCCTATTTCAATCTACATTGAAGACCAGGGTGAGCTTTTGGCATACTAGCTAGATCTTGTTTGTATTCTTGATCCTCTTTTGGGACTTTGACTCTTTATTTTGTTATAGTAACTCTGTCATAGTGACTTTCGGGTTCTAGGAGGAATCTTTATATATATTAATTCAGTTTCTACTTTTATTCATCTATATTTTCTTATGTATGTTAGATTATGTTAGTTCCCCCTCCCCCTCTTTTTACACCCATTACTTATAGTTTTGGGTCACAGGTTGGCTTATCAATCAGCAAATTATGGCAGGTTCCTTTATGACTTGAGAAATCGGGTCGTAACAATTCAATTCAGTAAAGTAAATAACTTGAGAGTAATCTTCTTTCTAGTTAAATTAAGTAAAGTAAATACCTTGAGAATTAAATCTTCTGCTAAATTAAGAGTATAAATAAAGAGCGAGATATACTGCGAGCGAGTATCAACTAGATCCTGATGATAACATTATAGCAGCAGGTGCCTGCAATATTTTAATATTAGACTACCTTGGTTATTAATAAGAACATTGAACAACAACGATAGAAGAAGTTAAAACTAAATATTTAATATAGATGAATTGATGTGTAGATGCATTCAACTTATCAATTCCTTTGTAAGACTCACTATCCAATTTATAAACAGTGATTTAAGTTTCGGCAATTTTTGTGAGATAACTTTTTGTTCTTCTACTATTTTGTGAAATTATTTGAAGTGTTAAAAAGTGGAAAGGAGGCTTAATAAAATGGGTGTTTTGGCTCAAGTCAGACACTTTAAAGAAATGCTCAAAAAAAAGTGGTTTTCCATATTCAATTCTTGCATATTATTAAAATAACCAAATTAAATTATACTTCGTGTACTATGCATTCATCTCATCACCCTATCACTTCCTACCTTCTTTTCAGACCATATGTATAATCTCATTTCACTAGGAGTTTATTCAATTATAGTTTTTAATGCACTCACAGAAATCCCCTATTCAACATATGTTATTGAGGCTTCATATAATCGATTATGAGATTGCATCATTGCATTAAATTCTCCAATGATTAGGCATGATTGTGGACAGTACAGTACATTGTTGATGTTCGAAACTGATTATTCATACCTGACAGTAATATAGCCACTCACTGTAAAATAATAGTACTGTGGAAGTAAAAGTGAGACATCTTTTAACATAGAGAATGAGCCAGTAATCAATATTCACAAACAATAAAAATTAGTTACATTATTAAACAAAAATAAATTTATGTGCAGTTTACTTCACAAAAGTAAATAAAAGTAAATTAGTTAAATGATTAAACCCTAAGCCAAATGCTTTCTTGAACCCTAATCCCTATTGTCAAAAAAACTTACTTCTAACAAATCCCTATTTCAGAACACCCAAACTGTCGAAATATCTATTTTCAGAACACTCAAACTACTAAAATTCATATTTTCAGAACACCAAAAATAGTAAAATCCTATCTTCTGAGCACTTCAATCTTACTTCAAACTAAATGAAATGGAAAGCGTTAAGAGTTAAAAAGATGGAGAGCTAAATTAAACTGAAAGAGATGAGATCTTGAGAGCTCATCAGAGAAGAGGGAATCTTGATTCTGAGATGGAAATGGAATGAGATGAGAGTTTCATCGGAGAAAAGGGAGAATTTGATCAGACATGGAGATGGAAAGTTCCGTCAAAGAGTTTCATAGCAGAGATGAAAGTTTTGGAATGAATTTGTGCCCTAGAATATATGACTTTGTGATAATTTTTCAATAGACTTAATAATGAATTATAATATATGTCGCTAACAAATAATATATTTATTAATAATAAATTCTATAAAGGGAATTTTTATCACCATATAATATAAATTATATAAAAATATATTTAAAAGGCTAGCAAATATTTTTTTCATCGCTGATTTTGTCATGGAATACTAATTAAATTTATCATCTCTACTTTATTGCTAAATCCATAGGAAAAGCTAGGCGCTAATATTTAGCGAAGACATAAATTTTCCATCATGAATCTATTGTTATAACATAATTTAAAAAATTCTTATTATTCTTACTACAAAATGGCTATACTGTTTTGAATCTATCATTATTTAGTGACGGAATATCAACCGTCACTAAATGTTGTTCTTTTAGTAGTGCAACTAAGAGACATATGTGTCAAGAAATTAAAAGTCAATGTACATCAAACTTAAATGGACAATCAAGGAGAATTATTACTGAAACACAGGTACCTAATCTTTTCAAATTCTATTATTCTGTTACCTAATGTAATGTTATGTAGCTATTGGAAGATCTTATAGTATTGCATAATCACTGGGATATGTTTTCTTATATGATTGCATAATCACAGGGATATATTTCCTTAACTATATAAATCAAATTATCTGTAATTAAATGTAAAGATAGGTTTTCTTAGTTTATAGAGGTATCGCTTGTATATAGTATTGAGAAGTACCATCAATAAACGCAGTTCACTTGAATAATCTTAATTATATGGTATCAGAAAATGTTAAAAGAGATTGATATTTCTTTTGTCCAGCTATGGGAATTGAAGGATGCACTGATGAACTAGGGAATTTGCCTCAATCCAAAGTCACAAATGCTTCTCTCTATTTCTTGCATCTAGAGGTGGTAATAGGGCAGGTTGGTATCATGACCCAGTCTAGTCATGATGACGTCTATTAGATCCAATATATAGGGAAGCCAATTACCCAACCCAGGGTACCTATCCTAGTTCTCTAGTCACGATTCTAACCAATATTACCATATAAATAATTGAAACCTACCTAAAACCTAGAAGTCAACTATATAGAGCTACAAAAGACACACATACATATCATATACATATATCAATAACCATAAAAATATACAAAATCAGAGTGCCTCTGCAAATACATAATACTAATGTACAAGGACAATGTCTAGATACAAAACACGACCATCAGTAGAAAGGAGGCTATGAAGTAGCTAAAGCTGCCGGTGCTAACCTACAGTCTCCTGAGGGCTCTCGAATCCCTAATTCAGCAATCACATCCTGTTCCTAATTCAGCAATCCCTAATTCAGCAATCACAGCAATGTAACAAAACAAACTCAGATCAAGGCATAAGAATGTCTAGAAACCCTTAAACTAGTATCCATAATGTTGTTGCTTGCGCCTTGTAAACTTGATGAAAAATTTTCTACAGTTGAAAAGCGACAGATAAGATGAGTTTATATGGTATATGCATGTGCTTATTGGGAAAATTTCATATATATACAAAAAAGTAAAAAATTTGCCAAAAAAAATAGCCCATGCATTTTAAAAAAGAAAATTCTACAAAAGATATCCTAAGAAAGTCATGGGCTCAACATAACTCAAATAAGTCCAAGGCCATTATACTCTTTTTGCTCAAATCAGCCCAAGGCTGAAATTTTTACCTTTTTTCCTGTCGATCCAAATATACATGCGTAATGGTGGGATGTATCCATCACAGAAGAAAGAATCTCCCTCGCATCAACAATTTATCTCAAAATCAGATTATCAATCACGGGGACTCATGCCAAAAATAAAATCAACAGGGTCCTCAACACAAAACTCAATCGGTGCTCGATCCTTAGAATCTGCATCCTCCACCAAGTATCACAATCGTGACCACCAGGTCTCAAGTCAGAGAGGAGAATCCCCCAGGCTCGGACTCAATGGACATGGTCACCGGCTCTCAAACGATGACGGGGAGCATCATTTAGGACGAGATATCCAACAATCACTCACTCAACCAGCATAGTTAGATTTGGAAATCCAAAGTGATATTGTGACTAGAGTCAACATAGGCAACGATGCTCACAGTATGAGTATCTCTATCCATATGATAACCATAACCAAACCTCTACTTCAGATACCCAAAACCCAAATCCTACCAGCTAACAACAATAGACATGGTGTATATCACAATGATCAATACTAAAGTGTGTCTAATATGTTGTAACCCACCCCATCACAGGTGAAGAAGGTGTAAATTGACAACCCATCCCATCATATTGCAGCCTTTTTGCTACAAAGTATACCATCTAAGAGAACCATGTGTCGGCCTACCAAAAATGTGCCCTTCCTAAACACGGTGCCAACCCTCAGAACTTGCCTATGTAGCTATTGTCCCATCACAAATAGTCCAGGAAGCTCATTGGTTAGAACCTACAAGTCGCTAATAGGGTCACACCCCCATCTCTACCCTGCTAGTGGCTCAATAGCAACACCTATCGTATCATAGAATGCAAGGCTCCCTTAAGAGATCAACCATAGTCGCTCCCAAAACATGGCTTGTTTCCCCAGTCACTAATTAGTAGCACTAGTGCATAAGATATAACAATGATATATAGGATAATATAAGCCACAAGGCAGAACTTAATAGCAACTACAAGTACTCATAACAGATTTAGATACTAGAATCAGTGCACAAGGTAGCATGTAATCACTTGTCATCCTAAAAAGCAAGTATTTTACCGAAATATCAGGCCACACACACAAATACATGCAAGAGTCAAGCTTAGTGTACATACCTGTCACATGTCATCAGCCAAAACTAGGCCCTTCCTGGCCATTTCATAGTCAAATCATGTCAGAACTCAACTAATCTAGTAGCTACGGCCAACACAATACTAAATTAAAACTGTAATCCCATATCACTGTATATAACATATGCAAATATAAAACCAACTATATGCCATATATATTACATAGCTCAACCCATTCATAGTACAATTCTATATCTTTCCATAAAAATATCCAAACATTTCAGCTCAGTCTAAGGTTTAGAGAAAGCCTAGCCTACCTGCAACCAACATCCCGCGTCTCAAACTAGTCTAGCTGAGCATCCCCCTCAAAATTGCTTCTCGATGTTGCTCCATAGTTAAAAATTACTTCACAAGGCCAATACTATTATATTAGTTGTGACATCTTGAAAAAATAGGTGAAATTACATCAATTATGTCAAAAACTGGGAAAACGGTGCCCTTGCCCGAAAAACCAAACAAATCCCCGTAAAAAGTTCCCCACATCACCCCAAGTTTACAACTGAAAATTTAGCCCAAAACAGATCCAGAAGACCAAGAAGGCCCAAAATGGAATTAAAAATCTTTACCGAGAAAACATTCCCTTCAAAACTTTCTCAGTCCAAATTCACAAAAACTGAACAACTTCAGGTAACACCTAGTATACCACAGTGTTCCGCTTAGAATGTAGAACAATTTAGGTCCAAATTTCATTCAATTCCATCAAGGATCTATTACGAAATCAACACGTAAAGTCTTTCACAATTTTTGAGAGTAACAACAGCTAAAAAATAGCAAATTTACCTTGGAATAAGCACTGAATATTGAATATGAATTCACCATGACGTTCCTTGCAAAATTCCAAGTCACACGAACCTTGGAATTAGCAAAAATGGACTTGTAGAAATTTTGCGACTTGGGGAAGTTGGATAAATAAGCTAGTTCGCAAGTATTAAGGCCATATATAGGCCTCAACCCTTCTCGGTGAAATCGAGCCTAGGGCCGCGAATGTGGTGCTAAGCTCAGTCAGGCCTCCGCAAACATTCCTAAGGCTCTGCGAACCTGGTGCTCTAGCAACTCCTTATCCGCGATTGTGCCTCCCAAAGGATTAATTATCTGGTGTTGTACCATCTCACTTGGAAACTTCCATGGGCCATTCCCGAGACATCTGATGTCTGTTTTTCGCAAACGAATAGTGTAGCTATACTAATTTTAGCATTCCAATTCTAAGATACAGTCAAAATAACCAATGCTGCTACCTACAAAAAATTGAGTACCTCACTTCTTTTTGGCTAAAATTAGCTAAAAGTACTGAGGGGTAAACATGCAGTCGGATGTCCCCGTCAAATGGTGAATAGTCATTTAAGACTATTTTTGACATTTGGAAGCTAACCACGCTATCAAGTTTCCAACCCCGAGCCCGTTTATCTGGGTTTATATAGAAATATACTCTTTAGCTTTCAGTTGAACTTATTTTGCAACTTTTGGCTCAAATTTAAGCAGGGATCTGCCATGGCTGGACTAACCACCCCTAGCACAAATCAACCATTGTAAAACTAATAGAACTGTTAGAAGCGCATTTGAAACTATTGTAACAACACCAAAAAGTGCCCGAAAATGTGCCTCAAAAGTGCACAGATCATAATTTTCAAATATCTCAAAATCCGTGAATGATATCAAAAATCTGACTTCATATTCATGTTCAAAGGGTCATTTTGAGTCAACAATGGGTCTAACCCTGATTTAAGAGCAAACAATTAACAATTTTGATTTTTAAAAAATGCAATTTCTAGTGTTGTTTTTATGTCGCTTCTGCGACGCGCACTGGTATATTTTTGTGTGCATATTTTGGACTTCGGTCCAAGACTTTTAAGTCTTGGTCCTAAGTGTTTCCAAATGTGAAAATATCTATACTTAGCCAATTTTCACCCGCACATCATTCTAAACATTCCCCAAAACTCATTCAAACACTTGCAAATATTTTACTCCCAAACTCAAGTCTCAAAACCCTCTTTGGATCTAAGGATTTCGTCTCAAGATTCAAGTCTCCATATCCAATCTTTATCAAGTTCATCTCCAAAGCTATGGTATGTGAGTTTCTTTCATGGGTTTCAGATGATGGTCACACCCTAATAAGAAAGCAGTCGCTATCAGAAATCAACCTACTTGAGGTTAGGGTCGAATCCACAAGGAATACAGGGCTTGATTAGAAGACTTCACTACTAATCATTTCTAGTATTTATGATTACAATATCTAAATTGGAGGGGGATTGTGATTCAAAAACAAACTAAAACAAACAATAACTATAACGCAAGGAAACAAATTTTCGGAATAACTTGGGAATTGTGTTCCCCATGGTTCGTCGACTTGATTACACTAGATACATAACTATAATTGGTGAGTCGCATGTAAGATAGTAACTTCGATTCTTTTAGCCCTCTTGTGAAGGTAAAGGTCGAATTTCACCATGGCGCTTGGTTGGCCACCATGGCGTACCAACTAATCGTTACCAATAGTCCCAGTCAACCTCTTCTTGGTTAGGTTTAGTTGATTAGACGAGAATAAATCAATTCAATTCTATCATCTACTTCCCTTTTCCTATTCGTAACTTTCTTGGTCAGGATAGTGATAGAAGACAAGGTTTGGTGTTGGCCACTACCAAACAACAATAAAAATAAAGGGTAATAGATAATATATGCAAAACCCCAATCATAGAAATATAAGAAAACTAGGTTATTTCAAGTCAAGTACCCATGGTTCCCACAACCCAAAGTGGTCGGTGCTTAGCTACTCGTGGCTAAACAAAAACACATAAAAATGCATATAATAAACATAGTTGAGAGTTTCACCAATAACAATGAAGGAGATAGGCACCACAAGTTGTAAACCCACAAGCTTGATTGATCAACAATGAGTAAAAGGAAGATTTGAAATCCCCAAAATGGGTTTTCCCAGCGAGAACAACAAATTACCCTAAAAACCAAAGAAAAGCTTTAAAATGTAATAGTGAAATATCTACTGGTTGAACTCCCTAAATAAAACCTAACATAAACTGTATATAGTATGTGCAAAATAACCCTAGAATTTATACAGAAAAGACAGTTAGCAGTTCATAAATCTCATAATTACGACTCGTAAGATGACCTACAAGTCGTAGTTGGTGTCTCGAATCAGGTTCTTGGCATCTTTGATGAACTAGTACAACCGATAGGTACAAGTCATTGCTTGGGCTATGACTCGTACATTTGTTTTGTAGTCATGGTCTTCAATTTTTTGTCCAATATTTGAGCTCTCTGATTCTTGCTACAAGTCCACCTATACGAGTCGTAGTATGTATTATGACTCATAGGCTGGGCTCGTAGGGGTGACCTTCACTTGGAAAATTCTGATTTTTTTGTCTCTGATTCTTACTACGACATAATCCATGACTCGTAGTGTGAGCTACAATTCGTAGGAGGGCTCATATAGCCTATACTTCAGCAAAATCTGCAACTTTTCTTTAAATCCATGCCAATCTAACTTTTCTGCAAGATTAACACAAAAACATATCAAAACACTAAAAAGTCGCTTTAATAACTCACAAGATCCCTTTTTTCAGGTAACAAATGTACTATATTTTGACAGCAAATCAATATCCTCAACTTAGAATTATTGCTTGTCCTCAAGCAACAACTCAATTGACGCAGAAAAAGAAAAATATATAGTAACTTATGCTAATGGCATATATATCAACTCCTCTAATTCAGGTATCAAACTACCATTTTCAAAATAGGATTCTAAAATTATTTAGTAAACAGGAATATAATAAGATACGTGGCAATCCAACTTTGATAAGATAAGGAGCATCTACCATCCACAATCACTAGTATAGTCATATGCTACTCAAGTAGTTCAAATGCCCTCATTAGAAAGAAGTCCCTTATACGCTCTCAAGAACATTCAGAAATCAAGGACTGAGGAAATATTCTCACTCCCACAATTGAAACTCATGCACAATGACTAACACCATAAGCTTGCCCATGTACTCATTTTCGATTTGATGCCAAAGTGGATTTGGATCACTTTAGGACTTATTGGTTCGTAACATCGGCTCAGGGAGCTCTGGTATAGTATTTTAGGCAAATAGTGATTAAAAGCTATCCTTGAACCTTGTTTACCAACACTTTTTGCTTTCATAATCCAACCCTTTCAATAATTCTTCCCTTACTTCCCCATTTCAAGATTTTCCCAGGCTTGTTCTTTCACTTTTCAGCTGTATCTTCATTTTCAACTCATTTTTTCTAATCTTCTTAATTCAAGGCACTCTTTCTTTTCTTTTTCATCACTGGGCTCATGATCATTCATTTTCTTTCTTTTCACTCCAATTAACTACCTCATTTTTGTTACTTTACCTCAATAAGGGCCACCCTTAACTTAGGCTTTTAGCCTAAAGTGAAGTACACAATATCTATGCCTCAAACTAGGGCCACTAATGTAGCCACCCTTAACTTAGGCTTTTACCCTCAATCAAGGTTCACATGTTCAAGGATAGATCAGGGCCAATATTAGGGTACTTCATCTAACGAGGTAAAGTCAGCAAGGTGTCAAGAAAAAAAACATGAATATATGAGAAACTCAAAAATTTGGAACAAGGGATTCACTAGTTCATTTGGTGGGTAATTTAGGCAAAAGTGAGCTTACTATCAGAACAAAGGCCTAAGATCACTTCCAAATCAACCAAATCACCAAACCAACCTTAGAGTACTAGGGCAAGTTCTGAGTCAATACAACGATACGTGAATGCATCAAAATAAGTTCACAACACACATGACAATTGCATCCACAATCAAGTATAGACTCACAGGTCATGCTTTCAGTCTCATCTTACATTCATAATATCAGAACATACATTGCCATACACTCAAAAATGTATGAATGAATCAATAATCACAACCTCAAAAATTTTGATGGTACCTAATTTTGCATCAAAAGTTTAAAGAAAATCTAAGAACTATATATATGCCAAAAGATAACATTACTATGCATTTACAAATCATCTATACTTCCTAAAATATGCCACTTCAATAGAAAATAAAACATCCATAAGGAAAAAGAAACACGGTAAGAAAACCTTAGGATCTAAAATACGGGAAGTTATGGACTTGAGGCTACTCAGACTTCACCTTAATCCATAACTTCCACCATCCCCACCAAAAGATGATACTTTGTCCTCAAAGTAAAGACAAGAACAAAAACCAAATGTTATATCATAGAAATATATACATACATCCATTAAAAATAAAAAATAAACATTCAACGTAGAATTAAAAATAATATTCAACATAAACATATTTAAACACAACCAAAAACCAATATAATCAAAAGATAAAACAAAATATCTAACATAACAAAATGAGCACTGGGTCAAAAGAAGTCAAACATTAAGGTCCATTAAGTACCGATCTCAGGCTAGTCTATGGGGTCCTAGGGCTGTTTCTCCATCTCTTCCATAGCACTAGAAGTACCCTCTCCAAGTGGGGTGTATTGTGCTCTCTCTCTGAATAGCCGCCAATAAAAGCGACTCCTACACCACCTCCTCGGGTATGGGCTACTCTTTTTGTCTTGGCTTCTTTAGGGTTAGCTTTGGGTCAACGTGTTCGAGGGGCCTCTTCCCTCGGGTGTCTGGATGGTTGGCGAGCCAATCAAAGGCCTCATCTCCTACCAGTGCTCACTTCGGGGCTAGAATAGGGGCTGCCAATATCTATAATAATTCATCCTTGAATTTAGCAAACTCCTCAGTAACTGCGCTCGTATCGGCAGGCCTAGCTCCCTCAAGCCTCTTATGAACTCTGGCCTCAAATTTATCGACCCTGGCATCCATTACTCGGACTTCCTATCAACTAAATCTCGAGCATGTGCCTTCATCCTCTCTTTGGAGTCCTAAATAGTCTGGTCAATCAATATTCGAACCCGCACTCACAACTCACATAGCCTGCCCTCTACTATAGTCACTCTGCATAATAAATCCTGAAATGCAATAGTAGAGAAAATAGGGTCAACCTATAAAGAAGGTGCTGCTGTTATTAGAGTACTGGAGGATAGTGTAGACTCAATATCAACCATAGGTCTGGGCTTTGTAGTAGCCGAAGTAGTACTGGTAGTATCTAGAGGTGAACCTAGCATCTGAGGCTCTATTGGGAATGGCTCTAGCGTAGGAAGTGGGATATCTCTCTGTAGGGCAATTGGGTTTCATCAGCCTTGATTAGGTTACGATCCATCGTACACAGAGCCTCTACATGAGGGTCCAAGTAAAGAGAAACCATTACACTTGCTTTCTTGTATAATCTATGAATCAGACTGGGGAATGTCAGTGCTTGATGAGTGCGAACTGCTGACTCATAGATCTTTTCTGCCAAAATGCGAGCCCAATAAATTTCATATCCTACGGAGATGCTTGCGAACAACACGACCCTCTCTAATGTGATCACATTATCTATGAATGTGGACCTGATGTGTATCTGGATAACAGACTACCAAAACTTTGCCCTAAATAAGAGATGGGCCTTCAGAATATGCTTGGCATGATCTATAACCCATATCGGCTCAACACTTTCCTCACAAATCTGGCCTGCTAACCACCTTAATAACTCCGTTTTCAGCCCAGTATCATTTGATTAACTATTTTTCTTATGTTTGCCATCCTATGGTCATATTCTGCTGTGGAGTATGGGCCTCTGTAATTTAGTCTGAATTGCACCCTTCGAATAGTCTCTGCTGAGATGTCAACTATATCACCCCTGACCATGAATTCACTCAATTGTGGTGCATCAATGGGCTTCATGAGCCTCAGAAGATTGTGATGTATAGTAGAATAATAAGAAGCATAGAATTCCTGGACCAAGTAAAGAGCGTACTTCCCCAGCACTTGTGATAAACATCCTAATCTATGACGGTCAATGTCAGTTTCTAAACTTGGCATGCCTTTTATCCTTTAGTCTTTCAACCTTGCTTCTTGTGAAATATCCACACCATCCTCCCTTGAATCTTAAGTTACAGTCCCTTATCATAGATCTCTTTCATTCCAGGAACACAATATCTTGTGTTTTGCTGATCAATAGAGGTGACAGTGTAAGAAGAATCAGCTGGCTATGGAGGAGTGGTCTCTTCAGGGTGGGTTTGACACTTCAAGAAAACCAGAATCAGAAGTGGATTCATTATCATTTGACCCATCTTCTTTATCCTCCATATTAGATTGGAAGGAGTTATTCACTTCCCTAGGTACTCTGGTTGATTGTGATCGTGTCAAGGGCATATTAGCCTCAAGTTCAGGGTGCACATTCATTTCTTCAGTTGATTGCTCATCCTCAAAAGTGTCATCCCTCAGTTGGTGTCTGCGGGCTGGGCAACAACTCTTTGCCCTCTTGGACACATTGTCTCTACAAAACTATTATATACAAAAGCCTGAGTACCTGATGTTTTGTATCAGCACAATAACATCTAAAATAATCAAGCAACTAACTATAAAATATCTTAAGTAAAGATACTCAACCAGGTTCAGAGCTGTTAAAACTAGGTTACCTACGAGTCATAGCCTTTGTTCATGTCCCACTAGAGAGACATTTTGATAATTCAGATAAGAGTCACGAGACCATATTATGACTCATAACAGGTGCTACAAGTCATACGCGAATCTTGCATGAAAAAGGGTTAAGGCACCATGGGTAACTTTTGCCTTTTAAGAAGGACCACCATGACTCGAAGAGAGACATATGACTAGTAGTGGGTCCTCATGGCAGAAAACAGAGAGCCTGTGGAGTATCGCTAACCTTTCCACAAATACCAACAACAAACCAAGAAAACATTAAAGGTTACAACCATAAAAGCATAGGCAATACAACTGTAAACCATAAGGACTCATCATTACCAATCTTATCAAAACAAAGCATGAATTCTCCTTAGCAGTTCAAAATTCTTCTAAACTTATTAGCATCAATGCACGCTGATAATAAAACTATACCACCCCTCAACCCAATAATTTCAGTCCTATGCGAGGTTCATTATGATATATAAAATAAGCAACACACACACATGGTCATAACATTGGATATCAAATTCACCAAATAAGGGCAAGATTTAAGACTCAGCCATTTATAAAGACATTAACAATTGTATATCATATTCTCCTAACGATCACAGGTACTTTTGTATGGTTATACTAATCATGATCTTGAGTCCTTAATTCAATCATCCATCAGACAAGAAATTTTTCATAGATAAACCAAAATTAATTGCGAGAACTTACCACATGAATGAATGAATAAACTATAAGGAGAAAAATTGGAAGAGTTCTTTAGTGCTCAATTCACTTGTTGGGGAATTTTAGTGGTTGAAAAATGTGAAAATGAATGAATTAGTGAAAGGGAATAACGGGGGGGTATAAACTGAAAGGGGATGCTTCATGAAGGGACATGAATAACTAACAGAAGTTGGTCTCTTAACATTCACAATGTTTCACCCTTTGAAATTCTACAACTTGGTCTTACGAGACCCAGACTATGAGTCCTATGATGACATACGACTCGTAGGTCCTGATCTCATAGCAGACTCGACAATTAAAAAAAATTGATTTCATACTTGAACACTATGAACCCCATTTACAACTCATAGGGGACCCTATGAATTATAAGGTTGGCTCGTGGTGTGTTTGCCAGCTTCTGATACTCACTATTTTCCTTTATGAGGGATGACTACGAGTTGTAACATTCACTACGACTCGTAGGCCTGCTCATACGAGCTGCATCCGAACTCAATTTATCCATTATTCATACTTTGTTTGTTCCTGCAACCTATTACCTAAAATACACCAAAATGCCAATTGACACTACTGGTTCATAGTCTCAATAATCACAACACAATATTAATTCACTGATCAAGAATTAAAATAGATAAAATATCTCAAAATAAAGCAACACACAAAAGATGCTTAGGTTGCCTCCCAAGAAGCGCCTTGTTTAATGTCATGGCTCGACTTTGTCATCTTTCTTCATCAACTATCATCGAGGGTCCACACCTCACTCTTGCACTCATCTGGGTGTTTCATGGATTGGCTAATATCAAACATAACTTCTGCATCATTAACCTTGAATCGCAGTTGACCTGAATCCATATCCACTAGGGCTCTCCCAGTGGCCAGAAATGATGTCCCCAAAGTAATGGGCACCTCAAAATCAACTTCGCAGTTGAGGATCACAAAATCTACCAGAAAGATGAATTTATCAACTTTAACAAACATATCCAAAAGGATTCCCTTCGGCTTTTTAATGGTTTGATCTGCTATAAGCAACCTCATTCTTATCAGGGTAGGAGTACCAAGGCCAAACTTTTTAAACACGGTAGAGGCATTAAATTGATGCTTGCTCCTAAGTCGCATAATGCTCTTGCAAATTTAACGTCACCGGTAGTTCAAGGGATGGTGAATGCCTCGGGGTCTTCTCATTTTTGCACAAGGTATTTGGTCATAATCGTACTACATTGTTGGAGCTCTTATGAGAACTCTTAGCTCAAACTGCATTTCTTGCTGACCAAATTCTTCATATGTTTGGCATACCCAGGCATTTTCTCCAAAGCCTCTAGAAGGGGGATGTTGATGGAGAGTTGCTTCAATATTAAGAGGGAGTGTTTGAATTTACCTGCCTCTTCATTTTTCTTAACCATCTAAAGGAAAGGAGGAGAAGGTTTGGAAAGTGATTGTAATTTGTCATGCTCCCTTACTTCTTCTTGTTGCATCCTAACAACCTTTAGATCTTCTCTCTCAACCTCAACTTCACCACCAAGACCCTTCTCATTGACTTCATCCACAACCATCGACATAGGGGGATCTACTATGCTTTTGCCACTCCTACTCATCACTGCCATGTAATGCCCTTGATTTTTGGGATTTTGAACCATCTTGCTTGGTAGGGTGCCCTTTTGGCGTTGGTTCAACTATGAAGACACTTGTCCAAATTGTTGTTCAAGTTGCTCGACTGTCATCGAGTAAGACTCTTTTTTTGGTTAATACTTGAAATATCTACTTTCACTCCCTTTAAAGTCTCATCTTGATGGCTGGCATGTTTCAACAATTTTTCAAAGATATCTTCAATCCTAGAGTTACTTAACTCGGCCTCAAGGTTGTGAGGGGGCACATAAGGACCATTCTTGTAGCCCTCTCTTCTCCCACAATCTGCATTTGGCACTTTCTCTCTCTCATAGTATCCATCCCAATTATCTCTATACATCTAATCACGATTGAAGTTCCGACCTTGATTCCCAAAACCTTGCCTCCAATAGTCTGGATTGGACCCTTGGGGATTGTTACGAAAACCTATAACTTGGTTGCTTATGAAACATGCATCCTCATCAAAGAATGGATCATCATAGGTAGGATCCTTCGGAGGTTAGTGAGTGATCATATAGATGCTTGCTTGGTTTTGATTCAAGACTAAGTCCATGCTTGTGCGAAGTTAAGCAAGTTGCTCCATGATCTCTTCGTTCACCTTTGCTTGCTCATTGTTAGTATTGAGCACGCAAGAAGGTTTCATCACACCTCACTATCATTGCACCCATGCTCTATTTATTTTTGAGCACTCATTCTAGTCTTGCGGCTATCAATGCAAAAGGTTGCTCTAGAATCATGTCTTCCATGATTGTATCAGTATAAGCTTGACTATTCTTGTCAATTGCCCGATAGAAAATTTCGACCAAGGCATTATCAACAATCTTGTGATCGAGAACCATCCTCAAGAATTTAGTAAACCTCTTCCATGTTGTGCTTAGAATCACCTGGCAATTGCTCAAAGTTGTTGATTTGGTCCTTCAGCTTCAACTTCTTAGATCTTGGGAAGTATCTTTCAAGGAATACCCTTTGAAGTTCAGCCCAACTTGTGGTAATGCCCATAGGAAGCTCAGATAACTATACAGCTGCATTGCCAGTCAATGATAGTGAAAACACTCCAAACCCAACAACATCAAGAGAAAGGTTTTGTGTCCCTATGACACTTTTACACACAAACACAATATTCTGAAGATGACAGTGAGGATCCTACGAAGGTAGCCGTGTGAATATATAGTGGTTTTGGAGCATTGGGAGCAATCCACTTGATACCTTGAACTTAGTATCTGTCGATAAAGAAGGCAGTTCTATAGAACCGATAACATCTATAGCCATAGGGTTCAAACGATATTGATTCCATCCATAAGCATTTTCATTGAAGTCTCTGATCTGTGGCCTGTTACCCCTTTGTGGTGGATTCTCTTCTCTCTCCATATCCTCATTCATATGCATATCCTCCTCAACCTCAATGTCCTCATTTACTTGAGCCATCCTTCTTAGTAGTCAATGGATCTCCAAATTTAGTGGATCTAAGGGATTACCTTGGCTCCTTGTGTTGGATATACAACCTAGTACACCCTATAAAAGATATCAAACAACAAAAACAAAAGTAAAGTACAAAAGACTCTAGAAATTAACACTAGAACTAACTACTAGTGAAATCAAATCCAAACCTAGTTGTATTCCCCGGCAACAGCGCCATAATATTTTTTATGATGGTCACGCTCCAATGAGAAAGTGGTCACTATCAGTAATTAACCTGATTGAGGTTAGGGTCAAATCCACAGGGAATACAGGGCTTGACTACAAAACTTCACTACTAATAATTTGTAGTATTTATTACTATAATATCTAAATGGGGGGGGGGGGTTGTTATTCAAAAATAAACTAAAACAAACACTAACTATGACGCAAGGAAACACTCAATTTTGGGAACAACTTGGAAATTGTGTTCCTCATGGTTCGTCAACTTGATTACCCTATATACATAGCTATAATTGGTGAGTCGCATACAGGATGATAACTTAGGTTCTTCTAGCCCTCTTATGAAGGTGAAGGTCGAATTTCACCATGGGCTTGGTCAGGCACCATGTCGTGCCAACTAACTATTACCAATAGTCCCAGTCAACCTCCCCTTGATCAGGTTTGGTTGATTAGACGAGAACACATCAATCGAATTCTATCATCTACTTCCTTTTTCCTATTCATCACTACCTTGGTCGAGATCATGATAATAGGTAAGGTTGGTGTTGGCCACCACCAAACAACAATAAAAATAAACGAAAATAGATAACACATGCAAAACCCCAATCATAGAAATACAAAAAAACTAGGTTATTTCAAGTCAATTACCCATGGTTCTAACAAACCCAAGTTGTGGGTGCTTAGCTATTCATGGCTAAAGCAAAACACACAAAAATACATATAATAGACATAGTTGAGAGTCTCACGAATAAAAATAAAGGAGATAGGCACCACAAGTTGCAAATCCACAAGCTTGATTGATTAATAATAAGTACAAGATAAGATTTGCAATCCCCAAAATGGGTTTTCCTAGCGAGAAAAATAAATTACCCTAAAAACCAAAGAAAAGCTTCAAAATGTAATTATGAAATATATACTAGTTGAAGTCCCAAAAACAATCCTAACTATATATAGTATTTACAAAATAATCCTAAAATTTACACAGAAAATATAGTTGGCAGCTGATAAATCTTGTAGTTACGACTAGTACGATGACTACGAGTCATAAATGAGGTCTCGTATCAGGTTCTTGGCATCTTAGACTGAACAGGTATGACCCATAAGTATGAGTCATTATTTGGGCTACGACTTATATGTTTGTTTCATAATCTTAGTCTTCAGATTGTGTCCAATATTTTGGCTCTCTGATTTTTTCTGTGAGTCCACTTATATGAGTCATAGTGTGTATTATGACTCGTAGGCTAGGCTCATAGGGGTTACCTTCACTTGGCAGATTTCTAATTTTTTTAATCTTTGATTCTTGCTATGAGATAATCTACAACTTGTAGCGTGAGCTACGACTCATAAATGGGCTCGTATGGTTATGCTTTAGCAAAATCTACAATTTTTCTTTAAAATCATGCCAACTTAACTTTTCTGCAAGATTAACACCAAAGCACATCAAAACACTAAAAAGTCGCTTTAAGAACTCACAAAATCTCTTGTTTCAGGCACCAAATATATTGTATTTTGACAGCACATTAGTTCCTTTCACCCAAGATACCCAAGCTCTCTTTACTCAAAATTGTATGATTTAAGTTGATTTATTCATGGGTCTTATTCATTATGAAATTCACTGCACGCTATATTGGGGTTTATGAAATTGTGACTGTTTTACTATGTTTGGAGCTATGAATCTAAGATCTATTGTGAGAATTGATGAAGGGTCTTGATGTATATTGCTTAAGGGTGTTACCAAGTATCTATTGATGGCTTTACACTGATTTTTCTAGCATGATTTCACTCTTGAATTGCATAGTTTTACACTAGCATTACACACCCTCTAAATATTTGATAAAATATCCGATTATAGATTCTTGAGGAATAGAAGGTCCAACGTATGTCTTATGAGTTGAATGACTATATGATGATGAAATGATAATAAAATGATGATGAAAAGGAATTTATATGTATGATAATGAAAGGAGTGTATATATATATGATATTATCTCTATAAGTGTTGGGGATAACCAAGCCTAGCTCGTGGGGTTGTAGCCCCAGGTAACCTATCAAGCTGTTGGTACATTGGTCACCTAGATCAGGGGATGGTAGGCCTGAGTAACCTTGTTGGAGGTTGGTACCAATCAATCTTGATGGGGGATTTGTACTCCATCAACCTCAGTGGGGGGTTTGTACTCCATCAACCTCGGTGGGGGGTTTGTACTCCACCAACCTTATGAAGCGGTTCGTACCTCATGCGCCTATCCAAGGGGGTTGTAAGCATTAAGTTGCACTATAATGGTCACTCCTTACACTCATATTATGATCTACATTAGCATGGTTTTACTTCAAGCATTATTCATTCATTCTATATTATTAGTATGCTATCTATTGCTTATGATTATGCATTTTGTCGATAATGCCTACCTCTTGTTGCATTGCATCCTATATACTTAGTACATTCAAAAGTGAGGACGTTACTTATGATCTCTTGCTATGTATTAAGACTTTCTCTCTTGACTTATATATTGACTAGACGGGTGAACTCGGTTGCTTTGTCTTGGCCCCGCTCATATCTGTGTAGTAGAGGTATTATTGGACATGATATATATTTATGTTATAAGCTTTGACTCTATTATCTCTTGATGTTTATGATATGGAAGTTTACCTTAGCCCTAATTCCCCTCATTTATGTTTACCTCTTATTGTTATTCCAATTGCTTCCGCGACCAAGGATGTGTAATGATATTCTATGATACTTGTTTGGAATTCCTTTAGGTTCCCCATTTGCCGATCACGTCTAGGTCCTAGGCTTGGGTCATGACAAAGGTGATATCGAGCATTACGTTGTTAGATCCTCGGTGTCCAACATATTGTGTTGATTAGAGTATTATTCATGGCTGTGTTGTGCACCACAACTATGAGTAGGAATCTATAAGATGTTTCAGGAAATGTTTCCCTTGTTCATGTAAGTTATGCTATAGAGTTAAAGTAAGTTTTCCCCCTTAACAGTTGTTCTTTGCTATGCTAGATCATGCCTAATACGAGGGAAAGACAAGTTGGCATGCCCGAGAAGCAACTGGCTAATGGAGAGCTTAGGGATGCTCTCACCTTGCTTGCACAAGTGGTGGCTAATCAAACCAACCAAGGGGCCCAAGCCCCTCATGATCCTATACCGGCCTCTCGGGTAAGTGACTTCATAAGAATGAATTCTCCAAAATTCCATGGATAAAAGATGAGTGAGGACCCCCAAGAGTTCATTGATGAGGTCTATAAAGTTTTTTCTATCATGGGTGTTCGGAGGATAAGGCGGAGTTAGCGGCCTACCTGATAGGATCGAAGTTAGAAACAATACAAAGATGGAGTGAATATTGGAATGCAAAAGCAACAAGAAAAAAAGAAAGATAAAAACTACTTAAAGATATGGGAAATTCAAAAGAAATATCGAAGAATTTCCAATAAATTGATATTCTAAGGCCTTGACAAGATCTAAGTAACAACATAAAGATTCATGGAAGAAATCTAACGCCTTTACTTGAGAAGTCAAATCAAAATGTTAAATTCAGATCTTGACTACTTTATGGGTAACTAAAGACAATAATTATCATGTAAACTAATCACCTTCTAAAGAATACCAAAAAGAAATCAAAGATATCATAAGAAGAAAGTACTTTATACCTCAAACTATGAGCTAGTAAAGGTTTACAAATAAATTCTCAAAGAACAAGTCACAAAGGTTCAATAGAACTCTCTCTAATATTATTAATATCAATCTAATTGTCTTTAATGAAAGAAAACATACTCCTATATAAGTGTCCTTGGACATCCAAGACTCCTTAGGTTAGGCCTAAGGAGTATCCAAAACCTAGAAAGAAAATTACAAGATAAATCCTACTCTAGAAAGGAAATAAAGTTACCTTAACTAGGAATAGATTTAGTAGTTCTAGGAAAGCAATAAATGGTACTAGGATACCTTAAATAGAAGAAGGAAAACATTAATAACCTATATATAAATAAGGAAATAAGGTAAAACCTAACTAGGAAAAGAATCTTGACAAATTTGGAAAGTTTGACTACTCTTCTCTGCAAACTTGGGCAGAAAGCAGCTTTTTATTGTGGTTGATTCTTGGACTCTTCTTGGCCTTATTTGCACAATATTTAACCCTAAAATTCTTTATCTTGGACTTGAATTTGGGCCACCAAAATAAGTATACCATTTGGACAATTCATTATTCTTGGTCTGTAGCTCTTCTTCCCCAACAATACACGTTTGGATCTGCAATTGAAGCCCATTGAGCTTATCATTAAACTCCTTGGTTTGAGATATTGTTATGGGCCTCTTTTGATCTTCTAAAGCTTCATACTTTTCATACTTTTCCTTCAACGGGGTAGAGCTTTGTATGAAGCTATCACTACCAACTCAAAAGGATAGCACAAATATGGTACAACCAATAGAAAGAGGAAAAAGGAGTCAACTGTGTGCTGCTTTAGGAAGAGTTCAAGGTGGATTTTCTTTAATCGATTATTCCCTCTTGAACTTATTGAAGCTAAGTTGGTGAAATTTATGAATTTGAGACAAGGGTCTATGAGTGTGAGGGAGTATGCCCTCAAGTTTACCCTACTCTCTAAGTATGCTCAGCATTTGATAGCTGACTCGAGATCTAGGATGAACAAATTTTTGATAGATATTTCTGACTTTGCTAGTGAAAAATGTTGATCCGTCATGTTGATTAGTGACATGGACTTATCATATTTAATGACCTACGCTAGCAAATGGAGGAGGAGAAACTGAGGAACAGAAGGGGGCATGAGGCCAAGAGGGCTCGTTTCGAGGGTAAGTTCCAAAGGAATGGCCAGTTACATCAAGGCCAAAGGTCTACTTATACATTTGATAAGAAGGTTGCAAATGATCTTCCAAGGGCCGAATATGTTAGGGGTGTGGATCCTATTGATATGTGTTCGAAGTGTCATAAGGGTCATGGTAGCACATGTTTAAAGAATACCGATGCTTGTTATGGTTGTGGAGAAATGGAGCATAAGGTTATGGATTTCTCTCCAAACAGCAACAAGGACAAAAAGGTCCATCCACAAGGTGATAATGCAATCCCATTGGGGAGAGGCGGCCGACAAGATGGTGCCCCAAGGCACAACCGATTCTATGCTTTGTATTGGAGGCATAGGGTTGATGAAGTCCCCAATGTTGTTATCTATATGTTGAAAATCTTTGACTTTAATGTATATGCATTGATTAATCTGGGTTTCACTCTTTGTTTTGTTACCCTCTTTGTTGCCCAAAAGTTCCCTGAGTTGTTGCACGAGTCATATGAGGTATATACTCCTATTGGTGCATATATTATTACTTGAAGAATTTATAGAACTTGTCTTATTTGCATCTTGTATAAATCTTCCCTTGTGATCTTGTTGCGTTAGACATAGTTGATTTTGATATTATTCTTAGGATGGATTAGTTGCATGCATACTATGCTTCTATTGATTGTAGAACCCATAAGGTTAAATTACAATTTCCAAACAAACCACCCTTGAGTGGGTAGTCATGATATGGTGGTCAAGGATAGATTTATCTCTTGCATTAAAGCTCGTTAATTGATCTCAAAGGGGTGTCTTTACCATCTTATGAGGGTTAAGGATGCAGAGTTCAAGGTACTTCCTATAGAGTCAGTCCCAGTTATGAATGAGTTTCTTGATGTGACCTTTCTGGTGTTCTTCCTGAAAGATAAATAGACTTTGGCATAGATCTCCTCCCCGATACTCAACCCATTTCTATTCCCCCTTACCGCATGGTCCCATCGGAGTTGAAGGAGTTGAAGGAACAATTGAGGGACTTATTGGAGAAGGAATTTATTAGGCCTAGTTAATCACCTTGGGATGCTTCGGTGTTGTTTGTGAAAAAGAGTGATGGGTCGCTTAGGATGTGTATTGACTACCGGTAACTCAATAGGGTCACCATCAATAATAGGTATCCTCTTCTAAGGATTGATGATTTGTTTGACCAATTTCAAGGGGCTATCCATTTTTCTAAGATTGATCTTAGGTCCAGGTATCATCAAGTGAAAGTGAGGGAGTGTTATATTACCAAGACGGCCTTTCGAACTAGGTATGAGCATTACGAATTTATGGTGATGTCTTTTGGGTTGACCAATACACCGACCATCTTTATACACTTAATGAATAGGGTCTTTAAACCCTACCTTGATTCCTTTGTTGTGGTCCTCATTGATGACATTTTGATCTATTCTCGTGGTGAGGAGGAACATAGGGCTAATTTGATAGTAGTGTTACAAAGATTGAGGGAGGAGAAATTGTATGTTAAATATGAAAAGTGTAAACTTTTGTTAAGGTAGGTTGCCTTCCTGGGTTATGTGGTGTAGGGGGGATGGTATAAAAGTGGATCCTAAAAAGATTGATGTGATTTGAAATTGGCCTAGACCATTGAACCCATTGGATATTAGGAGTTTCTTGGGCTTAGTAGGCTACTATCAGAGGTTCGTGAATGGGTTCTCTTCTATAGCTTCCCTATGACAAAATTGACTCAAAAGAAGGTTAAGTTTGTGTGGACCGATGAATGTGAGAAGAGCTTCCAAACCTTGAAAGATAAACTGGTGTCCGCTCCTATATTATCACTAATAAATGGGCTTGAGGGATTTTTTGTGTATTGTGATGCTTCTAGGGTTGGTTTGGGTTGTGCATTGATGCAAAATGGTAAGGTCATAGCCTATTCTTCTAGACAACTCAAAGTGCATGAAAAGAACTACACTGCCGATGATCTTGAGTTAGCCACCATCGTGTTTGCATTAAAGATTTAACGATATTACTTGTATGGGGTACATATTGATATATTCACCTATCATAAGAGCCTCTAATATATCTTCACTCAAAAGGATCTCAACTTGAGGCAAAAACAATGGTTAGAACTTCTTAAGGACTATGATATGAGTGTGCATTATCATCCCGATAAAGCAAATATTGTGGTGGATGCTTTCAGTAGCGTGTTTATGGGTAGCCTAGCTTATGTTGATAATGGTGATAAAGAGATGGCTAGGGTGATGCACCAATTGGCTAAATTGGTAGTTAGGTTGGAAGAGGTTAGTAATGGGGGTATTGTTGTTGTTGATGGTTCTAGGTCTTCCTTGATTGATGAGGTGATAGAAAAACAAGATCTTGATCCCTCCTTGTTGGAATTGAAGGACTTGGTGAAAGAGGACAAGGTGGAGGTTTTCTCTCAAGGGGGAGATGGTGCCAATGCCTTAAGACAGACCCTAATAGCAATTGTCGCCTACTTCACTGAGTTGTGGTTCTATAAAGAAGATTTAGGTTGGTATATTGCATCAAGAGAAAGCCATATCTATATATAGAAAGGAAAATAAAAATTGTATACAGGTTCTTACACTTTCCTAATGATTCTAAGACCCGATCAACCGTGAAAGAAATGTCCTTAGGTCTTAAGTCTATAGCTCCATAGCTTGTGTCGCCAACATAGGGTAGAAAAGAATGCTTTGCGTGAACATCTCAATGTCCAATATAAAAGAAATCTTAGGTACTAAGGTATGTTGTGTGTGTTGAGTTTTGATGGTTTGATAGAAAAGATCCTTGATGAGGCCCATAACTCATCTTATTCTATCCACCCCAGTTCCACCAAAATGTATAGAGACTTGAGAGATGTGTATTGGTAGGGAGGCATGAAGAGGGACATTAGTAAATTTGTTTTTAGTTGTCATTGTTGTCAACAAGTCAAAGCAAACATAAAAGGTCGGGTGGCCTAACCCAAGACATTGATATTCCTACTTGGAAGTGGTAGGTGATTAATATGGATTTTATGGTTGGGTTGCCTAAGACTAGAAAGGGTTTTGATTCCATTTGGGTGGTGGTTGATAGGATGACAAAGTCGGCTCACTTTCTATCTATTAAGACCACATATGGGGCTGAAGACTATGCAAGGTTGTACATTCATGAATTGGTAAGGTTGCATGGGGTTTCTTTGTTCATTATATCGGATCGTGGGGCACAATTCACTTCACACTTTTGGAGGTCCAATCAAAGGGGTTTTGGTATTAGAGTTAAGCTTTCTAATGCCTTTCACCCTCAAACGGATGGCAAAACCAATAGAACTATCCAAACCCTTGAGGATATACTTGGAGCATGTGTGTTGGAGCTTAAAGGTAGTTGGGATGATCATCTTCCATTGATTGAGTTTGCCTACAATAATAGCTATCATTATAGCATCGGTACGGCTCCATTTGAGGCTCCCTATGGGAGACATTACAAATCACCGGTTGGTTTGTTTGAGGTTCAGATCTATCTATAGAAGCTCTTGAGAAGGTTCGAATGATTAGATAAAGGTTGAAGACAGCCCAAAGTCACCAAAAGTCCTATGCCGATGTGAGTACAAGGGATCTTGAACTCCAAGTTGGTAGTTGGGTTTATCTGAAGGTGTCACCCATGAAGGGTGTGATCCATTTTGGTAAGAAAGGCAAGTTGAACCCAAGATATGTGAGTCCTTATAGGGTGATGAGAAAGGTTGTCAAGGTAGTTTATGAGTTGGAATGGCCTATGGAAATGGATTTGGTTCATTCGGTGTTTCATGTGTCCATATTGAGAAAATGCGTGGGTGATCCGAATGCCATTGTGCCTCTTGATATTATAGGTATTGTGGAGGATAATTTGACATATGAAGAGGTTTTAGTTCAGATCTTGGATAGGCAAGTAAAAAGATTGAGAAACAAAGAAGTCGCTTCCATTAAGGTCCTTTGGGGAAATCAACAAGTTGAAAGTGCTACTTGGGAGGCCGAAGCGGACATACAAAAGTGATATCCTTACCTTTTCCACCCTAGTCAAGCCTAAGGTATTGATCTAAGTCCTCTATATGATCTCAAGTCTTAAGTTCAGCCCTCATGTCATTGCATATGTTCATGTTTAAATTGACTAAGTTCATGATGATTTTAC
>JAOTQJ010000091.1:13014977-13029570 GCA_025642045.1 Solanum sejunctum | reverse complement strand
CTATATATATATACACAGTAAAAAAATTTAAAATGTTTACATACATACATATATATATAGATATATATATATATATATATATATATATATATAAGATTTCACATTTGGAATATTTGTAGCAAAATACAAATTTATGCTTTATCTAGACATAAAAATTCTATTTGTTCTATTTTTTTCCAGGTCCTGGTAAAGCTTGCTTCTTACTTGGGTCTAATGTTAGTAGTTCTATGTTTTTGTTCTTCCTATATCAACACTTTTTTTAGAGTCATAGAGAAAAATCATATTTATATTGTCTTAGTTGTACTTATGACACAACTTGTATGAGCAACTTGTATATATGTTGATATAACATGATTTCAGCTCTTCTGTATAAAAAATAAGCAAGCAAAGATACATAATAACTAAAACAAGGAGTCTAGACCATAGCATGCCACACAGAGTAACTCATCAAGATATAAAGTGCACCAAACATATTATTTTCACTTTCCACATACAACACCTAAAAACAAGGAGATGATTCTTCAAAGTTAGTATTTAACATGTGGGATAGGGAAAACTAGGAGAGTTGACATAGTTTCTTAAATTTGGGTTCTTAAGAAAATTGCAGAGGCAAGGCTTTTACTCCTTGCTCTTGCTGCAACATTAGGTAGATGGTGGTGGATTCGACGTGATTATGATAAGGCAACCACTCAGCAGAATTGCACTACATGTTACAACTACCGAGAAGTGTGCTTCAGAAAGAACCAAAACTAGAACTGTGAGAACTGCAAGTTTTGATCTTGTCTTCATTATTTCACGTGAAGAGAATTGTAAGTTGTTTTTTTCCCTATTTGCTTCAGTAGAGAAGAAAAACATAGAGGAATAGGACTTGAATGAGCTTACCCACACATTAATTTCAAGATATATGAAATTAACAACTTCAAAAATTATGTCATATAGATTACTACATTTTCAATAACCTAAACAGAGCATCTAAGTTTTGTCTTCATCGATTGAGGTTGATGGTAACAGATAAATAGTAGGTTGAGTCTAACATTTTTCAGTGAGATGAAAGAAAGCTAAAGATATGACAGATTAGTTGCCCAAACAATTTTAAGAAGAACAATTCTACAAGGGAAAAAGCAAAATATGCATAAAACAAGTAATTTTTTTTTATGAATAATTAGGGCAAGAGCTAGATACCATGCTAGTGATTTTAGAGTTTGATGAATTAGGGATCTTGAGTTAGCAAAGAAATTAGCACTTTTGGACTCTTTGGTGAATGATTATGCACTTTCTGAGGATTGAGTTGGATGTAATTGAAATGATCCCAAAAAGTGCCAGAAAATATGCCTTGAAAGTGCAGGGAATCGTAATTTCCATATATGTCAAAATTCATAGGCGACATCAAAAATTGAGTTCATATTCTTATTCAGAGGTCAAATTGAGAAAAAATGGGTCTAATCCCAATTTAAGAGCAATCGTAGCAAAATTTAAAATTCATAATAATATGATTTCTAGAGACGACCTGTGCCTCTAGCGTGACACGCCAAGGGTGCGCTACTTTGTAATTTTGTGCACTATTTTTCAAGTCTTTTGAGTCTTGGACCTAAGTGTTTCCATGTATGAAAGTACCCATACTTTGTCATGTTTCACCTTCATATCATCCAAGACATTCCCCAATACTCATTCAAACACTTAGCCAAATATGTCACTCCTAAATTAAAGTCTCAAAACTTATCCGGACCATAAGGTTCTCATTCAAGCTTCAAATCGCCATCTCCAATCTTCATCAAGTTCATCTCCAAAGCCAAGTTATGTAGGTCTCTTTTATAGGTTTCTTTCTGCCATGATACCCAAGCTCTCTTTTATTTAAAATTGCATTATCTAAAGTTGATTTACTCATGGGTCTTATCTATATAAAATTCACTACATACTATATTGAGGCTTATGAAATCATGATTATTTTACTATGTTTTGGGCTATAAATATAAGAGCTATGGTGAGACTTGATGATGGATTTTGATATATATTGCTTGATGGTGTTACCAAGTATTGATTGATGGTATTACATGGGATTTTCTTGCATGATTTCACTACTAAATTGCATGACCTAACACTAGCTCTACACATCCACCAACTGTTTGATAAAATGTACAAATTATGATTTTTTGAGGAATTGAAGGTCCAATGTATGTCTTATGAGTTAAATGACTTTAGGATAATGAAAGTAGTATATGTATATGATGATAATGAAAGGAATATATATATATGATGATGCTGATAGAAATATATGTATATGATGATGATAAAAGGAATTTATGTATATAACATTATCTCTATAGTGTTGGGGATGAGAAAGCCTCACTCGGGAGGTTGTAGGCCTAAGTAACCTTGTTGCGGGTTTCGTACCTTGATTGCCTCGCTCCGGAGGTGCCAGGCGTGTGCAACCTTGTTGGAGGTTTGTATCCATCAACCTTGTTGGGGGATTTGTACTCCATCAACCTCATGAAAGGGTTTGTACCTCATGTGCCTCTCCAAGGAGGTGGTAGGCCTTGGATTGCACTAAGAATGGTCATTCCTTACACTTGTAGTATAATCTATATAATCATGATTTACTCTAAGCAACATCCATACATGTCATCTTGCTATTATACTATCTATTGAGTATTTTTATGCATTTTTTCTATGATGACTATCTATTGTTGCATTACATCCTACATACTTAGTACATTCAAATGTACTAACTCATACTCTATACCTACATAATGTCACCATGTAGGAACTGGAGCACCGCTTGATCATCTTCGCCCTCCACGTGGCTAGTATGATTGTCTCTCAAGCTTGTTTTTGAGTCCTCCATTTCGAGGACGCTGCTTTTGATCTCTTACTATGTACTAAAACTATCTTTCTTTTATTTTATGTATTGACTATGAGGGTGAGCCCGGTTACTTCTCATGGCCCCCGCTCTTATCTATGCAGTAAAGGTATTTTTAAACATGTTATGTATCTATGCTATGAGCCTTGGTTATCTTTTTCTTGATGTCTATGATATGAAAGTGTTCCCTTAGCTCTGATTGTCCCAATTTACTATCTCTTGTTGTGTTTTATTGCTTTTGCGACCAAGGATGTGTAATGATACGTTAAGAGGCTTCCGAGGGGTTCCTTCAGATTCCCCATGCATTGTGTCATATCTAGGCTCTCGATTATAAGTTCTCGTTGACCACGACCTATAGGAAGTAGGCTATCTACTGCTTTTAAACCAGTTTGCATAGGCTCGTGCACTGATTTATGTTCAATAATCCATCGATCCGAACAATTTTTTGTCTTGAGCACTCCTCTCAATTAAAGGAAAAATGGAATTTCAATCTCAATTTGAGAGCAAAGTTTATTTCATTCCGAAATGCTCTAATTTGAGATTTATCAGATCAATCAAAATAAGAGGTTTTGTCATTATAGAACACAGAATTCTTTGGAAGCAATGATAAATAAATACAAATAGAAAGGGAAAAAAGGAAAGGGAGGAAATAGAAAAAAAATCAAAGATCAAAGTCATCCAAAGTTATATACAAATCACTACCCCTGCTTGACTCCGTTCATGATACCCGAAGGGGCATCACTCAATCCACCAAAGATTCCACTTTGAGCTTTTACGTTGAATAAAAGTCTTTCTAATACTCTAATATAAGAAAGATAAGACTTTTTCCTATCGAAGATGAAGGCAAGTGCTAGCGGGATTTGTCTTTGGCTACAATTCGATCTTCGATCACCAAAGAAAAGGCCATTATTATCTTCTTTACTTTGATTCCGATAAACTAATGACTTTTTGCTACAAACATCTTGCCAAATAGCAGAATCCATACCAACAAATAAACCACTAGGCTTGGGTTGTAACAATCTTAGTATTATAGCATAGGTTGTTATATTCACGGAGTCCAACACACCGCATCGATTAGCATTATATTCATGGTTGTGTTGTGCACCACAACTATGAGTAGGAGGCTATGAGGTGTTTTAGGAAATGTTTCCATTCCTTATGTTCTAAGTGATACTATAAAGTTGAAGTAAGGTTGAATCTCTCCTAACGAATGTTATTTTCCATGCTAGATCATGCCTAACATAAGAGGAAGAAGAGCCCGAACACCCTAGGAGTAATCGACTAATGGGGACCTCTGGGATACTCTCGCTTTGGTTGCATAAGTTATTGCTAACCAAGACAACTAAGGGGCCCAAGCCCCTCATGCTCCTACACTGGCTTCTCAGGTGAAGGATTCATGAGAATGAATCCCCTAGAATTTCATGGGTCAAAGATGAATGAGGACCCTCAAGAGTTCTGATGAGGTCTACAAGGTTTTAGCTATTATTGGTGATAGATTGGAGCAGAATGCAGAGTTGTCAGCTTGCCTAGTCTAGGAGATAGAACAAATATGGTTTAATCAATAGAAGGAAGAGAAGGGAGTCAACAATGTGGTGTTTTCGAAGGAGCTCAAGGTGGCTTTGCTTAATCGGTTCTTCCCTCTAGAGCTTAGGAAAGCCAAATTGGTGGAGCTTATGAATTTGAGACAAGGGTCTATGAGTGTGAGGGAGTATGCCCTCAAGGTCACTCAACTCTCTAAGTATGTTCCCCACTTAGTTGCCGACCCAAGGTCTATGATGAACAAATTTGTGGTGGGTGTTTCCGACTTGGTGAGTGAGGAATGCCATTCTGCCATATTGATTAGTGATATTGACTTGTCCCATTTGATGACCTATGCTAAGAAAATGGATGATAAGAAGTTGAGGAAGATGAGGAGTCATAAGGCCAAAGGGGATCATTTTGATAGTAAGTTTGAAAAGGGTAGCTGGTTCCATCAAGGCCAAGGGTCTTCTTATGCATCTAATAAGAGTGTTGCCATGACTTTCCAAGGGCCCAAGGTGCTAGTGGTGTGGATCCTTATGGTGGGTGTCCAAAATATTGTAGAGGTCATAGTGACTCATGTTTGAGGAATAGTAATGCACATTATGGTTGTAGGGAAGTTGGGCATAAGGTAATGGATTGCCCCTGAAATCACAACAATGGAAAGGACGTTCTTCTACAAGGTACTAATGTCGTTGCATTGGGGAGAGGTAGTTGGCAAGATGGTGCTCCTAGGCACAACCAATTTTATGCTTTGCATAGGAGGCAAGGGGTTGATGAGGTACCCGATATCATTACCGGTGTATTAAATATCTTTGATTTTGATGTGTATGCTTTGACTGACCCGGGTGCCACTCTTTCTTTTGTTACCCACTTTGTTGACAAAAGGTTCCATGTTAAGGCCGAATTGTTGCATGAGTCATATAAGGTGTCTAATCCTATAAGAGTATCTATTATTGCTAGAAAAGTCTATAGGAATTACCCCGTTTATATCTTGCATAATATATTGCCTTGTGATATTCTTGAATTGGACATGGTTGATTTTGATGCCATTCTTGCGATGGATTGGTTACATACATATTATGCTTCTATTGATTGTAGAACCTGCAGGCTCAAATTCTAATTCCCAAAGAAACCCGTCGTTTAGTAAGAGAGTTGTGATTTGGTGGTCAAGGGTAGGTTCATCTCTTTTATTAAAGCCCTTAAGTTGATATCTAAGAGGTGCCTTTATCATCTTGTGAGGGTTAGATATATGGATTCTAAAGTCCTTCCCATAGAGTCGATTATGGTTATAAAATGAGTTCCTTAATGTCTTTCCAAATGACTTCCTTGGTGTTCCTTCCAAAAGGGAAATAGATTTTGGTATAGACCTCCTCCCTGATACTTGACCCATTTCTATTCCCCTTTACAGTATGGCCCTGACGGAGTTAAAGGAGATGAAAGAGCAATTCAGGGACTTGTTGGAGAAGGGTTTCATTAAGCCTAGCCAATCATCTTAGGGTGCACCAGTGTTGTTTGTGAAGAAGAAGGATGGGTCTCTCAAAATGTGCATTAATTACCAGCAACTTAATAGGGTCACCATAAAGAAGGTATCCTCTTCCAAGGAATGATGGTGTGTTTTACCAATTGCAAGTGGCTAACCACTTCTCTAAGATTGATCTTTGGTCCAGTTACCATCAAGTAGGGAGTGTCATATTCCTAAGATGACCTTTTGAACTAGGTATGGTCATTTTAAATTGCGTGTGATGTCCTTTGGGTTGACCAATACACTGCCTATCTTTATGGATCTAATGAATAGGGTCTTCAAACTCTACCTTGATTCATTTGTTATGGTATTTATTTGTCACGCCCCAAAGTCCTATTAGGGCGGACTGGCACCCATTGCCGATAAGGCTCGGGAGAACCAACCTGTATCTGTGCACTTTCTATACATATTATGGTGGGTTTCTATGTTTGGCATGCCCTTTAACAAAATAAATAGTGATACGAAGCCAAAAGGAAATGCATATGACTAGTCCATTAGGGCCACAGTGTTTTAAATAATGGGCATGACCACACTTTAATTTACATAGTCTATAAAGCCTCTATATAAAGAAAAACATCTGATAAGGGTCGGGACAGGCCTCGCCTCGACTAACTGTACAATATAAACATATAACTCTAGACATGCAAAGCTCCGAAGCAACCTAGAGCTTCGTAATAACAGCTAGATATCCTGTACTCCTACTAGGGTAATATACTAGCACTTGTACCAGCAGCATAAAATGTAGGTCCCCCATAAGGGACATCAGTACGAGATAATGTACTGAATATATAAGGCAGGATATACTGTATGTGAAGTAATAGCTCAAATGAGATCATGCACTGGTGCAGGATTAGAGACCACCTTTGGTTACACTTTGGAATCATGTACTTTATGTTCTTTATATTACTTTACCTTACTGTATAATCTGTGCACAGTTGTAATACAAATGACCAACTTATCAGTGGTAAACTGTATCGGGATCGTCCCTGGCTAGGTTCTTCCTTGATTCCTCAGGCTACCACCAGTGATAGTATCATCCCTGGCTAGGTGATTCTTCCATCCCTTGGGCTACCCCATCAATAAACAATATCAGGATCATCCCTAGCTAGGTTCTTCCTTAATCCCTTGGTCTACCACCCATGTAGGATCATCCCTGTCTAGGTGATTCTTCCACCCCTCGGCCTATCACCCATCAATAAAAAATATACTTTACCTTTCAATTACCTTTGAGATAGTTCTTATGGTAGTCACAATATTGGAGCTGTAGGACTGTATATGCAGCATATGACATGTAGGTAATTATACAAGATAATATGATAATGAAAAAGAGTACATTAGACAAATAATGAAATACATATGAAATGGAACAACTCGTGAACTTTGTTTAGTAATAAGAACCCATGTAACTTGGTATACAAGCATGTATGCAGATTTGAGGGTAACTATATATGGGAGCATACGAACATGTCAAGAGTGGAGACATGGTTAATAGTTGTGTCGGAGTTGGCAAATGTCTTTTGTGCCAAGGAGAGATCTATGCTTCATGCCAAATAATGCGGAATCAAGTAGCCTTACATAACTCATTGTATGACCTCATTACTACCTCGAGGGGATGATCCCGATACATTATTTATTGATGTGTGGTAGCCCAAGGGGTGGAAGAATCACCTAGCCAAGGACAATCCTATTATGAGTGGTAGCCCAAGGGGTTAAGGAAGAACCTAGCCAGGGATAATTCTGATACAGTTTACCACTGATTAGTCGGTTATTTGTATTATAGCTGTGCATAGATTATACAGTAAAGGTAAAGTAATATAAACAAGATAAAGTACATGATTCCAAAGTGTAACTAATGGTGGTCTCTAATCTTGCACCAGTGTAGGATCTAATTTGAGTTATTACTTCTCATACAGTATATCCTTCCTTACATTTTCAGTACATTATCTCGTACTGACATCCCTTACGGGGGACCTGCATTTCATGCTGCAGGTATAGGTGCTAATAGACCTCCCCAGTAGGAGTACAGGACATTCAACTACTGTTACCAAGCTTCAGGTTGCTTCGGGGCTTTTTGTATGTCTAAAGCTTAAATGTTTGCATTATAAAATTAGTTAAGGCGGTGCCTGTCTTGACCCTTATCGGATGTTTTTCTTTATCTAGAGGCTTTGTAGACTATGTAAATCAAAGTCTCGTACTTTAAACACCATAGCCTTAACGACCTAACCATACCCATTTTATTTTGGCTTGTTATCATTTCTTTTGCCTAACAGCATGTCAAATGTAGAAATCCCTTATAACATGTATAGAAAGTGCATAGATACAGGTTGGTTCTTCTGAGCCTTATCGATAACGGGTGCTAGTCCGCCCTAACAAGACTTTGGAGCATGACAGAAGTAGTATTAGAGCGGATCATCCTAGGGAGTCTACAAAGCTGTGTCTATGTAGAACCTTATTTATCGATGTGTTGTGCACCACATTTATAAGCAGGAGGCTATGTGGTATTAGGAGTTGTTACTTTCTTTTCATTCTTTAGATCGTGCCATAAAGTTAAGTGTAATAGGTGCATTATGTCTAATTCCTAAATTGTTTTGTAGAGCAAATATGCCAGAAACAAGGCAGAACAAAGGTAAAGGAAAGGGAGTAGAAGTGGTGGTTGGTATACCTAGCTAGGTGAGACCACGAGATGAGGTTCGAGAGGAGTTTTTGTCACAGATATCTCCAACTCCTCTACTTCTTGATGAGCCTGAGAGTAGTGAAATTCCCTCAGAACCACCTATTGATGCTACTGTGTAGGATTTGAGAAATGCAGTCCAACTATTGACTCGTATAGTTGCTGGCCAAGGTCAAAGGCAAGAAGGTCCAGTTATGGGTACAAGTGGTACAAATAGGGTAGTTGGTACTAGGATATGTGATTTTCTTAATTTGGACCCTCCATCCTTTAGTGGGTCAGATCCTAATAAAGACGCCTAGGACTTTATTGATCAGATTTAGTGTACTTTAGATATTATGCATGTGGGTGGTATAGAAGTTGTCGAGTTAGTGACATATAGATTGAAGGATGTGGCTACATTGTGGTATGAAGCTTGGAAGCAATCTAAGAGTGTAGATGCACCTCCAACTACTTGGGCGGAGTTCAAAGAGGCATTCCTTGATCATTATTTATCATTAGAGATACGAGAAGCCCATGCAGATTAGCTCCTAAATCTCCACCAAGGGAATATAAATGTGAGGGAGCATAGCCTTCAATTTAATTCTTTGGCAAGATATGCTCCTAATGTAGTTGCTACAATGGCAGATAGAGTGCATTGATATGTAAATAGGTTGGATACGTTTCTGGTAAGAGATTGCACTATTGCTTCCTTGAACAAAGATATGGACATAGCGAGGATGCAGGATTTTGCACAACAATTGGAGGATCAGAGGTAGAGGAGGACAGAAGAGTTAAAAAGGGGGCAGGCCAAATGAGCCAGATCTAAAGGGCAGTTTACATTACCCCAAGGTGAGCTTAGGCCTCAATTTTGTAATAGACTACCTAGGACATCATCCTCCTACTCCGTAGCCAGTGCTCCACCATAATATCAAGGGTCCTAAAGTAATCAGTTTGGTCAACGAGGTGAAGGGCAAGGTGCCCGGGCAATAGGTTATTCGGTAAGGCAACCAATGACTCCTAAGCAACCTTGTAAATAGTGTGGAAGGAGTCATCTGGGTATATGTCGTGTTGGGAGAAATGTTTGCTATTGGTGTGGTGTGCCAAGGCACATGATAAAAGATTGCCCAAAGAGATATATGAGTGGCATGACACAATCTACTAGATTAGTTGTTGTATTATCATTAGTTCCTCCAGCAGGTAGGGGTTAGCAGGAACCTATTGGTTGTGATAGAGGTGTTAGAGGGGCAGCTAGCTCTAGCGGGGTTCAAAATCATATTTATGCATTGGGAAGTTGACAAAATTTGGAAGCTTCACCTAATATGGTCACAGGTACATTGTCCATCTTTTCACATAATCTATATGCATTAATTGACCCTAGTTCTACACTATCATGCATCACTCCACTAGTTGTTCGGAATCTTTAGAGAATACCCAAATTATTGAATAAACCATTTGAAGTGTCTACACCAACCGGTGAATCTATTATGGCTAGAAGGGTTTATTATGACTGTGTAGTAACTGTTTGTGGCTGTGACACATTGGCTGACCTTATTGAGCTAGAAATGGTGGAATTTGATGTTATAATAGGTATAGATTTCTTAGCTTCTTTTTATGCCACCATGGATTGCCGAACTAAGAGAGTGTACTTCTACTTTCCAAATAAGGTAGTTCTTGAATGGGAAGGCAATGTTGGGGCACCAAAGGGGGCATTTATCTCTTACCTTAAGGCCAAAGATATCCAAGGGGTATATATGTTATTTTATTAGAGAGAGGGATATAAAGGCAAAATCACCTACTCTTCAGTCAGTTCCAGTAGCGAATAAATTTGTTGATGTGTTCCTGAAAGAACTCCTAGGCTTACCTTCTGAACGAGAAATAGATTTTGGCATTGACTTACTTCTAGGCACTCAACCTATTTCTATACCTCCTTATAGAATGGCCCCGATAGAATTGCATGAGTTAAAAGAGCAGTTAAAAGACTTATTCGAGAAGGGTTTCATAAGACCTAATGTGTCCCCCTGAGGTGCACTAGTGTTATTTATACGCAAAAAGGATGGCACCTTGACAATGTGTATCGACTATTGACAATTGAATAGGGTGACAATTAAGAATAAATACCCCTTCCCTAAGATTAATGATTTATTTGATCAGTTACATGGTGCCAAATGCTTTTCAAAAATTGATTTGATATCAGGTTATCACCAAGTGAGGGTGAAGGAACAAGACATACCTAAGACTACTTTCAAAACATGCTATAGTCACTTTGAATTTCTTGTTATGTCATTCGGGCTAATGAATGCACCAGGGCTTTTTATGGATCTGATGAATAGGGTATTTAAGCCATTCTTGGATGTGTTTGTGATAGTGTTTATAGATGATATTTTGGTATATTCAAGATTAGAAGAGGATCATGCAGATCACTTATGATAGGTGTTGCATGTTCTTCATATTGATAGTTATATGCCAAGTTTTTAAATTTGAATTTTGGCTAAAATCAGTTGCATTCTTGGGTCATATTATGTCTAATAATGGAATAAGGGTTGATTCACAAAAGATAGAAGCTATGAAAGATTAGCCAAGACCAACAACACCCACGAAAGTTTGGAGCTTCCTAGGTTTGGTACGTTATTGCACAAGGTTTGTTGAAAGTTTTTCTTATATTTCTGCACCTTTAACAAAGCTGACACATAAGGCAACCAAGTTCCAATAGAATGATTCATGTGAAAGGAGCTTCCAGGAGATGAAAAATAAGCTAACTTCTGCACCTGTGCTAGTATTCCCAGAAGGCAATGAGGGGTATGCAGTGTATTATAATGCCTCAAGAGTAGGCTTAGGGTGTGTACTGACATAACATGGTAAGGTAATTGCTTATGCATCTAGGCAACTATGACCATATGAGAAAAACTACCGAACTCATTATCTCGAGCTAGCAGCACTGACATTTGCTTTGAAAATATGGTGCAACTATTTTTATAAGACAACTTAAGGAAAAGGTGAGTCAGGGTATGGTAAAGGGATTTGACCTTACACAAAATGGAGTATTTTACTACCCAAATAGGTTATGTGTGCCTGACATTAATGGAATAAGAAAAAGGATAATGGAAGAAGCCTATCATTCCTAATATTCTAGCCCTCTAGGATCAAATAAGATGTACCATGACTTGAAGCAAGTGTTTTGGTGGGGAGGCATGAAAAAGGACCTTTCAGAATTTGTGGCTCAATGTCCACATTGCCAACAAGTAAAAGTTGAAAACCAAAAGCAACGAGGTTATATGTAGTCTATAAAACTTCTAACATGGAAGTGGGATATGATCAATAAGGATTTTGTTACAGGTTTGCCTCGCTTTTTTCAGAAGTTTGACTCCATATGGGTAATAGTTGACAGACTTATAAAGTCAGCACATTTCTTTCCAGTTAGGAGTGATTATACAGCTGAAGAGTATGCCAAGCTATACCTAAAAGAGATAGTCAGTCTACGCGGAGTCCCAATCTATTATATCTGATCGAGGAGCTCAATTCACTGCAAAATTTTGGATGTCCTTCCAAAGGAGTTTAGGGACACAAGTGAATTTGAGTGCAACTTTCCACCCTCAAACAGATGGTCAAGCAGAATGCACCATTCAGACACTTCAAGATATGTTACGAGCTTGTTTATTGGACTTTAAAGGTAGTTGGGTGGACTATTTGCCACTTATTGAGTTTACCTATAATAATAACTACCGCGCGAGCATCAGGATGGTGCCTTATGAAGGTTTATATGGGAGAAAATATAGGTTACCAATTGGATGGTTTAAAGTGGGTAAAACCACCTTACTTCGACTAGATCTAGTACAATAAGCCATGGAAAAAGTTAAATTGAAACAACAATGGCTAGAAACAGTCCAAAGTCATCACAAATTGTATGCAGATGCTAGGAGAAGAGGACTAAAATTCCCAGTTGGCAATTGGGTAAAAATTCATTCCAATCCATCGAATTATTATTGGTATTTTTAAAAGTGTCTCCAATGAAAGCGGTTATGAGATTTGGTAAGAAAGGAAAACTGATCCCACGTTACATGGGCCCATATAAAGTTATTAAGAGGTTTGTGCAGGTTGCATATGAGCTAGAGCTACCCTAAGAGCTTTGCATGGTTTATATAGTTTTTCATGTCTCAATGCTTCAAAAATAATTAGGTGACCCATCTCGTATCACTCCTATTGAGGATGTGCAGGTTACAGAAGATCTCACCTATGAAGAGGTACTTGTTGCCATTCTAGATCATCAGGTTAAGAATCTAAGGAATAAAGAAATAGTTTCAGTAAAAGTACTTGGGAGAAACCAGTAAGCCAAAGAAATAACATAGGAGGCTGAGGATGTGATGAAATCACAATACCCCTACTTATTTGAAGCTAAAAAAAGAAGTCCAACATGCAAAATTGGGTCACTAATAGGTATGTATGATTGAATACTTAATATTCTGTTAAATGTTTCTGTAAGTAAAGGTTTAAACTTGGTTAAGCTATCTAATTGTGCTAACATTCGAGGATGAATGTTCCTAAATGGTGGAGGATGTAACACCCCACACCTTAAAATATTGATAATATGCAAATGAAACATGACATGGTTTGGTCAAAGTAGCTAATTTTTAATAGTGCTTGAATCTCGTATTAATGGGCTATATAAGCATCTAATGTTTAAGAGGGTTGAGTGTATACATGTTTTGTGTTGAATTTAGGAGATTACAACCTTAAATTAAGTGAGAGAGTTTAGGTGCTTGTAGGACTTAACAAGCTAGCAGGTGAGTCACCTGCTTGCTTAGCTTAAATTTGCTATCTAAACAGAGATTAGGATCGACGTCGAATTTGTCCAAGTCCAATTATGAATAAAGTCATGTCAAGAGTGCAACTTTAGCTGATATTTTAGCATCCTAAATGGACTATAATTTCATCCCAATAAGTATATTAAAAAGGCCCCAAAGGCATCACAACAAACCTAACCATTTGGGCCCAAACTAAGTGAAGGGAAAGTTAGAAAATAGGCAGCCCAAGCCCATCAACTTGGAGACCCATTTAGTCCCAAATGAAAGGAGAAAGGAGCTTCATCACCAGCTTGGTAATGTAAGTCTAAAGTAGCCTTAGTAAGTCGGCCAAGATCCCTTTATAAAGGGCTCAAAAGCATCTCCCACAAGTCATTTCTCAACTTGAACACACAAAAATCAGATTGCTCTCTAAATTTCCTCTCAACTTTTCTTAACTTTATAAAGCAGCTGAAAGGGACTTCTAGGGTTCTTGGAGAAGACCTACACCTTGAAGTTAGTGGTAATCAAGTTTACACATGTTTTTAGTATGGTTTTCGTATGAAAAACAAGAAGTATATGCTAGTATGTTATGCTGGAAATTTGAGACAGCATGTATTAAGAAAGTTGCTGCGTACTTGCCTTTTGTTTTAGTGATTTCTCTATGGTTTGTGGACTTTATTATGAAGAGAATGTGATTTTCGTAACATGGGTTGAGTTATAGATATTATCCTAAGGTTGCTGTCTTGATTTTGGTTTCATTTAACAAGCGCGTTTTATTGTGCTATCTTAAGTGTAATGTTGATTTGAACTTGTGGGCTGTTCGATGGAAAGCTATTAGATCACATCCTTCATGACATCTTGAGTTCTATTATAAGACTTTATTAGGTCTATTTGAATGTTTAAATATTGTTGGAACAGTTTGGTTAGAGTTGGAATAGGTTTGGAATTATCAACTTCGAAATGTAGCGAAAGAAGGTAATGTTATGCTATCCATTTTTAGGTTGTGTAGATTTGTTATTTGTTGTGCTTTATGGGATGTTGTAAGACTTTTATGGCACTAAAATAGGATGGACATGATGTTTACATGCTAATTTGTATTAGAAAATATGATTAGGGGCGGAATGATTGAAGGAATATGCTCGGGTTTATAAATACCCGCTTGCTGCCCTTGTGTTGTTTTTCTATGTAATTGGGCACCCAAAATGTATCTATTGGCTGCTAATGCTAGTTTTATCACCTACTATGTTGTAGATAAGTATTTGGAG
>JAOTQJ010000091.1:12932278-12982385 GCA_025642045.1 Solanum sejunctum | reverse complement strand
TTAGCATCAAGCTTGTCTCTCTTCTCCGGATCAACATGAACATAGGCCTTGCAACCAAAAGTCCTCAAGTGAGAATATTTGAGTTCTTTTCCCATCCATACTTCTTCTGGAATCTTGAACCCCAAAGGAACAAATGGTACTCTATTAATCAAATATGCCCCCGTGTTCACATCTTCTGCCCAAAACATTTTCGGCATTCCAGAATGTATCCTCATGCTCAGTGCACGCTTATTCAATGTTCTGTTCATCCTCTCAGCAACTCCATTATGCCTAACCTTCCCAGGACTGCTCTTAACATTCTGATTCCCTCAGTTGCATAGAGTGCCTTAAATTCTGACTTGTCATACTCACCACCATTATCAAATCTCAGACATTTAATTTTCAATCCCGTTTGATTTTCAACTTAAGCCTTCCATATTTTGAAGGTGGCAAATACATCTGATTTATGCTTCAGAAAATAAAACCATACCTTCCTGCTGAAATCATTAATGAAGGTAACATAAAATCTGAATCCGCCAATTAACGAGACAGGAGATGGTCCCCAAACATCTGTATGGACCATTTCTAATGGCGCTTTCCTTAGTTCTCTTTCAACCTTTGTGAAGCTATCTCGTTTCTATTTACCCATAATGCAGCTCTCACAAAGTCCCATATCAACATCTTTTAAACCATGCAAAACTCCCTTTGTAACCAGCATCTTTATTCCTTTTGTGCTCATGAGTCCAAGTCTATTATGCCACATACTTGAACCGGAAGTACCCTCAATAATAGCAACTACATTTATACACCCTGCAGTAGCGTATAAAGTACCAGATTTTATGCCACATGCTACAATCGTAGCACCTTTCACAACCTTCCATGAGCCCTTTCCAATAGACACGTCATAACTTGTACTATCCAACTGACCAATAGAGATCAAATTTTTCTTTAGTTCAGGAACATGTTTGACATCTTTCAACGTTCACTGATTACTTACTAGAGTATGTATGCAAACATCCCCTCTTCCTTGAACCTCCAAAGGATTATTGTTAGCAAGATAAACTTTTCTGAAATTTCCAGACTTAAAATTTCTAAAAATTCCTTGCTTGGATATGAATGAAAGGATGCACCCAAATTCAATATCCAAGACTCGAGTGGACTTTCTATAGTAAGGATTAATGCATCCCCAATGTCTTCTGCTAAATTTACAGAATCGTTATCATCTCCAGGTTTATGATTCTACTTTTTCTTGGGTTTCTTGCATTCATTTTTGACATGACCCTTCTCTTCATAATTCCAACAAATCACTTTTGGTTTATGTGGAGATTTTTCACGCACCTTTGACTTTGATCTACCATATGTGTTTTGTCCCTTCGATTTGCTTCTCCCCCTTTGGTCAAGACTGAGAGCACTACCCGATGAATCCCAAATTTCCTTCTTGCGAATACTTTCGATGAGAATTACATCTTGGATTTCATCAAATTTAAGTTTCTTAGATCCACAAGAACTGCTAATCGCAACAACAACACTATCCCAAGATTCGGGTAAAGATGACATCAAAATCAATGCTTTAACTTCATCATCGAAGTTAATCTCCACAGAACTCAGTTAACTAACAATCATGTTAAAATCATTTATATGATTTACAACGAAACCACCCTCTGACATTTGTAAATTAAATAATCTATGCATCAAGTATACCATGTTCATCACAGAGGGTTTTTTGTACATATTCACCAGTGCCTTCAACAGATTCGTTGTTGTCTCTTCCTTGAGTATGTTGAAAGCCACATTTCTGGACAAAGTCAACCGAATAAAACCCAGCTCCTAATGATCTTTGAGCTTTCAATCTTCTTTCTTCATGGATTCTGGCTTCACCCCAGATAAGGGTTCATGAAGATCCTTTTAATATAGATAATCTTTGATCTGCATCTTTCAGAAACCGAAATCAGATCCATTGAACTTTTCAATTCAAACCTTTGAGCTCTCCATCACCAAAAAACTGGTCTGCATAGATTCTTGCCCCACGATGGGTGCCAATTGTTGGGGAAATCTTAACCTGCAAATCTGTTGAAGAAGAAGACGAAGAAGGAAGAACTTTTGTTCTTCTTTTGAAATAAGTTAAAGAGAAGACATAGAGAAATTTTAAGAGAGAGAGACTTTTTTTCATGATAACACCCAATTAATTGGATAAATTCCACGGTGATAAGGTTATATATATTAATGATATCCGAATATTTACAATTACATAGAATACATATATATATGAAGAATAAACAGTACCACCTAATATTTGGGTCAGGGCTCCATCCCAAACCCTGGCCTTCGATTGGGGGGCTCCTGCCCCCTACCCCCGGCAACCTCATCGCGGAGGTACGATAACTGCTAAATTTATTATTAGGCTCCACTACCTAACAATCACATAAACTTATATTCAGTTTAACATCTTATATTTATCATCCATAGTTTTATAGGGTTTTATGCATATATTTCATGTTTAGTACATTCAAAAACTGATCACATACTCTCTTTGCGCTATAGGTTCAGACATTCAATATGCTGCCCATGGCATTATATATATTTACCCCTTCAGTAGTAGATTAGTCTTTATCCTTTGAGGACAAGACCTATATTTTATTTTCTTATTTCAATCATTTAATTTTCAGACAATTAGAGTTTACTGGGGCCTTGTCCAATCAACTCATCTTTGTAGGAACTTTTAAACAAGTAGTTAGATATTAATTTTCAGCTTTGTGGATTATTTGATTGAAGTCCATTGTTCACTACATAGTTAAGTTTTTAATTTATAATATCTTTCGGACTCAATCATGGCATCAATTATCCTAGGTTGTATGTAAGAATCTTCGTATCATGCGATACACCCAAATTACACCCTCGCAAAAAGTATAAACGATCGCTGATAAATATAGAACCTAACCAAGGTTAAGGTAGATCCCACAAGCAATATTGCTTAGACTTGTATCAATTGATGTGAATTTCAATAATTAACCAACATATGTCCTGGGGAGGGGGGGGGGGGAGAAGGGTTGTAATTACATAAAAATAGTAAATAAAAACCTATTCTAAAATCAACTTATGTGCAAGCATTGAAAAATAACTAAGAGTATGCAACTAGGGTATTGTATTTCCCATGAATTCATAACATAGTATAATCTCATAATAGTAACCTTTTCTAGTGTGTAACATGTAAAACTATTAAGTTATATTCACCTAAATTCTTGGTCTGACAAATAAATGAATTTCACCACGCAACTTGGTCTATCTATGGATGTATGCATTACTAACCCTTAACCTGGTGCTAAATTTAGTCATCCCTTAGTTCGTTTAGACTAATTAGATGAGTAATCACGTCAAATATCTGTAATTTTTTTTCCATTCGTTATTCCGTTGGTAGAACAAGTAAGAATAAGATGAGTTCTCATGTTTGCAGCCGTTAAAAAGCAATCAAAATGAAGAGACAAACAATACATGCATGCACACGATTCAAGGATTACTAATTATTCAATTTTACTCTATTAATTCTTCATGGTTTTTACAATCCTAGTTGTGAGTTTAACTATTCATGTTCGTGATATTATGATCAGTGATGATTCTATTAAGCATAATCATGAACTTACAATGAGAAATAGATGAAATAAAACCCAAAAGCTTCAATTGAATATTAATGTCAGGGTCATCCAAAAATTATGAACAAACTAAGGACTAAATATCACAATGTTACTTTGAGTCTAGACCTAAGAAAAGTGCGTAGCATCATCAGGAAAGACGAAGAAATCTATATATAGACATAGAATATCTACTCCAAACAAAATAGGAGAACTGGATTCTACATTATCCACGAGCTAGTTTTACGACTCATAAATTCCGTCATGGATCGTGGTCTTCATTCGTAGTATGCACTGTGAAATTCCAGGTGGCCATTTATGAACCTCCATCTATGAGTCATACTTCAGATGTCACGACCCTTAAATAATAAGCAAAGTCTAGCATAGTGGTATATATTTATCCTTTTAAATGTACCCTCATATTTAGCGTTCAAATCCCACTTAAAGCATTATTTTCTAGTTTCTCTTAATTATTTCTTTTCATTTAATTTGGGTCTTGGGGAACCAGCCCAATATAGAAATGCTAAAATAAAATATCAGACTATGTATTACTATTTTCTTTGGAAATTGTATTTTGTTGATTTATTCACATTTATACTTTTATATTTTGAACCCCCTGAGTGTCACGACTCAGAACAAGGGTCTAGAATGACACGATGAATGGGGACCCGAGAGTCTTCAAATAAGCCTCAAAGTACCAAGATATCACATCATCGGTTTGGAAGCGCATTCAAAAGTAAACACATAGCTCTAGGGACAGGAAAGCAGGACTCACACTGTGGCAACATTTGAGGAAAATGGATTAACATAAATTCACATAACACATAGCACATAATGACTAAGGGGCGGGTAAGTATGACTCACGTTATAGGGGCATTTTGGGACCTAGGATCCTTCCATCACAACATATAACCAAACTATAAATTGTATAACCATCTCACATAACAATAGTCAAAGGTAGCCAATCCACAACATAGACTTTAACCATAGCACATAACATATAATCTAAGGAAGTTTACAAGGTGTCCAACAATGCCTCTACATAAATAGGTTGGGGGCTAAGACATTCCCTGGGCTCACCCTCAAGTACACAAAGAAATGAAAGTATCATAGGTTGAAAGATGGTGGATCATCCTTGGAAGATAGGACTCACCACTACAAGTAAACTTGGAATCCGAACTAAGCATCGAACGGTGGATAGTCAAGGTCCTTGATCCCTACATGGTGAAATCATGTAGGCAAGAGTATGCATTAGTATGTTTGAGTGTACTAAGTATGCGGGGTGTAATGCATGAAACTTACCAAAACATGCATTTTCATGTTAGATGACAAGGGTACATATTATCAAAAGAAATATATAACAAGGAACGTAGTATAACAAGATGTCATGAAACCAATGATGCATGAAGTACATATGATGCTCTTGTTTATATAGTGGGAATGTGACCTCATGAAAATGAGTAAGACCAAGCGAGCTATTATTTAGAATCCATATTCCCTCATCGGTAAAGAAGTGGTCTATTTGCCAAAGGTAAACCATACTTCACCTTATGGACACTCCCATTTCGTATGAAGCAACCTTCCTTATGGGCACCCTAATTTCGGATAGAATTTTCACATATACCATACCATATCATATGACATAATTTTTACTCCTTACGGGCAGCCCTATTTTGGAGACAACTTTCCTTACAGGCACCTCATTTTGGAAAGGAACCTATGTTAGGCACATAGTTTGAGGAAAGAGAGAGAACCCTCATTTCGTCGGTGCTAAGTCATCATCCCATAAGAATATTTATAATATACATAGCTATACATGCTTTCAAAAGAATTGCAAGTCTTACCAAATCATTTCAATAATGGGGCTTAAAAGCCAAACACCTTTCACAATAATTCATGCTTAGGCTCAAATGCCAAAATATAGTTTATAGTCATAATTATTATACATAAGAATAGCTTATTCACATAATCGGAATGGTATAAGCACCCAAAATGCTTCAAGAGCCATAATCATAGATATGTATGCGATCACATTCTTGTCATAACCACTATTTTATCAAAATTATACCATAGAACATAATTAAGCTTAACCCATGTCATAATTTCCATAAATTCTCATGAACATGAATGCATATGCTATGAATAATGTGAGAATGAAATGAGTAATTGAGATTCAATCTAAAATCAATAGCATAACATAAAATTGAAGTAAATTAATAATTAAATTCGCATTTAAAATCATGTATTAACCACCCATGCTCAAACACGCTTTTAAAGGGACATACATAATTATAGATTCATAAAAATAATGGTACTCAATATTTCAAAGCTTAAATCATCTTAAAATCAATAGGCAAACACAACCTATTCATTTTTGAAATTTAAGGAATCATAATATTTAAAATCTCAAATTAAAGTAAGAAAAATTTATGAAGTTTTCTTGAAAATAGCTTAGATCTCCTTGATTGGAAGTAATCAAGGATCAAAACCCATATATCTTCACCAAAAATGGAGAAAAAACCAAGGAATTTGAAGAAGAGTTGAGTTCCTTCGCTCCCAAGCTGAATATTCACAAGAGTTCCTTTTGAGTTGTTTTGACAGAGTTTAAAATGTGAGGAATGAGTTTTTGAATGTTTGAAATAGGTTTTAGGTCTTTAGATGACCATGGAATAGCATAGGAATCCCCAAAAGATCAATAGAAATAATCATATTTACGAAAATACAATTAGTGAATTAAAAGGAAAAATTTCCCGTAACCGCTACACTTAAGGCCATACGGCTTGTGTGGCACTCTATGGTTCATATGGAGTGCCTATGAACCATGCTTCGACAAATTTCTAGAAATTAAAGCCATGACCTAACACTTAGAATTTTTTGCATGAACTTCACCACACGGTTCGTGTGGTTCTCCCGTCTCCCCATACTTAGAAAATTTTCATGAAAAAGTTATGAGATGATCATCTTATACTTAAAATAGTTTCACTCCGAAAGCGTCATGGGGGGAGGGGGACCACGACCCATGTCACACTATATGACTCGTGTGACTGGGCGTGGCATCTCACTTAACTCCAAATAGTGGGGTTTCAAGCTAGTTCACGTCTCCTCCACACGATCCGTGAAGTGTTACACGACCTGTATGGGGTACCAGTGAGGTGTGCCTTAGCTTGTAATACCACAACAAGGGCCAACACTTAAAATTAAGGCCAAGTGTTGCCTCACTGGAGGCCACACGAGTCGTGTGACCTCACACTGGTCGTGTACTATCCCTTGAGATGACACTTGGTCCAAATTTTATTTGAAATGAGTTCTACAAGGTCTAATAGTGTCGTACAACTCCCAGGTCATTACATCATCTCCCTCTTGGGAACATTCGTCCTCGAATGTGGAAGGACAAGGCTTGAAAGACTTAATTTTGTGATACCCTGTACCTTTAATCTCTTATATATCAGTATTTCAACCCTCATTTGTTTAGGTGGGAAGTGTGTTAGGGTCATGGGAGACTTCTAGTACTTAGACGAGATCAAGGCTTCCCTACAAGTTGAGTTTTGGGTATTAGTTTATGCAAGAGTCAATTTTAAATGAGCATAACTTTTAGCACAGTTAGAACTGGATGACCTATGACATGGAAAATGAAATCTCTTTGAGTTAGCTTTCTGACATACTTGGTTTCACTTCATTTAGAGTTCAGAGTCTAAAGTTAGGGCCATTTCACTGAAGACTGCCAGTGCAGAGTTGCACTACGAAACCACTGTTATGGGTGGTAAGTCGGGGTACGAGTCATAGTTTGGGCTCGTAGCAATTTCCAAGAACTTAAAAATTGCACCCAGGGGTTACAAGAGAGGTTTTACGGGTCGTGATACTGTTTATGGGTAGTAATGGGGCCATAAGTAACGTTTTACAGCTTTTTAAAAAGGGTTATTTTGGTCCTTTCCCCCCTTTCGAAGCTCTAGATTGATGTTTTTATACTCATTTACGGTACCAAACTCTTAAGTTCATCATTTTATTGCCAAAATACTCTCTCTAAAACTCTCTGAGACTTTCCCAAATCATTTTCAAATCCCCCATTCAAATTCAAGGAAACTCAAGAACAAGTTTTGGATTTCAAAACCCCATTCCAAGCTTCAAGTCTTTCTCAACTCATTTTCAAATATTCAAAATCTAAGATATGTGAGTTTCAACGATTGGATCATTTCACCCATGGTGCTCAAGCTTTCTTTTTACATAAATTGCAAGTTTCTAAGTTGATTTACTTATGTATCTTACTTATTATGAATTTGGCTATGAACAAAAATTGGAGTTTCAATAAAGTGTGATTGTTTAAGTATGTTTTGAGCTATGGATCTATGATCCACTTTATGATTTGATAAGGGGTTTTAATGTATTTGCATGAGGCTATTACCAAGTGTTGGTGGGTGATTTTGTATTGATTTTTCTTGCATGATTTCACTTTTAAATCGCATGATTTTACATCAGCATTTTACACCCACCAAGTATTTGATAAAATGTCTAATTAGGATTTCTTGAGTTGTTAAAGGCCTAATGCTTGCTTGGTGTATGAGTTAAGTGACTTTGTGATGATGAAAAGAATGTATATATGAGTTGCTATCATGGAAAACATCTATAGTATTGTGATTTAACCCTACCCAATTGAGGTGTGATGCCTCAATCACCTCGGATAGGGGTGGTATGCCATTTACCAATTGAGGGGTTGATACCTCAATCACTTTCGGTGAAGGGTGGTCATGTCCTCCAACCAATTGAGGGATTGATACCTCAATCACCTCGGATGAGAGCGGTAAGCCATTAAGCAATTGAGGGATTGATATCTCATTCACTTTAGATGGAAGGTGATCATATCCATCAACCAATTAAGGGGTTGATTCCTCAATCACTTCTAAGGGGTGGTCTACTTTAGATTCCACATACTAAGTTCGCTTATTCTATGATGATGGTCTCTTTCTTCACGTCTAATATATTCTATATAATCATGTTTTACCTCAAGCAATATTCATATATAACGTATTGTTATTATGCAATCTATTGATTATCATTATGCATTTTGATTATATTGTCTATCTCTAATTATATTGTATCCTATATATTCAGTACATAAATGTACTAACACATACTTTACGCCTACATGATGTTTCCATGTAGGAACCGAAGCCCTACTTGATCATCCTTTCCTCCACATGGCTGGTACTATTTCTTTCAATGCAAGTTGGTGAGTCCTCAACTCTGAGGACATATGTCTCTTAATTTTAATGCTATGCATTAACTTTCTCTATGTTGGGAACTTATGACCATAAGGGTGAGCCTGAAGATTGTCGTGGCCCCCACTTTTATCTATGTAGTAGAGGTGTTGTTGGAACCTTATGATGTATTAATGCTATACTCTATTGGCTTGTTATGTTTCTATGGTATTAAAGTTGTTCCTTAGCCCCGTTTATCTCTATTTACTATCTTTTGCAATTGTTCAATGCTTCCATGACCAAGGATGTGTAATGATATGCTAAGAGGCTTATTTGGAGTTCTTTCGGGTTCTCTATTTATCATGTCACATCTAGACCCTAGGCTTGGGTTGCGACAAACTTAGTATCAGAGCACTAAGTTGCTAATGGTCCTCGGCATTTAGCACACCACGTTGATTAGAGTCTTATTCATAGTTGTGTTGGGCACCATGACTATGAGTAAGAGGCTATGAGACATTCTAGTAAATGTTTTCCTTCTTCTTACTCTATGTCATGCTATAAAAGGTAAGGTAAGGTTTCCCCCTAATGATTGTTATTTGCTATGCTAGATCATGCCTCACACAAGATAAGGAAGAGCCCACACACCCGAGGATCAACTGGCTTATGGTGATCTTTGGGATGCTCTTATTTTGCTAGCTCAAGCCATGGCTAACCAAGTAACCAAGGGGCCCAAGCCCCTCATACTCCTACTCCAACTTCTAGGGTGAGCAATTTCATTAGGATCAACCCATCGAAGTTCAATAGATATAAAGAAGATGAGGACTCTCAAGAGTTTATTGATGAGGTATACAAAGTGTTATCTATCATGGGTGTGCGATTAGAAAAAAAAAGGTAGAGTTGGTAGCATACCAACTCAAGGGGGTGGCTCAAATATGCTATACTCAATGGAAGGAGGATAAGGGGAACAAAAATGTGATTCTGTGAGATGAGTTTAAGGCGACTTTCCTCAATCGATTCTTTTCTCTTGAGCTTAGGGAGGCCAAAATGATAGAGTTTATACATTTGAAGCAAGGATCTATGAGTGTGAGGGAGTATGCCCTCAAGTTCAACCAACTCTCAAAATATTCTCCACACTTAGGTGTGACCCAAGGTCTAGAATGAACAACTTTGTGATGGGGGTATCTAATTTGGTGAATGAGGAGTGCCGGGCCATTATGTTGATTAGTGACATAGATTTTTCCTACTTGATGACTTATGCCAAACAATTAGAGGTGGAGAAATTGAGAAAGAGAAGGGGTTATGAGGCCAAGAGGGCCCCTTTTGATAATAAGTTCCAAACTCCCAAGGGTGGCCAGTTTCACTAGGGCCAAGGGTCTTCTCAAGTTCCTAGTGCAAGATTTGCTAATGACTACCCAAGGCCCCAAGGAGGTGGTGGTGTGGTGTCTAATGCTATGTGTTCAAAGTGTAATAGGGGTCATGGTGGCCCATGTTTTAAGGACACCAATGCTTATTTTGGTTGTGGTGAAGTAGGGGATAAGGTGATGGATTGTCCACGAAATCGCAACAAGGGTAAGGACATTTGTCCAAAGGCCGAGGTGGTAATGCGGTTCCTTTGGGGAGAGAAAGTTAATAAGGTGGTGCCTCAAGGCATAATCAGTTTTATGGCAAGGGGTAGATGAGGTGCCCGTCGTCATCGGTATGTTAAAAGTCTTTGATTTTGATGTGTATGCATTGATAGACCCGAGTGCCAAACTTCTTTTTGTTACTCCTCTTATTGCCAAATAGTTTCATATTGAACTCGAATTGTTGTATGAGTCTTATGAGGTGTCTACTCCTATTGGTACATCTATCGTTGCTAGAAAGATCTATAGAAATTGTCCCGTTTGCATCTTGCATAAAATATTGCTTGTGATTCTTGTTGAGTTGGATATAGTGGATTTTGATATTATTCTTGGGATGAATTGGTTGCATATACATTATGCCTCTATTGATTGTAGAACCCGTAGGGTCAAATTTCAATTCCCAAATGAACCCGTCCTTAAGTGGGAGAGTCATGATGTGGTCAAGGATAGGTTTATCTCTTGCATTAAAATCCAAAAGTTGATCTCTAAGGGATGTCTCTATCATCTTATGAGGGTTAGAGTTCTTGAGTCCAAAGTCCTTTCTGTAGAGTCATTTCCCATGGTGAATGAGTTTCTTGATGTCTTTCCTAATGAGCTTCTCGGTGTTCCTCCAGAAAGGGTAATAGACTTTGGTATAGACTTCCTCTCTGATACTCAACCTATTTCTATTCCCCTTTATTGTATGCAGCCGGTGGAGTTAAAGGAGTTAAAGGAGCAATTGAGAGATTTTATTGGAGAAGAGTTTTATTAAGCCTAACTAATCGCCCTGGGGTGCACTGGTGTTGTTTGTGAAGAAGAAAGATGGTACTCTTAGAATGTGCATTGACTATCGGCAACTTAATAGGGTCACCATAAAGAATAAGTATCCTCTACCGAGGATTGATAATTTGTTTGACGAACTTCAAGGGGCTAGTCACTTCTCTAAAATTGATCTTCAGTCCGAGCATCATAAAGTAAAGATGAGAGAGTGTGAAACTCCCAAGATGGCCTTCCAGACTAGGTAGGAGCATTATGAATTTGTGGTTATATCTTTTGGGTAGACCAATGCACTGACTATCTTTATGGATCTTATGAATAAGGTTTGTGAACCCTACCTTGATTTATTTGTGGTGGTTTTCATTGACAACATTTTGATCTATTTTCATAGTAAGGAGGAGCATGTGTCTCATTTGAGGGTAGTGCTACAAATATTGAGGGAAGAGAAATTGTATGCTAAGCATGAGAAATCTGAATTTTGGTTGAAAGAGGTTACATTTCTAAGTCATCTTGTGTCGGGGGATGGTATTAAGGTAGATACTAAAAAGACGGATGTGATTAGAAATTGGCCTAGACCATTGACCCCATCAGACATTAGAAGTTTCTTGGGCTTAGTGGGTCACTACCGGAGGTTTATGAGTGGGTTCTCTTATATTGCCTCTCCCATCACTAAGTTGACCTAAAAGAAGGCTAAATTTGTGTGGACTGATTAGTGTGAAAAGAGTTTCTAAACCTTAAAGAATAAGCTTGTTTCCGCTCTTATCTTGTCTCTACAGGAAGGGTTGGAAGGGTTTGTTATGTATTGTGATGCTTCTCAGATTGGTTTGGGTTGTGCTTTGATGCAAAATGGTAAGGTGATAGCCTATGCTTCTATATAACTCAAGGTGGATGAAAATAATTATCCTACTCATGATCTTGAATTGTCCGTCGTGGTATTTGCTTTGAAAATTTGGCGTCATTATTTGTACGGGGTGCATGTTGATGTGTTTACCGATCATAAGAGTCTACAATATGTATTCACTCAAAAAAACTCAACTTAAGGCAACAAAGGTGGTCAAAGCTTCTTAAGGATTATGATATGAGTGTGCATCATCATGTCAATAAGGCTAATGTTGTGGCCAATGCTTTGAGTAGGGTATCTATGTGTAGCCTAGCTCATGTTGATATAGGGGAACGGAGGAGTCTAGAGAGGTTCCTCGGTTGGCTAGATTATGGGTTAGGGTGGAAGAGATTTATAATGATAGTCTTGTGGTTGTTGATGGTTCAAAATCTTCCTTGGTTGATGAGGTAAAAGCAAAGCAAAGCAAGATTGTGACCCCTCTTTGTTAGAATTGAAGGCCTTGGTGAGAGAGGACAAGGTGGTGGTTTTATCCCAAGGGGGAGATGGTGCCCTTAGGTACCAAGGTAGGCTATGTGTGCCTAGTGTGGATGACTTAAGAGAGAGGATTCTTGATGAGACTCGTAATTCTTCCTATTCTATTCACTCTGGTTGTACGAAGATGTATAAGGATTTGAGAGAAGTGTTTTGGTGGGGTGGTATGAAGAGGGATATTGCTAAGTTTGTGTCTGGTTGCCATAATTGCTAACAAGTCAAAGCTGAACATCAGAGGTCGGGTGGCCTAACCCAAGATATAGAGATTCCTACTTGGAAGTGGGAGGAAATTAGTATGAATTTTGTGGTTAGGTTGTCTAAGACTAGAAAGGGTTTTGATTCTATTTGGGTTGTGGTTGATAGACTAACAAAGTCGGCTCATTTTCTATTGATCAAAACTACATATGGAGCCGAAGATTACGCTAAGTTGTACATTCATGAATTGGTTAGATTGTATGGGGTGCCTTTGTCTATCATCTTTGATCATGATGCTCAGTTGACTTCTTACTTTTGGAGGTCCTTTCAAATAGATCTTGGTACCAAGGTAAAGCTTAGTACGACCTCACATCCTCAAATAGATGGCCAAGCCAAAAGAACTATCCAAACTTTTGAGGATATGCTGAGAGCTTGTGTTTTGGAATTTAAGGGTAGTTGGGATGATCACCTTCCACTCATTGAGTTTGCTTATAATAATAGTTATCCTTTGAGCATTGGGATGACTCCATTTGAGGCCCTTTACAGAAAGTGTTGTAGATCCGCGGTTAGATGGTTTGAGGTGGTGGAGATGGCCTTGGTAAGTCCGGACTTGGTTATGGAGGCCATAAAGAAGGTGAGGTTAATGAGCGAAAGATTGAAAATCACCAAAAGTCGATGAAAGTCTTATGCTGATGTGAGGAGAAGGGATCTTGAATTTAAAGTTGGTAACTGGGTTATGTGAAGGTTTCACCCATGAAGGGTGTGGTTCATTTTGGTAAAAAAGGTAAATTGAGTCCAAGATTTGTGGGTCCTTATAAAGTATTGAGAAGGACTGGCAAGGTGGCCTATGAGTTGGAGTTGTCCAATAACATGCATATGGTTCATCTGGTCTTCCATGTGTCTATGTTGAGGAAGTGTGTAGGTGACCTAAGTGCTATTGTGCCTCTTGATGTTGTGGGTGTTTTCAAAGATAATTTATGAGGAGATTCTAGTAGAAATCTTGGATAGGCAACTGAAGAGGTTTAGGAACAAGGAGATAGTTTCCGTCAAGGTTATTTGGAGAAACCAACAAGTTGAAAGTGCCACATAGGAAGCTAAGCAGACATGCAAAAGCAATATCCATATCGCTTCCACTCTACTCAAGCCTAAGGTACTGAACTAAGTTCCCCTATATGATTTCAAGTCTTAAGTGCTGGCCCTTATGTCATTTGCATGCATTATGTTTATGTTGACAAGTTGATGGTGATTTTGATGTTCATGTTGAGACTTTTTGAAAATAATATTTAAGTGCATTTGTTGCATCCATATTGGGCCAAAATCTTCATGATTACTTTTCTTGTGTACATTTCTTTGACATTCGGGGATAAATGTTCCCAAGGGGGAGATATTGTGACACCTCGTACCTCTATGCTCTTATATATCTATGTGCTAAGCCTCATTATTTTACATGGGTAGTGTGTTAGGGTCGTGGGAGACTTCTAGTACTTAGACGAGTTCAAGGCTTCCCTACGAGTTGAGTTTGGGTGTTGGTTTATGCAAGGGTCAACTTTAAACAAGAATAAATTTTTAGCACACTTGGAACTGGATGACCCACAGTATGTCAAATGAAATACCTTTGAGTTAGCTTTTCGACGCACTTGGTTTCACCTCATTTAGAGTTTGGAGTAAAACGTTATGGTTGTTTTTACTGAAGACTGCCAGTGCAAGACCACTGTTACAGGTTGTAGTCGGGGTATGAGTCTTAGTTCAGGCTCGTAGACATTTCCAGAAACTCGAAAGTTGAGACCAGGGTTTACGGGAGGGGTCTTACGGGCTGTACTACTGTTTACGGGTCGTAACGGGGCTCGGTAATAGGCATTTGACAACTTTTTAGGAAAGGTTATTTTGGTTCTTTTCCACCCTTTTTAAGCTCTAGATTGACGTATTTATACTCATTTAGTGTCCCAAACTCTTAAGTTCATCATTTTATTACCAAAATACTCTTTCTAAAACCCTCTTAAGACTTCCCCAAATCATTTTCAACTCCCCCATTCAAATTCAAGGAAACTCAAGAACAAGTTTTGGATTTCAAAACCCCATTCCAAGCTTCAAGTCTTTCTCAACTCATTCTCAAGAACTCAAAATCTAAGGTATGTGGATTTCAACCATTGGATCCTTTCGCCCATGGTTCCCAAACATCCTTTTTACATAAATTACATATTTCTAAGTTAATTTACTTATGGGTCTTACTTATTACGAATTTGACTATGAACAAAAATTGGAGTTTCAATGTTTAAGTATGTTTTGAGATATGGATCTATGATCCACTTTATGATTTGATATGGAGTTTTAATGTATATTGCATGAGGGTATTACCAAGTGTTGGTGGGTGATTTTGTATTGATTTTTCTTGCATGATTTCACTTTTGAATCGCATGATTTTACATTAGCATTTTACACCCACCAAGATTTGATAAAATGTCCAATTGGGATTTCTTGAGTTGTTGAAGGCCTAATGCTTGCTTGGTGTATAAGTTAAGTGAGTTTGTGATGATGAAAAGAATGTATATATGAGTAGTTATAATGAAAAACATCTATAGTATTGTGAGTTAACCATACCCAATTGAGGTGTGATGCCTCAATCACCTAGGATAGGGGTGGTATGCCATTTACCAATTGAGGGGTTGATACCTCAATCACTTTCGACGGAGGGTAGTCATGTCCATCAGCCAATTGAGGGATTGATACCTTAATCACTTAGGATGGGTGTGGTAAGCCATCAACCAATTAAGGGGTTGATACCTCAATCACTTCCGATGGAGGGTGGTCATTACCATCAACTGATTGAGGAGTTGATTACTTAATCACTTCTAAGGGGTGGTCTATCTTAGATTCCATGTACTAAGTTTGCTTGGTCTATGATGATGGTCTATTTCTTCACATCTAATATTTTCTATATAATCATGTTTTACCTCAAGCATCATTCATACATGACGTATTGTTATTATGCTATCTATTGATTATCATTATTGATTTTGATTATGTTGCATATCTCTTATTGCGTTGCATCCTACATACTTAGTACATTTAAACGTACTAATGTATACTATATGCCTATATGATGTTACCATATATGTAGGAACCGAAGCCCCACTTGATCCTCCTCCTCCTCCATGTGGTTAGTACGATTTCTGTCAAAGTAGGTTAGTGAGTCCTCAACTCCAAGGACATATGTCTCTTGATTTTAATGCTATGAATTTACTTTTTCTATGTTGGAAACTTATGACCATAAGGGTGAGCCCAGAGATTGTCATGGCCCCCTCTTCTATCTATGTAGTAGAGGTAATGTTGGAACCTTATGATGTATTAATGCTATACTCTATTGGCTTGTTATATTTCTATGGTATTAAAGTTGTTCCTTAGCCCCGTTTATCCCTATTTACTATCTCTTGCTGTTGTTCAATACTTCTGCTACCAAGGATGTGTAATGATATGCTAAAAGGCATGTTTGGGTTCCTTCGAGTTCTCTATTCACCGTGTCACATCTATGCCCTAGGCTTGGGTGGTGACAAGATTACAATATAAAACTCCCAAACACAAGATATCATGCATAGTTCATCATTTGAAAGTCATTAAACCTCATGCTAAAATGTAATAAAATCATTCAAAACATTGTAAAAATCATTTCAATGCACTTGTAAACATGTAATGCCGTGAGACTCAAGAATGGAAGAATTGGGACCAATTGGGAGAAGGAGAACCTAATACCTTAGGCTTGAGTAGATTGGAAAAGTTGAGAATATCGCTTCATCATATCTAACTCTGCCTCCCATGCAACACTTTCAACATGTTGGTTCCTCCATAGCACCTTTACCAAAGCCACATCCTTATTACGAAGTCATTTTACTTGTCTACCCAAAATCTCTGCCGGAACTTCCTCATAGGACAAGTTCTCTTCCACCTCAATACCCTCCAAAGGTACAATAATGCTTGGATCACTAACCATCTTTCTAAACATAGTTACATGGAAGATCGAGTGAATAAACTCAAATCCGCTAGTAACTCTACCCTATACGCCACATTTCCAATCCGCTCAATAACTTCATAAGGGCCAAAATACCGAGGACTTAGCTTGTACTTCTTTCCAAAATTCATCACTCCCTTCATAGTTGAGACTTTCGCAAACACCCAATCCCTAACTTGAAATTCAAGGCCCCTCTTCCTAGCATCTGAGTAGGACTTTTCATGACTTTGTGCCGTCTTCAACCTCTCCCTTATTAATTTCACCTTCTTCATGGCCTCAGTCACCAAGTCTGGGCTAATCAAATCCATCTCTCTCAACTCAAACAACCCCACGGGAGATCTACACCTCCTACCATACAAGGCCTCAAACGGTGCCATACCAATACTAGCATAGAAGCTATTATTATAAGCAAACTTGATGAGTGGAAGGTGGTCATCGTAATTTCCTTTGAACTCTAACACATAAGCCTTCAACATATCCTCTAAGATTTGAATTGTCCTGTCAACTAGCCTATCATTTTGAGGAAGAAAGGTGGTTCTCAACTTGACTTTAGTACCAACACCCTTTTGGAATGACCTATAAAAGTGTAAAATAAATTGGGCACCCCTATCGGATATGATAGATCTATGCACACCATGCAACCTAACCAACTCTCGGAAATACATCCTTGCATAATCTTCGACACTAAAATTAGCCTTAACTAATAAAAAATGAGCCAATTTAGTCATCCGATCGACGATAACCCAAATGGAGTCCAATTACTTCTGAGTTCGAGGCAACCCAACCACAAAGTCCATATTTATGTCTTGCCATTTCTAAGTAGGAATCTCATTCTCTTGAACTAACCCACTGATATTTTTATGCTCTACCTTCACTTGTTGGTAATTTGAGCACTCGAATACAAACTTGGCTATGTCTCTCTTGATACCATGCCACTAATACACCTCCTTCAAGTCCTGATACATCTTAGTAGACCCCGAGTGAATAGAATAATGAGAATTATGGGCTTCACTCATGATCACCTTCTTAAGGTCATCTACATCCAGAACACATAACCAATCTTGATATCAAAGTACACCATCTCCCCATTTGGAGAAAATCTCAATATTCTTTTTGATAACTGATTTCTTCAGTTCAAGCAAGGATGGATCTAAATCTTGCTTAGCTTTTACATCAATAATCACTGAGGATTTAACCCCATTTTGAACATGTACACCACCATCATTGGTGTCGGCCACTCTAACACCCAATCTAGCCAAAGATTGAACATCGCTTGCCAACTCCTTCTTCCCCTCCTCAACATGAGCCACACTTCCAATAGAGGGCCTACTAAGAGCATCGGCTACTACATTTGCCTTGTTGGGCTGATATAGAATGGTCATGTTGTAATCTTTTAGCATTTTCAACCATCTCCTTTGTCTCAAGTTAAGGTCCCTTTGAGTGAATACATATTGTAAGCTCCAATGATTTGTGAAAACATCAACATGCACCCTATACAAATAGTGTCTACAAATTTTCAAAGCAAAAACCACCGCTGCTAACTCAAGGTCATGGGTGGAGTAATAACGCTCATGCACCTTCAATTACCTTGATACATAAGCTACCACCTTACCATATTTCATAAGTACACAACCCAACCCAATATGAGAAGCATCACAATATACCAAAAACCCATCCAAAACTTTTGGTAGAGTCAAAACTGGAGCTAATATAAGTTGATCCTTCAAAGTTTGAAAACTCCCCTTACACTCATCCGACCACAACTTAGCCTTCTTTTGGATTAACCTACTCAATGGAGATGCAATGGACGAGAACCCCTTAAAGAACCTGCTATAATAACCTGCTAACCCAAGAAAGCTTCAAATATCTGAAGGAATCAATCATATAGGCCAATTTTTTACTATCTCGATCTTCTTTGAATCCACCTTTATACCATCACCGGACACCACATGACCCAGAAAAGCAACTTCACCCAACCAAAACTTACATTTTCTAAATTTGGCATACAACTTCTTCTCTCTCAAGGTTTGCAAAACCAACCTCAAATGATCCATATGCTCCCGCTCACTTCGGGAATAGATGAGAATGTCATCAATGAAGACAACCACGTGAAAGTCATTCGACCATAAGGGAGGGGTATAAAACTGTCAAGGAAAGGATTGAACACCCAATTCATAAGATCCATAAACATGGCTAGAGTATTAGTTAGGCCAAATGACATCACGATAAACTCAAAGTGCCCATACTTGTCCAAAAGGCCATCTTTGGGATATCACAATGTCTAACCTTTAACTAATGATACCCAAAATGGAGATCAATCTTCGAAAAGTAAGTATACCCTTGAAGTTGGTCAAACAAGTTATTGATGCTAGGCAACAAATACTTATTCTTAATGGTCACCTTATTCAATTTCCTATAATCGATATAAATCCGAAGAGATCCATCTTTCTTTCTTGCAAATAACACTAGAGGACCCTATGGAGATATACTTGGCCTGATGAAACCCTTTTCTAACAGATCTTTCAACTGGTCCTTCAACTCAGCCATTTCCATATGATAGGGAGTAATAGAGATAAGTTGAGTTTCTGAAAGAAGATCTATGCCAAAGTCTACTTCCCTTTCGGGAGGAATACCAGGCAAGTTTTCGGGGAACATATCCGAAAACACATTTACCCACTAAAACTGAGTCAAAAGTATGTATTTCGAACTCCATATCCTTAACTCTCACAATGTGATATATACACCTCTTGAAGATCATCTTCCAAGCTTTGACATAGGAAATAAACCGACCCTTAATAACAGAGTCACTATCTTTCCATTCAAAAATGTGCCCACTGGGAGATTGGAACTTGACCTTCCAGGTTCTACAATCTATAGAGGCATATGATATATGCAACCTATACTTCGCAAAAATCATATCAAAATCATAAATTTCAAGTTCCACAAGATCACATAGAAATACCTTATGCAACACAGAAACAGGACAACCACGATAGATCCTATGTGCAACAACAGATTCACCCACTGGGGTATAAACTGAGTAAGGAACCCTTAAAATTTCTAGACTTAAACCAAATATAACAGCCAATAAAGAAGGCATAAAAGACAAGTTTGCACCCGGGTCAAGCAAAGCGTAAGCATCAAAATCAAAGACTTTTAATGTACCAGTCACAATATCTGGAGCCTCCTTGACTTCTTGACGTGCATAACAAGCATAGAACCTGTTGTTCCTCGGGTCAACACCTTGTAGATCTCTTTGTTCACCTTTTTTACCTTGGTCCACCTAGCCCTGACCTTTTCGAGGATCCCTGGGGCAATCAATGAGCTTGTGACTCTTATCACCATACCAAAGTAAGCAACTATATTCCTCCAACATTCGCCTGTGTGGGGCTTCCCACATATATCACACAGAGGGTATCCTTGACCACAACTAACTGATGCCCTACGAGGAGGCATCTTAGCATTAGCAACTCGAGCACCTGAACCTTGGCTCTATTGGAAGCGACTAAAACCACCACCCCAAGAGCCGGAGAACCCACCATCAAAATGGTCCCTCTTAGGATCATGCACTCTCCTTACCTTGAGTTTATCCTCTTCTATTTGTTTAGCATAAACCATAAGTCTAGAGATATCCATATCTTGATTAAGCATAGCCAGATAACATTCTTGTACAATCAAGTCAGAGATACTAGAAATGAACTTGTGCATTCTTGCACAAGGATCAACCACAAATGTCAGAGCATACTTGGAGAGCTTAGTGAACTTTAGGGCAGAATCACTCACATTCATGATACCTTGTCTAAGGTTGATAAATGCAGTCATCTTGGCTTCCCTAAGCTCAAGTAGAAATAAACGATCCAGAAAGGCAGGTTTAAACTCTTCCCAATTAATAGCATCACCATAAACCCTCTCCATAGACCACTAAATATACCATATTTGTGCTACATCCTTCAACTAGTAGGCAGCCAATTCAACCCTCTCCTCAGAAGTGACACCCATGACATTCAATACTTTGGAGAGCTCATCAATGAACTCCTGAGCATCCTCGTAAGCCTTAGACCCAAGAAATTCTAGAGGATTCATCCGGGTGAAATTCCTCACTTTAAAAGTCGGAGTGGGATCCCGAGGAAGATTAGCCTGCCTAGTTTGAGTATTTACCACTTAAGAAAGCATGGCAAAGGCCATATGGAATTCACCATTAGAGATAGGCTCATACATAGACCCTCATTAGCCAGGGCTGGTCTGGCAGGTGTACCATGAGTCATCTTCTGAAACAGAGGAAGGATACCATCAAGGTCAAGAGCTAAACCAATATTCACAGCACGACATAAGATGTAATTCCCTTATTATTAAATAATGTATTCACTTTAAAAAAAGGTATTTCGTCAAGATAAAAGTAACCCCTACTTCACAACTCTTTGACTTGAGTTTGTGTCGTTAGAGAAATCAGTTTTCTTGAATCGTAGAAAGGAATGAGGGAGGCATTCATTTTAGTGCAATTTATTTACTTTTATGCAATTATATATGTTACAAAAGCTTTAATAATAATTATTATTTGTGAACAAAATAATTAAGGAAGGAAAAAGAGAAAATTAGGGCAGCCACCTTATTGGACCATTCTTCTCTTAAGATGTTTTTGACATAAAATATGTTTTCCCCAAACTAAGTCGGTTTAATGGCCTTATAAAAGGTATAAACTCTCTCATAAACTTAGATTTGACAAACATACACGAAAGAAATCAATTCCTTAGAGCAAAGTTGAGGAATCCTCTATCTTTTGGTAAGTGGTTGAATCCTATCTTTAAATTGCATAATATGTAGTAATTGTAGAATATCTCATTATATATAGCTGTATTTTTAGTGTGTAAATATATTTTGGAAAGATAATTCATATATCTATAGCTTTTATATTTATATGAAAATCTAAATCCATTTTTACGGTATCAAAAGAAGGTGTGAAACACAGTGAAAGTTCTGTCCAATTTTCTGTCTGAGAAGCCTTTTATGTACTGTTATTAGTATTTTAATCATATATTGATGTGTGAGCTATAATTTGTGATGCACCTTTGTTCTTTGTAACTACAAGACATGTATTTACAACTCTTGTGTGTATGTTGATACCTAATTTTGTAGTTATGGATTCAAAATAGTGGACGTAATTTAGCATGACTTCTATCCATAATTTTGATATAGAAATTCCTAGGGGTGTGTTGTTAGTGTTTCGATTGTAAATACGTGTATAAAAGGTACTTTGATGTGATACTTAATCCTTTTCAACCTATATTCATATACCTATAATTTTCATGTAGATTAGAAAGCCTATTTTCTCCATTTACCAATTCAAAATCTAGTTGCTTTGCAAGCCAGTAAAGCTGTCGAGAAGAGTGTGATTTGCAAAAATTGGACTCAATTTTGGCATTTATCTTATTAGTTTTTACCTAGTGAAAGTGCTAAATATTAAATGAGTATGCAAATGAGTGTTAAGGTGCTCACACTCTTGTACAATCTTAAGGAAATTGATTGAAGAAGCGGATATCGTATTGATCCACGACTTGGAATCGATAGGGTCGATTGCATGCAAAAAGATTTAGGTTCATGTAAAAACTAGTTCTTGTACCTTTGTCACCTGTTGGTACATTTGAATGTTATCCTCATATCTTAGTTACATTCTTGTCATTTTATCTGGTTGTGCTGATATATTTTGGAACTTGGACGAAACTTGTTTAATTCGCCCATTTGTACGAATTGCTTGATCATTTGACATTCTTATGGAATTTATCCTCTTGTGGCTGTGACTTTGTCACCATCGAAAATCCTTTTATTCGGATCAATTATCATCTTGATTGTGAATTTTAAGTCTGTCCTAAATATGGAAGTAGTCCATTTTATGCACGAATTAGAAAGTCACTCTTAATATAGTTCTTGGTTCTCTTGATAATTGGGTTTTCATCCTTTTGATACAGGGCTTCGGTCCTCCTTGATACTTGATTATGTTTGGTGTGATGACATGACCTACATACTAGGCAAAACTTGATATTTGAATGTCTTTTACAAATTGTTCCAGGAACCCTTGATACTTACATCTTTAAGTATCCTACTTGATACTATTGATGTATTTGTTCACTTGGTCTATTTACTATATTCCAGTTATATTTTTGTTTGACTTAAGAAGGGTAAATTGAGGGATTTAAGGTTCTTAGCTTTTAGCTTTTACACCACTAAGCTTTATGCTTAGCGATAGTTATTTCTATCGTAGGGAGTACTCGATATGATACTTGAAGATGGCCATTGAAAATAAATTTTGGGAGCTGTGCAGAAGATCATATTTGCATGTAGCATAGATATTGTAGTAGTTTTGGGACATGTACATGATTCTCCTAATGCATATGTATGTATAAATTTGAAATGCCAGTGCAAATTATGGCACCATAGTTTGTAACTTTAAGTTTTAGCTTGTTTAGTTAAATTTGAGCCGGCGAGCTTGTTTCCATTGTAAAAGCCAGTTATGTTAAGATGATTGTATGAAACAAAACAAGTACATTTTATGTTCTTGGATTTAAACATCGGTAATACTTGTCAGTGTGCTACAATAATATGGGTAATATATGAATATCTTGCAAGATAGTAGTTTAAATTACTTGCAAGGTACTTATGCCAAAAACTTGAGCTAGAAATCAACTAAGCCACCTTTAGAACGAAATATTATACGTCTAACTATTTTGAATTCGTTACTTAAATATGATTAGTATGTCACATATTAAATTCTTCATATGCTAGTAAGTGTTATGTGATCTTAGAACATACAGAAGTGACATCCTCCTGGGAGGGTTGCCACATAAGGCATGAAGAAGTGAGAAAATTCCTAGAAAGTCATAATAGCCTCCTACTCATAGGCATGGTGCACTTCACACCCATGATTGGACTCTATTTGATGCGACATATTAGACTCGAGGATCATTTACGAACCTTGGTCTCTGATATCATCTTTGTCATGACCCAGACCTAGCGTCTAAGAGTGAAATAGCGAATCGGAACGCAAGTGTTCCCAAACAAACCTCAAAGTACCAAGATTCCACATCATCAGTTTAGAAGCGTATTCAAAAGTAAACACATAGCTCTAGGGATGGGAAAGTAGGACTCACGCTATGGGAGCATTTGAGGGAAAGGAATTAGCATGAATTCACATAAAACATAATGCATAATGACTAAGGAGCAGGTAAGTATAACTCACACTGTGGGGTATTTAGGGACTTAGGATCTTTCTATAACAACATATAATCAAACCATAAATTGCATAACCAACTCACATAATGATAGTCAAAGATAGCCAATCGATAACATAGACTTTAATTATAGCACATAACATATAACATAAGAAAGTTTACAAGGTGTCCAACAATGCCTCTACAATAATAGGTCGGGGGCCAAGACATTCCTCATGCTCATCCTCAAGTACATAAAGAAATGAAAGTATCATAGGTAGAAAGATCATGGATCATCCTTGTAAGATAGGACTCACCACTACAAGTAAATTTGGAATCCAAACTAAGCATCGAATAATGAATTATCAAGGTCTTGGGTCCCTACATGGTAAAATCATGTGGATAAGAGTATACGTTAGTACGTTTGAATGTACTAAGTATGTGGGGTGCAATGCATGAAACTTACCAGAACCTACATTTCCATGTTAGATAACAAGGGCACATATTATCGAAAGAAATATATAACAAGGAACATAGTATAACAAGATGTCATGAAACCAATGATGCATGAAGTGCATATGATGCTCTTATTTATATAGTGGGGATGTGACCTCAACTGACATGAGTAAGACCTAAGCTATTACTTGGAATACCGATGAAATTCCCTCATCGGTAAAGAGGTCGTCTACTTGCCAAAGGTAAACCATACTTCATCTTACGGATACCCCCTTTTTGTATGAAGCAAGCTTCCTTATGGGCACCCCTATCTTGAATAAAATTTTTACATATAGCACACCATATCATATCATATAGTTTCTACTCCTAATGGGCACCCCCATTTCAGAGACAACTTTCCTTACGAGCACCCCCATTTCAGAAAGGAACCTATGCTAGGCACATATTTCAAAAAAAGAGAGAGAACCCTCATTTTTTCAGTGCTAAGTCATCATCCCACAAGAACACTTATAGTATACATAGCTATACATGCTTTCAAAAGAGTTGCAAGTCTTACCAAATCGTTTCAATGCACAAATGGGGCTTAAAAGATAAACACCTTTTACAATAATCTATACTTAGGCTCAAATGCCAAAACATAGCTTATAGTCATAATAATTATGCATAATAATAGCTCATTCACATAATCGGAATGGTGCAAGCACCCAAAATATTCTGAGAGCCACAATCATAGACATATGCGATCACATTCTTGTCATAACTAATATTTTGTCAAAATCATATCATAGAACATAATTGGGCTTAATCCACTTCATAATTAAATTTTCATGAACATGAATGCATGTGCTATGAATAATGTGAGAATGACATGGGTAATTAAGATTCAATCTAAAATCAATAGCATAACATGAAATTGAAGTAAATTCATAATTAAATTCACATTTAAAATGATATATTAACCACCCATGCTCGAACAAGCTAAGCTTTTAAAGGGACATGCATAATCATAGATTCATAAAAATGATGATACTCAATATTTCAAAGCTTAAATCATCTTAAAGTCAATAGGTAAATATAACCTATTCATTATTGGAATTTAAGGAATCATAATATTTAAAACCCCAAATTAAAGTAAGCAAAATTTATGAAGTTTTCTTGAAAATAGCTTGGGTCTCCTTGATTGGAAGGAATCAAGGCTCAAAACCCACATACCTTCGCCAAAAATGGAGAAAACCTCAAAGAATTTGAATAAGAGTTGAATTCCTTTGCTCCCAAATTGAATATTCACAAGAGTTCCTTTGAGAGTTGTTTTGAGAGAGTTTAAAATGTGAGGAATGAGTTTTTGAATGTTTGAAATAGGTGTTAGGTCTTTAGATGACCATGGAATAGCATAGGAATCCCTAAAAAACCAATAGAAATAACCAAATTTATGAAAATGTCATTAATGAATCGGAGAGAAAAATTTTTCGGAACCACTACACTAGAGGTCATATGGCCCGTGTGGCACTCCGTGATTCGTGTGGAGTGCCGGTGAACCCATACTTAGACGAATTTCTAGAAATTGGAGCCATGACCTAACACTTAGAATTTTTCGCACGAAGTTCACCACATAGATGGCTTCACGAGCCGTGTGGTGATCCCGTCTCCCCATACTTAGGAAATTTTCGTGAAAAAGTTATGAGATGATCATGTTATCCTTAGAATATTTCACTCCGAAAGCTTCACGCGGGGGCGAGGAGGGGGGTGGACACGGACCGTGTCACACCATACGGATTGTGTGATTGGGTGTGTGGCACTTCACTTAACCCCAAATGGTGGGGTTTCAAGCTCAAGCCATTTCACGGCTCCTGCACATGATCCGTGAAGTATTACACAACCCATGTGGATACCAGTGAGGTGTGCTTTAGCTTGTAATACCACCAAGGGCCAATACTCAAAATTAAGGCCAAGTGTTGCCTCACTAGAGGCCAAACGACTCGTGTGACCTCACACTGGCCGTGTGGTCTCCCTTGAGACGACGCTTGGTCCAAAGTTTGTCCGAAACGAGTTTCTGAATGTCCAACGACGTTATACAACACCTGAATTATTACACTAAGTTAAAATCCTAGATTCGTCACTGGACATTAATTAATTTTTCTCCTTTTATAGCATTTCTCTCTCCACTTCACTTTATAATAATAACACAATAATTTACTTTAGAATATTGATTATTCTAGCGTCTTTTACTGATACATTTTCATCTTTATAACTCCTACTCTTAATAATCTACATTACTCCTATGTCTTTTCAAGTTCTTAACCATAGACCCCAAACAATATTTTACTTATAAATTTTGACGCCTTATCATAATTTTCTCATTATAAATTTTTATTTGGTCACAAGTGAAAAAGAAAGAAAAATGCATATCAGAATAAGGAAAATAGGTTCTTACCTAGTAGAGGAGAAGGTGATAGACTCAAGAGAGATTTAACTTTTTAGTTGACGATTTTGATGTTGTATTGGTTAAAAAGGAAAAGGAAAACTTGATTAATATTCTTTTTAGATTGTTATCAATATATTTCAGTTCTTTTTATGCTGAAAATACTTTCCTTAATTACCGATTTTGACTTTCATTCGACTAACATATTTTCTATGGTTTTTCAATGAATTCTTGTAGTACTTGAGAATTCAATGTTTATTCTTAGATTTTGGTGGTACAAATTGAGGTAGTGGAGATTATAACAAATGACCCCTTTTTTTTAACTAAATGAAGATATATAGAAAACTAAAAGTGAATATATAATGGATTGGAGAGAAAAATATTAATTCTTTAATGGCCAAGTTCCCTAGTAAACGGATAATTAAATGAAAACACTTTGATTTTTTAAATGGTGTGTTTAAATTAAAACCACCATATCAATTACTTGACAGCTCATTCTCGATTACAAGACTCCATTTCAAAGACTTCAAATACCATTTTGGAGTACCCTTGTGATCAATAAACTAATTCAGTTTGGTAGACCTGTGAATAAAACTTTGCTATATAAAATATTTTCATGTGGAACTGTCTAATCATGCTTATAATTAAATTTCTTACACTCAAACACAACCAGGACTAATAATAATTAATTGCTAATAATCTTCCACCCTCACTCAAGGGGAACAATTAGTTAATTTTCTTTTATCTTTGTCCTCTTTTGAAAGAAATTCTCCTCCATTAGTTGGATGGTGTCTTTTCCACTGACTTTGTATGTTTTGATAATCAAATTTGAAGACTTTAATTTCTTCTTTTTGTTTGTTTTCCGCCTTGTGATAAATAATCATTTTGGACTTGACTGAGAGCATGTTTGGATGTATTTACTGTTTTGATTTATAAACTTAAAGTTTTAATACATGATTTTTAACTTATTTTTTATCTTTTTCAGCTTAAAATAAATATTTATAGGGTTTTTTTTCATTCATTCAAACATCTTAAAAATGTTTAAAGGTGATTTTGGCTTAAAAATATTTAATATAACCCAATCCAAACATACTCTAAATGGATGTTTGATTTGGTTTATTTAAACGATTTTTGACTTTTAAATTTTAAAAGTGTTTGAAAACAACAAAAAGTGTTTAAAAGAACTATTTTAGGCTAAAAAAGTAAACAAAAAAAAAAAGAAAAAAGTAAAAAAATCAAAGGTCAAAAGTGGGTACTAGTCAAAAGCTAAAAATTGGATGTTCTCAATATATGACTTTTAGAGATTGTTTGGTTCGAATATAATTTATGATAAGATAAATTATGACAGAATAAATTATGTTGAAATTAGTAATGATGGGTTAAGTTATATTAAGGTTATTTCTTATTAAGTGTATGGTTTGTTGGATAATTTTAAGAATATGTTTCTTGTTTACAAAAATACCCTTCACTTTATTAGTTTTTAATTTATTTTCTTTGCTAACTTTAGTTATTCAATATTCATTTTTAAAATAAATCTTTCATCTTATTTAGATTAAGTATTTTTAGGTGTCCATTTCCATAATAATATCGTATTCATTTAAAATAATTTTTTTAAAATTTAATTTATAAGTAAAACTTGAATTTTTAAGTTTGTTAAAGTAAAAAAAGATTTATGAAAAATCAAAATATATATAAAACATAAGAATTAGTCAATAAAAATTATACTATATAGTGTAAATTTTTAATAAAAAATATAAAGAAGTATTATAAAAATAAGAAGTGAAGGTTCTGAATATTATTATATATTGTATTAAACATAATGTAAATATACAAAGCGAGGTATTAAAAGGGCATAAAAGGATATTATTATCATTGACCCTTTTCATCTTGAAATAAGTTATCCCGGGATTAGTATACCACCCAAAAAGAGGGATAACTTATTATGATACTATTTATTAGTCCCGGGATAAGTTATTTCATATTTGCCAACCAAGCAACCATTTAGGTGACACTAAATTTTTATCCTAGGATTAGTTTTAGTTATTCTTCACGCTAAATGACCCTTTAACTTTTAACTTATAAGTTACTTTTAAAAAGTCAACCCAAATACCCCTAATTAGGATTTGACTATTAGGAAGTTCTACTTTAGGGTAAACACACCCTATTACAATATTCGAAATGCCTAATCATGAGTGACATTGTTTTCATCAAAGATATTGATAATTTAACAATCTTATATTGATGATCATAGGAAAGATAACTCAACTATTCAGGAGGAGATATCATTAAAAACCACCATTGCAATATGATCATGGCTTTAATTTTGTGCCTATTTTGTAGTTGTAGCAATAATCATTATATCAAAAATGATCTTTAGTGGTAACTAGTTAATGATAATAGATTAATTATCGTTAAATGTATTTTTAGAGCCAATTAATTAGGACTACCATAAATATTTCTAAAGCTTATATGACATTGAATCCAATGACAAGTAACTAATGTCGTACAATGAATTTAGCACTCTTTATTAATGTGCATTTTAATTGCTGCAAAAGGTTATTTTTATTGGGGCAAATGCAACAACGATTGAAGTTCTCATAATTAATCAGAAATGGTGTCTCAATTATGATTTTGACAATGTTATGATTATTACAATGATGAAAGGCTTAATCAAAACCTCTTAGTAATATTCAAGATGGGGGTTAAACAAGTGAGAAATATGGCACGAAAGGCTAGATTTCAATTTCTATTAAATTGTATACTTAAGTCTTCTTGTGGGCTCAAATCGTATTAATGTACATATGTATAATTAAAATATGAAAACTCATGAAAATTTTATTCTCTGTATGATTAATGTTAGCAGTATATTATTAGTATAATTTATTCAGCATATATGAAGAGATTAGTCAAGGTGTCCTCACCCTTTATGTATCTTTTGCCTAATTAACTGAACTTCAATGGGGTGGGGGTGGAGGTGGGCGTGGGAGTGGGGATGGGGGGTGGGGGGAGGGGCAAATTATCAATCGGGTGAACCAAGATGGACTGAGGACAACTTAGGGCAGGCACTACAGTTATGTTGACTATAGGCGCTGTCCTTTGTATTTTGGTGTCAGTGATCATGTATTTTTGTAGGTATCTCTATTGAAGGGCATGATGATATTTGAAAGGTGGGGCAAGCTTATCCCTCGGTATATAGGGTCTTTTGAGATCTTAAGAAGAGTTAGTGATGTTGCATATAAGGCAGTCCTATCTCTTAAATTCTAAGTTATTCATCTAGTTTTTTATATTTCGATGCTGCATTGGTGCATTCCAGTTGAATCTTATATGCTCCAATATGATTCAATTGAGTTAGATGATCGTCTGATATTTGTTGAGGAGACGATCGCTATTTTAGTCAGAGATATAAGACATTTTTACCCCAAAGCCATCCTAGTGGTTATGATTTAGTGGAGGCATCGTCCAATCGAGAAGGCTACTTGAGAGACAGAACAAGACACTCAAAAGCAATACCCCAACCTATTTGAGCCCTTAGGTATATTTTTATCCTTATTTTTACAGATAATTTTTTTTTAATAGTAGATGTTATAATGATCCTTTGGGTCATTTTTGTATTACCATATTATTTTCATCATTTAGAGCTTTTTTGTAGCGATCCCAAGTCATTTGTAATTTATTGTCATTGACAATTCAATTACCTAGTTGTTTGTTCGAACTTTATATAGTTTTTTATACTTTAAGGCTTTTTTAACTTGAAAATTTGACTTTGATTAAAAAAATGCTAATAAGTGATCTCGCAATGAAATTCTTACACTTCTATCAACTCTAGAATGATTATTGTAGACTAGAAGTATAGTTGGCTCAAGTTTCAAAGCTTTTGATGGGAGTTTAAATCATTTAGCATTTTAGCGTTTGAAATTTGACCCAAGTATTGATTATTTTTCTTGAAAAATGTGTCCAAATAAAAATTTGACAACACGATAAGCTTTGAAACATTAATTTTTGTCTAGAGTGATTTTTTGTTTGAGTCTCGGGGATTCCAAACTCATTTCTGGACCTTTGGTAGATTTGGCTAAAATGACACTTGGAAGTAAGATCCATTTTTGCCGAAATAACCTTGTATGAAAATTATGACTATGCCGGTGAGTCTGGAATATCAAGTTTGATGGGGTAGCATAGTCCAAAGATTTGACTTGAGCCAAAATCTAGCTGAAATGCATTAGCCGGTGTAGGCCATTTTACCTTAGCGTTCGTGGACCTCTTGGCTATTTTTGCGAAGCATAGGAAAATAGCTTCCATGATCACTGACCTCCCATAAAATGACATTCATGATTGCAGAGGGAATTATATCAATTACAGCATACTAAACTAGTTCTCCATCCCAAATTCGTGCAATCTATATACATTTATATATTCAAACTCAATCTAAAAGAAGGAAAGTTGTAACCTACATGAAGGCTAACCATGGTGCTCCGAGTCACTCTACCAGATCTTTTACCTTTCAAACAACATCAGGATTATGCCCTACTATAAAAAAATACACAACATCATTATCATTGTTTTCACACGAAAATCATAAAAATTTGGGGATGGATCAATTTAGGAGTCAAAAATGAAAATGTAGGACCTCCATAAAAAAATCTAGAATCAACAAGGAAAAAAGGTCCTAAATTGTTCTCCAAACATGTGTCCCAAAATGGAATACAATTTGGGGCTCGAGAGCACCCGAAATCATTTATGAAATTATTTCACAATTTAAAAACAATAATAATTATTTTTAGAAGATTACCTGAAATGAAGCCTATTCAAAACTTTTCGGGAACACCGTTGCATTCTTTCGAAAATTCTCACCATCTGGAGCTTTGAATCACTCAATTCGGAGTAAAAATGAGCAATAAATTGCCTTCGAAACTTTGAGAAGAAAGTTGATTGCGTATGGTCTTTTAAATAAAGTCTAGATAGAACTGCTCCCTGCAATCACGGATATAGTAGGCCGCAATTGTGGACCTCCAACAAAAAGACCATCACAATTGCGGAGAACAAACACTCTTCGTGATTATAGAGATCTATTTTCTTGTGCTTCACGAACGCAAAAGGTGAAAAGGCGTACACTAGATGATGCATTTTAGCTAGATTTTGGCCAAAATCAAATCTCAGATGGGGTGCTCAAGATTCATTTGGAACCTCATACATGCAAACATTTCAAACTCAATGACGTAGTCAAAATTTCCATCCAAGGTTATTTTGATAAAAAGTGGGTCTCTCTCCAAGTGTGATCACGTTTAAATAATACCTCTCACTTTGAGGATAAAGCGATTGTTGTCAAATATATAACCTAACCATAGGTTAGGATCGAAATCGAATCCCAAGGGAATACTGGATTTTACCGCATTGATTCACCAACAATCATTTCAAGCATCAAATAACTCTATTCTCAATAAAAAAAGGGGTGGGGGCGGATAAGAGTTTGTAATAATTGATAATAACTAAAATTATACTAATAAAGCCAAGAGACAATCAAATTGGAGATCAACTTGGGAAATTGTGTTCCCCATGATTCACTAACACAAACACCCAGGATAACATAACCTAAATTAGGACATTGCATGCAGGACGGTAACTTAGGTTCTTCCAACCCTTGGATAAAGGTGAAGGCCAAATTTCACTATAGAGTTTGGCCGGCTACCATAGTGTGCCAAACTAAATGTTACCTATTGTCCTAGTCAACCTCTCCTTGGCCGGCTCTGGTTGATTAGACGAGAACACATCAAATTGAATTTTATCACCTATTTTCTTTTCCTATTCACCACTAACTTGATCAAGATCATGACACTAAGCGAGTTTTAATGTTGGCCATAATTAAACAACAAGAAAAATAAAGAAAAATGAATAATACATGCAAATATCCAACTCAAGAAGTACAAGTAATCCGGGTTAAACTAGCTACTCATGGTTGCCACAACTCCAAGTTGTGAGTTTAGCCACTTATGGCTTGGGCACACAAATCAGTAATGAAATTAAAAGACATGAAAGATTTCTTACCTAAGAAAATTGAAAAACAATGAAAATTTATCCACAAGTGAATCTAAATTCCCCAATTTGAGTCTCAAAGTAAAACCCTAATTTTCTACTCTGAAACCCTACTAAAATCTAACTGTTGTTTAAAGAAGTATGAAAAGTTCTTCAAAAAATTGATTCTAAAACCCTATCATATATAATTTATACTATTTACAAAAAGATCTTTAAAATAATTAGAAAATCTGATTTGCAATTGCTATGGCTCGTAGACCTATGAGCCGTAGTCGAGCTTTTGTAGTTAGCACTTGGCATTTTGGACTTCATACGAGTCATAGTCTGGTATACAACTCGTAGTGCCTTCTCATAGTCCACCCTTGCATTTTTTGGTCCAATTTTAATAAATACTGTTAATTGTTACGAGGCCCTCTTCTATGAGTTGTAGTGAGAACTATGATCCGTACCCTAAGCTCGTATGGCTGAACTTCAAATTCTTAGATTTTGGTTTTGCAAACTGTTAATTACTATGATCATCACATACGACTCGTAGCTTGGGCTACGACTCGTAGTGGGATTCATAGATCTTTAAAACTCAACAAAATATATAACTTTTTCCAAAACCAGGCCAACCTGTATTTTATGCAAAAATAAACTTAAAAAACTTTAAAACCATAAAAAGTCGTATTGAGAACACACAAAATCCCTTGCTTTAGGCACCTAATGTGTTATATTTTGACAGCACATTAACATCCTCAACATAGAATTATTGCTTGTCCTCAAGGACGACTCAATCTAGATAGATAATAAGCAATACATAGCAATCAACTTACTGGCATATACCCTACTCACTCTCAACTTAGGTATCCATAACAACATTTTCAAAACATGATCATGTAACTATTAAGCAAACTATAACATATTGACTCATTTGACAATCTAATTGTGACAAGTTAAGGAGCATCAATAATCTACATTCACTGAACAAGTTCAATACTAACCATGCAATGCAAATGTCCTCACAAAAAATAAGTCTATTTTAAATCACTTGATATGATTTCAAAAACTCATGGGATTGTAAAAGCATACTCACTCTCATAAATAAGATTCATACATGATAACCAGTGCCATAGGCTTGCCCATATACTCATAACCTGGACTGTTGACTAATTGGATTAGGATCACTTTAAGACTTAATTATCAAAAGTGGCCTTAGTTTAGGGATTGGATATTATGTACGTCACCTCAGGCTAAAAGCCTAAGTTAAGGGTGGCTTATGTTATGGTATAATAAGCAAAATTGAGGTGGTGAGTTGGGAATAAGAGAAAGAGTAGAGAGCCATATACTGTGTAAGAGAAAAAGAGAAAAAGATGTCTTAGTATAAGTTGAGAAAAAGCAAAAACAAGTTTGAAAATAAGTCAAGCTAATAAATAAAGAGAAAATACCAAAAAAGCTTGAAAATAGGGAGTAAGGGAGGACAAGTTAAGAATGAGTGAGTTATTATGGTGAAAGTGTTAAAAAGAGTAGTTCAAGGTTGGCCCTTAGTCACTAATTGCCCAAAATTAGACTTTTTGCCTCAATCAAAGTTCATAATGCTTAAGGATAGACCAGAGCCTATATCAAGGTATTTCACTAGATAAGGTTAGGCTAGCTAGCTATTAAGAAAGAAAAAATATATGTAAGACTTAAACATTTAAAACAAGGGATAAATTTTTTCGTTTGGTGGGTCATTTAGGCAAAAGTGGCCTAAATGAAAGAACAAGGGCCTAAGATCCATTCCTAATCCATACAATCTCTAGTCTAACTCAAAGTAATAGGGCAAGTTCTGAATCAGTACACCATACATGAACATAACAAAATTAGCTCATATGTACATGACATTGCGTATATAGCTAACATAGACTCAAAGATCATGTTTCAAGCATCAACTTGCCTTCACTTAGTCAAAACAAACATTACCAAACCATTCAAACATGCATGATCACAAAATAACTACTGATCAACAAAAAAATTTCAAGGGTAAAATTTTCACTATCTAAACAATGTACATGCCAAGAGTTTAATTACCATATACCACAAAAATTATCTACAACATCTAAAATATGTCAGTTCAACATAAAAGTAAAAATCCACAAGGCAAAAGAATACAGACAAGAAAACCTCGGGATATTAAAAACTGGGATAGTTATGGACTAAAGGCTACTCAGGTTTTAGCCTAGTCCATAACTACCCCTGCCCCCTCGAAAAACATGTACTTTATCCACAATGTACAAAAATAAAAATAAAATAAGCATATAGGGTCAAAAGTCAAACATCAAATGGTGCCTAAGCATAGGTCTCTGGCTGTCCATGAGTATCACCCTCCTACGGTGTAGTCTGAGCTGCATCCATGCTAGATGAGCCAATGCCCTGCAACTGATCAAACTCCTGGACTTTCCTCAACTCCTCTTCTTCTCTTGAAGTCCTCAAGGCATACCTAGTTATATCCTCCTCTAGCTCCTCATCATCCTTGGAGGTCTTCTACCGCTTGTGGCCCTCCTCTGCATAAGCCTCCTCCGTAGGCCACTTTCCAGGGAGCACAGGATGGATCATACGAGAATATATAAATTAGCAGTTCATCTGCAGGTGTAGACTCTGGAACTGTGATCGAAGCCGCTAATGACGTAATCAATTCATCCTTGAACTTCGTCAAATTTCGATGAAAGGCTGACAAATCTACAGGTCGGGCCTCAACAAGTCTCTTATTAACTCTTTCCTCAAAGGTATCAACTCGGGTATCCATTGTAGCAATACGCTGATCAACAAATAAAGTAGTGAATGCCTTACATCTATCCTCCGATGTCTACCCACTATTTAATCTACCGCTTAAGTTGGTCTAGATGAGCCGTAGACCATGATACTCTCTAAACCATAGCTTGAAAAGCAATATCAGACATAATATCTGCAGAAGGAGTCAGTGATGTAGATGACTCTGGTATGAGTGCGGCTGTAGTAGGACTTATCTCGATGTCGACTATTGCAGACTGCTCTGGTCCCTCATCCGTAGTAGTGGCAGTTGGAGTAGAAGTGGCGGCAACCATTAAACCCTCGACCTATGGCTCAGGCATAAATGTATAGGGCATTGGCAGAGGGTATGCCCGTTAGAGTACCATTGGATTCTCATCAGCCTTTATCAAGCTAGGATCAAAAGTGCGGAGGGCCTCAATATGTGGATCTATATGAAGTGAAACTCTCACCTATGCCTCTATGCATAACCTATAGATCAACACTGGAAATGACATGCTTGTGGCCCTCTTGAGCGCTGACTCATGGATCTAGTCCGCCATGACTGTGCCCAATCAATATTGTAGCAAGCTGAGTGCTGGCTAATAGAATGACTCGCTCCAAAGTAATGACATTATCTGTGAAAGAGGGTTGGATACGAGATGATGACCCACCAAAACTTGGTGGGAAGAAGAGAAAGGACTTTACTATAGACTCAGAATGTGCAGTGACCCATGTAGGCTCTAGACCACACTCTGCTATTTGACTAGCGATCCATCTCAATAGCTCAGTCCTCTGGTCCACACTCTTAGATGTAACAACTTATCTAATCTACCTGATCTGTCGATCAAACTCAGTTGTAGACTCTGGTGCTCTATACGTAGGACCAAACTATACTCGGATTGTCCTCTCCAAAATATCGACCCACTAACCTCAAACCAAAACCTCTCGCAATCTAGGCTATTGGAGAGGCTTCTACCTTTTGTGAAGATCTCTTATAGTAGTTGAGTAAGCTGCATAGAGTTTCTGCACCAATATCGAGGAGTATACTCCCAGCTTGCCCGTCAACTATCTGAGAACATGTCATCTTATCTCTGCCTCTAGTGCTGGGACATGGCTCCAGCCTGTATCTACCAATCGGGGCTCCTTGTAGAATGATCACACCGACTTCCCTTGCCTCTTTGGCTCTAACCTCTATCTTTAGATGGCCTCCATGCCTCCGATACCCCACTGATGATGCTAAGGGTCTGTAGAAGAAATGGATGGGGCAATTGAGGATTGGGTAGCCTGCCTGTCTTGGGGTGACTCCTCTGACTTAGGCCCGTCCTCATGCCCCTCCTCAATAGACTGGGAGGTGCTCTCCACCTGCATCGGGGTCCGAGAATCCCTAACAGCAGTTGCCCTAGTTTGAGGCACCACGGCCTCAAGATCAATTTGGACGTTGGGGACCTCGTTAGATCTATCTGAGTTCTTATTGTTTGAGCTTTCATCGAGAAGTCTTCGGTTGAAGGCCTTGATAGCTGCTTTTCTATTTTTAGGGGAAATTATACCTGAAATCGTCAAAAACCCACAATTAGACCCAAACGCACATCAACAAAAGAAAACAAAAGCAAAAGAAAAATAGGAAATTCAACACTACATCAGTTGCAGGTGGTAGGTATGAAACCCTGGTACGACTCGTAGTGGAGACCTACGAGTCATACTATGGCCTCATACTCCACAGGTGAATTTTGATTTTTAAAAACTGAAACTAGGTACAAGACGTAGTTACGACTCGTAGCCTTGATTGTGGGTCATAGATAGGTCTCATACAAGGTTTCAGTTTATAAAATTCAAAATAGTCCTAGGTCCACGAGACCGCACTATGATTTGTAGTGGCCACTACGATTTATAGGTGGGTCTCATATGGTAAACGTTTAAGATCTTGAGGTCACTTTTATTCCCTATGAGAGGCAACTATAACTCGTAGACCCTTCTACGAGTCATAGGACACTCCCATAGCAGGAAATAATAGGTACCTGAAGTACCTATCATTTCACCACACTGACTATAAACATCATCCAAACAAAATTAAACAGCATCGAAGCAAACCTATTTCATCTAAAAATCAAGCACACATTACCCAGTACAAACAACAAAATTTCACTACTACTTTATTCCCTCAATCACAATTTCAACAGTTAAAGCACATTCAAAAGCAATTTTCCACACATCATTTATTCATATTCGTTAAATAACTATTCCAAATCACACAAAGTTCAATCAAATGCACACATACAGATTCAAGGCATTACCCCACAAACGTTTCAAAATTTCATCCACCCAATCAACTCTAACACACTGCCCTAACTAAGATATAATCATGCTACTCTAATTTTACAAATCATCACACAATTACGATTCAACATTATTTCAGCGATCAACACAACTAAATTAGCATAATCATTCCATCATGAAAACAAGGGCAAATGCTCCAACAAGGGTTAAGCACTAAGAACTCCATTCAAAAATACTCTGTTTCATTCTCAATTGCATCATATCCACACCAAGACACCTTGATACTAATTAATATCACAACTCATTCAAATAATCCAATGCAACATCTATTTTGAGAGTAAAAATAAACCAAGGAAAATACCGTCGGAAGTGATGAACTAACAAGAGCAAGATGAGAACAAGGGAGTTCAAACCCTGCTCCAGAAAAATTTGGCCGAAACAGTGTTAAGTGGTCAAAAAATTGATCGGATGAGAGTTGGGGAAAAATATTAGGGGTGACAATGAAGTTAGGGTTAAGAAATTATGGTCAAAAATAATTTTGACTCTTTATATTCATTATCGAGTAAATTTTAGAAAGTTACTGAGTCGGGTCTACAAAATCACGACTACAGGTCATAGTTATGACTACGGCCCATAGGTCTTAATTTCGTAGGCCACTCAACACTTTGAAAAAATTTAAAATTATACCTGGGCAGTACGGACCCTATTTATGACTCATAATATAGACTACGAGTCGTAAAGTTGGATCGTCGTGTGAGTGCCAACTTCAAGTCATCATTGTTATCCTCTACAAGGAATGACTATGGGTTGTAGTACAGGATGCTTCCAATGCCGTTTTCTGAACTCTCTCCATTATGTCCAAAACTTAAACAATTTTCTCAAAGTGCACCATCATACCAATATACAATCCATTCAACGTCTGAAAACAACACTCAACACTCAATCAAAATGCTATCTAAACATCCACAAATTATTAATAAACCCTAAAACAAACAAAAGCATTAAAAATCTCTTTGGGTTGCCTCTCAAGTAGAGCCTTATTTAACATAATTGCACGACTTAGTCATCTTAATTTATCAAAATTCCTCAATAGCCCACACATCGCTTTTGAGTTCATCGGGGTGCTTCATAGATTAGCAAAACTTGAAAACCTCATCTGTGTCATTTACCCTAAACCTGAGTTGACCCAAATCCATATCCACCAAGGCTCACCTGGTGGCCAAAAATGATCTTCCCAAAATAATAGGGACTTCAAAATCGACTTCGCAATCAAGAATCACAAAATACACTAGGAATATGAACTTATCCACTTTGACTAGCACATTGTAAAGTATTCTCTCTGACTTCTTGATTGTCCTATCCGTCATTAGTAACCTCATTCATATCAGAGTAGGTGAACCCAAACCAAGCTTCTTAAATATGGCTAGAGGCATCAAATTTATACTTACTCTGAAATTACACAATGCTCTTGCAAACTCGACATCGTCGATGGTATAAGGAATGATAAATGCATCGGGATCCTCCCTTTTTAGACTAAACATTTGGTTGTAATGATACTATAATGTTGGAGCTCTTCCGAAAGCTCTTGGCTTACCGTGCATTTTTCCATCTCCAAATTCTTCATATATTTAGCATACGTGGGCATCTTCTCCAATGCTTGAATAAGAGGAATATTGATAGACAATTGTTTCAACATGGATAGGAAGTGTTTGAACTTACCATCCTCTTTTTTTTGCTTGAACCTTTGTAGAAAAGGAAGGAGAGGTCTTGGGATAGTCTTGTTCATTTCTTGCTCGTTCACCACTTTATCTCTCACTCCATTGTTTGCCAAACCTTCTTCCTCAACCTCAACTTTGTCATAAACACTCTTTTCACAATCCTCATCCACAACCACCAGCATTGGAGGGTCAATGGTATTCTTTCCACTCCTCGTCATAACCATCATGCAATGTCTCTCATTCTTAGGGTTTTGGACCATGTTGCTCGGCAAAGTACCCTTTTAGCATTGATTCAATTGATGGGACATTTGACCAAATTGATGTTCGAGTTGCTTGATGGCTATCAAATGAGACTCGATCTTTTGGTTGATACTTGAGATATCCTATTTTATTCCCTTCAAAGTCTCATATTGGTTCTTTATTTTCTTCAATAATTTGTCAAACATTTCCTCGATCCTTGAATTGCTAGAACCAACTTCACTATTATAAGGAGACACATAAGGATAATTTCTATGCCCATCTCTTCGGCCTCACTCAGCTTTTGGTACCCTATCTCTTTCAAAATAACTACCATGGTTATCTCTATATGCACCCTCTCGATTGTACTTCCGACCTTGATTTCCAGAACCTTAATGCCAGTAGTTCAGATTGGATCCTTGGGCATTTTTTTGAAAACCCACCGCTTGATCTCTAACAAAGCAAGCATCTTCATCATAATATACTCACCATACATGGACGCTCTTGGAAGTTGATGGACAACCGCATAACACTTTCTTGAGTTTGCTTCACCACCAAGTCCACAATAGTCTGGAGTTGATCAAGTTGTTGTATGATCTCATCATTGATTTTTACTTTCTCCAAACGAACACTCACCTCACAAGAGGTCTTTGTAGTAGCTCTCTCCCTTTGGCCCTATGCTATATTGGTCTTCACTACTTGCTCCATTTTTTCGCTATCCTTGTGAATGATTGATCTAAGAATATACTTCCCATGATTGTATTGGCAGATGCTTAACTATTCTCATCAAGAGCCGATAGAAAATTTTACTAAGGCATCATCCATGATCTTATGATCTGGAACCATTCTCAAACATTTGGTGAACCTCTCCCATGTTATACGAATAGAATTACCTAATAATTGCTCAAAGTTATTGATTTGGTCCTTAAGTTTGAGCTTTTTGGACCTTGGAAAGTATCACTCTAAGAAGGCTCTTTGCAATTCTGCCTAACTGGTGAGTAAGCTATGTGGGAGTTCTGACAACCATATTATTGCATTACCTGTAAGAGATAGAGGGAACACATGCAACCCAACAACATCTATAGAAAGATTGTGTGTACCCATCACACTTTTACAAATAAATGCAACATTATGAAGATGACTGTGAGGATCCTCAGTAGGTAATACTGCAAACAAATCATGGTTCTAAAGAATTTGGAGTAATCCACTTGACGCTATGAACTTAGTGTTTACTGGTAGTGATGGCAACACTACAGTACTTGTGACGTCCATGGCCATAGGGTTCAACTAATATTAATTCCAACCATATGCATTCTCGTTGAAATTCCTATGGTGTGGCCTATTTTTTCGTGGTGGTGGATTCTCCTCTCTACCCACATCATCATCATGTTGATCCATGGCTTCATCAATCGCAATATCTATATTTGCTTGGGCTATTCTTCTTGCAACCCGTTGGATCTCAAGATTAATTGGAGCTAAGGGTCCACCTTGGCTCCTTATGTTGGGCATACACCTAGTATATCCTGCAAAAGAGATTAAACAAAAAAACAAAAACAAAAGTAAAATACAAGAGAATTAAGCAATCAACACTTGAATTAACTACCAGCGAAATTAAGTCAAAACCTAGTCGTATTCCCCAGCAACGACGCCATTAAATTTGATCACGCTCAAATAGTACCTCTCCCTTTGAGGATAAAGTGATCGTTGTCGAATATAAAACCTAACCACAGGTTAGGGTTGAATCCCAAGGAAATATGGAATTTTGCTGCATTGATTCACCAATAATCATTTCAAGTATCAAATAACTCTATTCTCAATAAAAGGGGGAGGGGGTTGTAATGATTGGTAATAGTTAAAATTATACTAATAAAGCGAAGAGACAATCAAATTAGAGAGCAACTTAGGAAATTGTGTTCCCTATGATTCACTAACTCAAATACCCTAGATAACACAACCTAAATTAGGACATTGCATGCAGGCCGGTAATTTAGGTTCTTTCAACCCTTGAGCAAAAGTGAAGGTCAAATTTTACTATGACGCTTGACCGGCTACCATAGTGTGCCAAACTAACCGTTACCTATTGTCCCAATCAACCTCTCTTTCGCCGGGTTTGGTTAATTAGACGAGAACACATCAATCGAATTCTGTCACCTATTTTCTTTTCCTATTCATCACTACCTTGATCAAGATCATGACAGTAGGCGAGGTTTAATGTTGGCCAGACACCATTAAACAACAAACAAAATGAAGAAGTGTAAATGATCCGGGTTATTAAGCTAGCTACTCATGGTTCCCACAATCCAAAGTTGTGGGTTTAGCCACTCATGGCTTGGGCAGACAAATCAACAATGAAATTAGAATACATGGAAGATTTCTTACCTAAGTAAATTGAAGAACAATGAAACCCTCTTTGAAATTAGAATCACAAGCTTGAATGATGAAATTTATCCACTAGTGAATCAAATTTCCAAATTTGAGTCTCAAAGTAAAACCCTAATTTTCTACTCTAAAATCCTACTAAAATCTAAGTATTGTTTCAAGAAGTACAAAAAGTTCTTCCAAAAACTGATTCTAAAATCCTATCATATACTATTTATACTATTTAAAAAATATCCTTAAAATAATTAGAAACTCTGGCCATTGGCAGCTGCTACGGCTTGTAGGTCAGAACTTTCGTAGTTAGACTTGGCATTTTGGACTTCATTGTTATGATCCACCTCCACGAGTCGTAGTCTGGTATACGACTCGTAGTGCCTTCTCGTAGTCCACCCTTGCATTTCTTGGTCCAATTTAATCAACACTTTTAATTGGGACGAGACCCTTTTCTATGAGTCGTAGTGAGGATTACGGCCCGTACCCTGAGCTCGTATGACTGAACTTCAAATTCTCAGATTTTTAATTTTGAAAACTATTAATTGCTACGATCATCCCCTACAACTCGTAGCTTGGGCTACGACTCGTAATGGGTCTCTTAGATCTTCAAAAATCAACAAAATCTGCAATTTTTCCCAAAATCAAGCCAACTTCTAATTTCTGGCAAAATAATCACAAAAACACATAAAAATCATAAAAAGCCACATCGAGAACACACAAAAACCTTTCCTTGCACTAAATGTGTTGTATTTTGATAGCACATCAAAGTACCATTTTAGTAAAATCTATCAACGGCTAGAAAATGAGCCCGAAAACCTCGAGAAACAAAGAAAAGGTCATTCTACTCAACATTTTAGAGCTAATCGATGCAATCAAAAATTTTATTGTTGCATGTTTTTCAATAAAGTTGACCAAGGTCAAACTTGGGGCAAACTTCAAAGGTTAAAAGGCTAAATGATTTAAACTGGCACCAGCAGTTGTGGAACTCGTGTGAACAATCCGTTTCGAGACTGTTCACTCGAATTTTTTCAAAATCAAAGTCCACTTTCAAGTTAAAAAGACCTCAAAGTATGAAAAACTACACAAAATGCAAATGAAGGACCAAATGATTGAATTGTCAATTTCCAACATGTTACAAATGAGTTGAGTTCACTATGGAAAAGCTCTAACCGACTTATGATAATACATCTCAAACCCATCACTTAAAAATAGAATTAACATGAATTTTGCTTTTAAGTTATGAAATTTCACCGTTGCTTATTTTTATTTTGTTAATAATGTCAAAATGCTCTTAATTTGGAACTATACTGGATTTGTTTTTGTCAAAATCCTCTTAAACCCATAACTAATTTATACAAAGAAGGTGATAGAATGTGAAACGGTCGTTAAAAAGGAGAAGAAGAAATTATGTGTAGATGCAAGTAGATAAACGAAATAAGATTCTTATTTATACAATTCATGGAGAATATTGAACACAAATTATTGTTCACAAATGTAAAACCAAATAAATTGAAAGGGGACATCAACAAATGAACAATGGTAAAGAAACACGAAATATATAAAATATGTATGGTTACACTTTAAATTTGTTACTATAATGAGCGTCATGGCTGGTGGTTGTGAGCGTAGAGTCGGACGGGGAGTCCCTTGGCCGGAATTGGCATTGGATTGACAATGATTTTCTCATCTGGAATAATTTTGTGAAACTTAAACCTTTTAACAAGATGGTGCATGAAGACAAGAATTTCTAAACGAGCATATTCTTTTCCTGGACACATTCTTGGTCCTCCACCGAAGGGTACAAATGTGTATGGAGCTGGTCCACTTCCTTCAAATCTTGAAGGGTCAAATTTTTCAGGATCAGGGAAACATTCTCCACTCCTGTGGGTAGAATTTGCACTCCAGTATATCTGCATCTCCGTAAAAAAGGTACACAAAAGTTTAACAACGATATCGACCACACCAACTTATCTGTGATCACATTTTACAAAGAAAAGGAGGAGATATTTTTACCTTCCATCCTTTAGGAATGGAGAAACCATTGAAGATGAAATCAGAAAGGGCTTCCCTAAAAGCACCTTGGAGGGGTGGGGCAAGTCTTAAAACTTCACACGCCACGTTCCATGAATATTTCATCTTTTGAATGTCTTCCCAGGTCAATAATTCCCCTGGACCCTTTGATTTGGCTATCTCCATTTGCTCTATAGTTTTTTTTAACACAACAAAAATTTGTAACAAGCAACATAGGCTTAAAAAAAGATGCAGTTTAATTCAAATAATATTAAAAAAATGACTAAAGAACCAGAACATGAGGATACATAGTTTTCTCCATATTTTAATTTATGTGAAGGTGTTCAGACTACTATAGTGAAAAGTCAAAATACTTATTTCGATCTGAACTAGTATATATAATCTTTAAATATTTTAGAATAAAATTTATATATTTAAAATTATGCAAAAAGTACTATACATCAACATGGCTAATGATTCAAGATATTTAAAAACATATAAGAAAATTACAATCAAATAAAAAATTATTTGATGGTCTTCAAAAACTAATACCTTCTCATAAATTGAGACAAAGAAAGTACTATAGTACTCCATTCCTAGAAAGAATATATTTATGTGACATTTTTTTTTAGTCCATCGCAAAAATAATATTATTTTACTTTAAAATTTTTTTTTTATTCTTAGTGAAATGAATTTTAATCACAAGTCTTTTTTTCTTCTTAAAGACTATACATGATACTACATAAATGAGATGGATGGAGTAATAATTTAGAGTCAAAATCATATCTGTTCTAAAATTCTACACTGTAAATTTGGTAATATACTACTGACCTCTTTTCTGTTTTTTCTCTTCAAAAGATACTTCTCCTCGATTCACTTTTACTTCTTCATTTGGATTTTATAGTCTTTAAAAAATAATTAATGATTATCATGAATATTTTATTACATATATCCATATTAATTAATATTTAGTCTAAGATTTTAAAAAATAAATAATTAATATTATAACAATAACATACCCAATGAAATCTCACAAGTAGGGTCTGGGGAGTGTAGAATGTACGTAGACCTTATCACTATCTCATAGAAATAGAGAAGTTGTTTCTGGGCAAACCTCATCTCGAAAACTCATAAGTAGAATAATTAATATTGTGAATAAAATATAAAAATATGTATTTTTTCTTTTAATATGCTAAAACTAGTAGTAAAAAAATGTATTTTTAATAATACACCCTCTGTTAGTTAGATTGAAACAGTTAAATTTAATATTTAAAATCTAAAATCTAGATAATTAAAAATTATAAAAAAAATAGTAGAAGTTGTAATATAACATGACCAAAAAATATCTCTTGATCAAAGTTCATGAAGTTTGATAGCAAAAAATGAAATAATAACGAGGAAAAGCAGTTAGTTACCTTTGTAAACTCCGTCATAAATCTTTGGAAGCTCAGCCAGATACTTGACTATGAAAGCACAAGCAGAACTAGCAGTATCATGTCCACCAATCAACAACCCTAATATTTTATCAGCAATATCCAACTCTCCCATGAATTTCCCATTTTCGTCACACGTTAAGAGCATGTGTGACAATATATCGTGTGTTGCTGATGCTTTTCCCTCACCTAAATCAATCTTCCTCTGTTTTATAATTCCCACAAGCTCTTTCCTAATAAAATTCGAAGCCTTAATTGCGCGATTAAATGGCGTTCCAGGCAAGTCTATAGGGATTGAAATCAATCCAGAAGCCAATACATCGAAAGGGTCAGCAAATTTGGCCACATGGTTAGGATCTTCCACGCTCAAAAATAATCGACATGCTAACCAAAAAGTGTAACGTTTTGCTAATGGGAAAACCGTAACTTGGTTTCGATTTTCCCATCCAGAAGCAAAGTGACGTTGGGCTATATGGTCCATGATCCCAACGTAACGTTGCAACGCTTCGGGTTTGAAGAAATTCGGAAGCATTTTTCTCATTTTAATAGCTTCTTCTTTGGAAGATGTTTGTGTCGAAGATGGAAAGATTTTATCAACAGAACTTGGCCACCATGCTTGTACTAATTTGTTTTCGTTCGAAAACAAGAACTTGTTCCCTGAGGCACCACAGAAAACCGCGGCTTGTTCACCTAGAAGGTGAGTTTTGAAGACAGTAGAAGAGTACTTAGCCATACGATCAAAGATGAATTTTTCAGGATGGCCTTTCCAACCAGTGGAGAGAAACTCGAGGCTCTCTCCAAATAGAGGCCATCCTGTTTTCCCCGGAGGAAGAGGAGTACCGTTCAAGGTCGATTTGTTCTTGTAGAAAAGGAAGTGAAGGAAGAGAGAAACCAAAAAAACAAATAGGCAAAGAAGAGAGACATAGAAGAACTCCATGACTTTGTAATTTGTTGTCACACAATTTTAGAAGAAATGCTCTTTGTGTGAGTTCTTTTCTTGATGGGGAAAACTTAGAGAGTATATATAGGCACGTATAATTTGTGACGTTGACATATTGTAATTAACAAGGTAATGAAATTTTCTGTTGGGATTATACTTATTAGTGTTTTTATTTGATTAATTATAGTGGAGGTTGTGGGGGAATCATTGAGTAAGTATGTCAATTTTGAAGTCAAAATACATAGAACAATTTTGGCATAAATTAGTTATGTAGACCCAAGTTAAAGTAAATGGGTTGGTGCAAAATCCTCAATGATAGCGCTTATATATATATATATATGTAAATCAACGGTCGTAAATTTTTTTTTTTATGGTTTAAGGGAATTTAACAGTCACAAATTGTAAAATAATTTATAATCTATGATGAATTTCATAATGGTGATTTTATATCTACTAGTTCAGTGTACGTGTTTTACACGTATGTACCGCGTCAATTTAAAAATTATAAATAAAGAGTATTTGTCAAAATAAATATAATATTCATGTAAACAAAATTAAATAAATATTATTAGTTTGATGCAATAATTTAGCCTATTGTGAAAAGACAAAGATGAAAAAATCAATTCAATTGCTTATAATATAGATATGTTTAATAGTTTCTAAATAGATAAAGTAATAATTTAGAATTAAATAATCTATAGATAATGAGCTGATAAAATTTTATGTGATAAAAGATTCCTAAATATAAAAAATTTCTAAATTTTATGAATATGAGTAGGCTAGAATACTTGTAACCACTATTTTCAACAGACAATAGTAGTGTATCACATGAATTTATTACAACTTCATATGCAAAATCACTATAGGACACACTTGACCTAAGCAATTTATAAGCAAACCTTTCAATACCTTAGTTCTTGAATCCAAATCAGGCATTTAATCAAAATCCACAATATTTCAATGCTATCATACTCATTAACACTTCAATCATTCATAATTAATGCAACAATTGAAGATCTGAAAATAATCATGAGTTTGTATCCTCAAGATTTTTAGTTAAACATAGTAATAATATGAACTCACTTCAATTAACAATAAAACATTCCAAATAGATAAGGCTCAGTAATAAATCAAGTGCCTATGTCAATTATACACCCCTAGCAATAAGGGTTTTATGCTAGACATAATTAAAATATAAAATTCAATAACAATATCAACTTCCATTTAATAAAAAAAAAAAAGTAAATAGAAGGAATTAGAAAGAATCTCTTCTCTTCTTGCTCCAATTTCTCTTCTCCAAGCTTGAATTCAAAGTCTCTTCTCCTAAGATGAAGTACTATTGTTCTCTAGAAGAAAGGTTCAATGTATTCTATGAAGTGTGTTCTATCAAGTATTTTTCTCAGCGTACAAATTAGCCCTCTCCAAATTTAATTTATACTCTGTATGAATTTTGCTGAGTTTTGTGCATGTTTCACCAACGGGCGGTCAAGATTGGCCATTGCCAAACAATTTAACGGTACACGCGAATGTATACTTGATCGTCTTTTAAATTAACTGGTGGAGGTCTTGATCTCTGCAAGTTTAGGTGACACGACTATGATAGCTAATCATGTTTGGCGATTCGCCGAATTTTTACTAGCATTACCTTTTACCTTCACATTTAAGGGGTTTGACTCTGCAATATTTAACGGTCAGTGTCGCCCTTCAGCGATCCACCGAATCAGTCAGCGACATCGATTTTGACCTCCTTATATGCGCTTTAGCTCTTTTATCTTGTGTTGTTAAGCATTGTCCTAGCATGCACTTTCATCCTCAATTCTAACATTAAACATATAGATTATTAAGCATATAGGCATAATACTACATTAAGGACAATAGTTTCTTACTTTTTAAACTCTATATGTGTCTAAAATATGAATTCATGAAGAATCTATTGAGATTTGGAGTCTTGGGTGAGCTCTTGATGTTTGGAGTTGTCTATCCCTTCTATTTTGGCTAGGACTAGCCTTTATGTTGTATTTGAAGACAATCTATTCTATTATCTTAATTATTGCATCTGTGTAGTTTTTGTACTCCTTTATCTTATTTAGTAGCTTAACTATTGACCGATATCAGGTCTTGAAAATTTTATTTTGTTGGACTATTTTTATTCTCTTATTCCTCTTTTTCTCCGATGATTACGAGCATTGTTTGCTTTTTTCTCTTCTGCTTGTGATAGTTTATTACCTATGATTCTGGACTATGGTTTAGATTTACCTACTAGTGCGTTGTTAGTAGAAGTCATCATCACTTGAGAAATTGGGTCATGACACAAAATTAGTGGTAGTGTATATTCATAGAACTCCCTTATATGATAAAAGGATTAAGTTATGATCAATGGTAAATTTGGCAGCGAGTTAGGTAGTAAGCTGAAATCAAGTGCACTAGTTATAGTTAAAGTATTTGGGATGATAAGAATATATTATGGATAAAAGATTTAGGTGGTGTACTTTTTATTGTGTACTTTCTTCTGAATATTTATGTAGCACCCCACAACTCCATTCGTAGGTCCCAAAATTTTTGTCGTAAGTATATAAGATTAAACCTAGTAATACCTTACATGTACCTATATTCAGGCTCATTCATATATGTGATAAGAGACCTTTAATACTTAGTCGAGTTCAAAACTTTCCTATAAAATGAGTTTGTCATCTTAGCTTATACAAGGTTCAATTTTAAATGATCATAGCTCTTAGCATACAAATAATTGAAAGTCTCATGACATACCAAATGAAAGCTCTTTAAATTATCTTTTCAATGCAACTGGTTTTACCTCATTAGGTGTTCGGAGTCATAAGTTATGGTTGTTTTACTGAAAACTGCCAGTGTAGAGTTGCAATACGAGACCTCTTTATGGGTCGTAAATCGAAGTACGACCTATATTGCCAACTCGTGAAAAAATTCAGAAAACTTCAATTTTCAGACCCAGATTTTATGGACCCATCTATGGGTCATAGAATACTCTACGAGTCATAAAATGGGGCTCTTAGAGAATTTTAGATACCTCAAAAATTGCCCAAAATTTTACTAAAGGTTCTCTATGGGTCATAGAGGGCCTCGTAGGCGACCTCATCTGCAATTTTAAAGAGGGGTATTTTCGTCCTTTTGCACCCTTTTATGTCCAAACTCGTCTGTTTTTAGCCTAAATAAATTCCTAAATATAATTCCTTAATTCCTTTATGCTCAAAATACTCTCCAAACCTAGAATCTCTTTTTCAAGAGAAGAAAAGTTAGGGCTTTCAAGAACCTTCTTCAAATTCTTCAAGAAACTAATTTCCCAAGTATGTAAGGCCCTTCAAGAGTTATCTTACTATTATTTTAGTATCTATAATGTCACATCCCAACCTAGGGTCGTGACCAGTGTCCGATAGGGGCACTTAACACATACTAACCCGAATTTCCTAATTTGTCCTACCTGGAAACCTGCCGAAATTTCGGCAGAGTTTCCTCTGTTTTATTAACTAACCTTACCTGCAAATAAAATCC
>JAOTQJ010000091.1:12913781-12932178 GCA_025642045.1 Solanum sejunctum | reverse complement strand
GTGAGTCCTCCACTCCGAGGACAACATCCACTTTGCATTCATGCTTTGTTAAGACTTGCCTATTTTAAACTTTTTATATTTTGAGGGTGAGCCCGGGAGATGTCTTACCCTCGTTTCACTCATGTTAGAGGTGTTGCTGGATATGGAAATCTATATATCGAGCTTGACTCCTATTATGTTTATGTAATTGTGAAGACTTTCCTTAGTCTCTTCTTTCCTTCTATGCTTATCTTATATGAATGGACGAGTATTGCTCAACATGCGTTGCACGTGTATGGCCATTCTAGAGAGTCATATAACCATAGAGTAGCATCCATTCTATATTTTATCAATCTATTGAAAATGGAACAATGTGTTCATTTAACCACTGTTTGTGCCAATGTAAATGTCTAGTTATGTCAAATGATACTCCTCTAGACCAAATGTAACAGTAATTCAAAGAGAGAAGGGAGTAACAACATTAATAGAAAGCTTTAGTGTGTACCAATAATGTCATTTTTTTATTTCAAGAATGAGCTTTTGCCATTGACACTTTTTAAACCATTGTAAAGTATATTACCGGACTCAAAAATGCAAAACACTATACAAAACACAAATAAACATAAATGTAAAATTAGTTTATTGAAGCATGTAACAAACGTAATTACAAATTGTCAAACATCTTTAATCTTCTCCAGCTTTATCTTCATAATTACTGTTTTCTATATCTGTGGCATCTTGATACTGCTGATACTCTGCCATGAGATCATTCATCTTACTCTCTGCATCAATGAATTCCATTTCATCTACCCCTTCTCTAGTATACCAATGCAAGAGTGCCTTTCTCCTAAACATAGCAGTGAACTAGTCACTCACACTCCAAAACATATTTTGAATTTAAATTGAATTCCCAGCAAATGTCGAAGACATCAAAAGCCTTTTTAGGTGGTAAGTCACAAATGGTAGATTTTACATTGTCCATAAAGTACGAAGTGTTCTTGCTCTGCACATTCATCATTTGCTCATCAACTTCTTTTGTGCTCATTTTTCCTCTAAAGAACGCTGACGTTGTGAGGTATCGACCGTGTCATAGATCAGCAGTAGACATCATATTCCGTGAGTCCTACATTGGTTGTGTCAGTTTAGGGACTGTGAGTGCTCGATATCGCTGAGATCCTCTTGATGTTAGCGTCGCAAGTCTCACAATGAAAAAGTAAGTCTTGGGAAAGGAATTAAGTTCATATCTAGTTTACGAAGATTAGAATTCAATTGTCCAGGGAATCACAGACAACAAGTCACACCACTCATTGTTGCTGAAATGAGACGATTTGCAAGCACATACTTGTCAGTTGGGGATGATCGATCCTTAACCTGCATTCAATATATAATCATTTTCCAGAAAAATGTAAATAAGTAAATAGTATCCACAAGGATGATACATAGATCCCTTCTTTGAGGAAGGAAAGGTTATATCGAGGTAATAGCGAGCTCGTAAAGCGAGGTATGTAAGGCTACTTGATTTCATATTATTTGGCATGAAACATATATTCCTTCTTTACATATAAAGGCACTTACCAACTCTGACACAACTATTAACCATGTCTTCACTCTTTCACATATTCATTTGCTTCCATACATAGTCACCTTCAAATCTATGTACATGCCTAGATACCAAGTTACATGGGTTCTTGTTGCTAAATAAAGTTCATGAGTTGTTTCATCTCATACGCATTTCATTATTTGTGTAACGTACTCTTTTCATCGTCATATTATCTTGTATGATTATCTACATGTTACATGCTATATATACAGCCCTACGACTCCAATATTGTGACCAGCAAAAGAACTATCTCAAAGGTAATTGAAAGCTAAACTATTTTGCTTATCGATGAGTGGTAGCCCGAGGGGTGGAAGAATCACCTATCCAGGGTTGATCCTATCACAGGGGGTAGCCCGAGAGGTTAAGGAAGAGCCTAGACAAGGTTGATCCTGATATAGTTTTTCCACTGATCAGCTGGTCATTTGTTTTACATGTTGTGCACAGATTATACTATAAAGTTAAAGTGATAAAAAGAAACATAAAGTACATGATCCCACAGTACAAGTAAAGGTGATCTCTTATCCTACACTAGTACATAGTTTCACTTGAGTTGTTACTTCATATACAGTATTTCTTTCCTTCCATATTCAGTACATTATCTCGTACTGATGTTCCTCATGGGGGACCTGCATTTCATGTTGTAGGTGCAGGTGCTAGTAGATCTCCCTAGTAGGAGTATAGGATTCCCAGCTGCTGTTACCAAGCTCCAGGTTGCTTTAGAGCTTTACATGTCTAGAGCTTATACTTTGTGTTGTACTGTTAGTCGAGGCTGGGCCTGTCCCAACCCTTATCAGATACTTTTCCTTATCAAGAGGCTTTGTAGACTATGTAAATTAAAATGTGGTCATGTATCGTACTTTTAAATCCGTGACCCCAATGGCCTAGCCATATGCATTTCCTTTTGGCTTGTTATCACTGTTTATTTTCTTAAAGGCATGTAAAATGTAGAAATCCCTTATAATATGTATAGAAAGCATATAGATATAGGTTGGTTCTCCTGGGCCTTATCGGCAACAGGTGCCAGTCAGTCCTAATGGGACTTTGGGCATGATAGAAGTGGTATCAGAGCGGGTCGTCTTAGGGAGTCTACAAAGTCGTTTCTATGTAGAGTCTTATGATATGTTATGTACCACATTTATAAGTAGGAGGCTGCGTGGCATTTAGTAGTTGTTACTTTCTTTTCATTCTTTAAATTGTGCCATATAGCTAAGTGTAATAAGTCCATTATATCTAATTCTAAATTATTTTGTACAGCAAGTATGCCAGAAACCAGGCAAAACAAAGGTAAAGGGAAGGGAGTAAAAGTGGTGGTTGGTATACCCAGTCAGGTGAGACAATGAAATGAGGTTCAAGAGGAGTCTTTGTCACAGATATCTCCAACTCCTCCAGCTCCTGATGAACCTAGAAGTAGTGAAATTCCCCCAGAACTACCTATTGATGCTACCATGCACGATCTGAGAAATGCAGTCTAACTATTGACTCGTATAGTTGTTAGCCCATGTCAAAGATAGAAAGGTCCAATTATAGGTGCAGGTGGTACGAATAGGATAGCTAGAACGAGGATATGTGATTTTCTTAATTTGGACCCTCTATCCTTTACTAGGTCAAATCCTAATGAAGATCCTTAAGACTTTATTGATCAGTTTCAGCATACTTTAGATGTTATGCATGTGAGTGGTACAAAAGTTGTCGAGTTAGCAACATATAGGTTGAAGGGTGTGGCTATATTGTTGTATGAATCTTGGAAACAGTCTAAGGGTGTAGATGCACCTCTAACTACCTGAGAGGAGTTCAAAGAGGCATTTCTTGACCATTATTTACTGTTAGAGATCCAAGAGGCCCGTGCAGATTAGTTCTTGAATCTTCACCAAGGGAATATGAGCGTAAGGGAGTATAGCCTTCAATTTAATTCCCTAGCTAGGTATGCTCCTAGTGTAGTTGCTACTATGGCAGATAGAGTTCATCGATATGTGGATAGATTGAATATGTATCTGGTTAGAGACTGTACTATTGCTCCCTTGAACAAAGACATGGATATAGTGAGAATGAAGGCTTTTGCATAGAAATTGGAGGATCAAATGCAAAGGAGAAAGACACAAAAGTTAGAAAGGGCACAGTCCAAGAGGGCCAGGTCTACAGGGTAGTTCACACCACCCCAAGGTGACCTTTGGTCTCAGTTTATTTATAAACCACCTAGGCTGTCATCCAATTACCCTGTAGCCAGTGCTCCACCACAACTTCAAGAGTCTAGGAGAAATCAGTTTGGTCCAAGAAGTGAAGGGCAAAACACCCGGACAGAAGGATATTCAGCAGGCCAACAAATAACTCCTATGCATCCTTATAAATAGTGTGGAAGAATTCATTATGGTATATGTTTTGTAGACGCTTGTTATTGGTATGGTGCGCCAGGGCATATGATAAGAGATTGCCCGAGGAGGTACATGGGCAATATAGCATAATCTATTGGATTAGCTGTTGCATCATCATCGTCAGTTCATCCAACAGGTAGGGGTCAACAAGAACCTATGGGTCATGATAGAGGTGTTAGAGGGGCAGCTAGCTCTAGCGGAGTCCAGAATCATACTTATGCTCTGGGAGTAGGCAAATTTCGAAACCTTCACCTGATGTGGTCACAAGTACATTGTCCATCTTTTTCATATAATGTATATGCATTGATTGACCCTAGTTCTACAATATCATACATTACCCCACTAGTTGCTGGGAAGCTTAAGAGGACACCTAAATTATTAAACAAACCATTTGAAGTGTCTACACCAACCACTGAATCTATTATGGCTAGAAGGGCTTATTATGACTGTGTAGTAGGTGTTTGTGACCGTGACACATTTGCTGACCTGATTGAACTAGAAATATTAGAATTTGATGTTATAATGGGTATGGAATGGTTAGCTTCTTGCTATGCCACCATGGATTGCCGAACTAAGAGAGTGTCCTTCCACTTTCTAAATAAGGCATCTCTTGAACGGGAAGTCAATGTTGGGGTACCAAAGGGTAAGTTTATCTCTTATTTCAAGGCAAGAAAGATAATATCTAAGGGGTATATATGTCATTTAGTTAAAGTGAGGAATATGGAGGCAGAATCACCAAATCTTTAATTAGTTCCAGTAGTTAATGAATTTGTTGATGTATTCCCTGAAGAACTCCCAATATTACCTCCAGAACGAGAAATAGATTTTGGTGTTGACTTACTTCTTGGCACTCAACCCAATTCTATTCCTCCATATAGAATGTCCCCAGTAGAATTGCGTGAATTAAAAGAGCAGTTAAAAGACTTATTGGAGAAGGGTTTTACAAGACCTAGTGTGTCCCCATGGGGTGCACCAGTGTTATTTGTACGTAAAGAAGATGACACCTTTAGAATGTGTATCGACTATCGACAATTGAATAGGATGACAATTAAGAATAAATACCCCCTCCCCAGGATTGATGATTTATTTGATCAGTTACAGGGTATCAAATGCTTTTCAAAAATTGATTTGAGATCATATTATCACCAAGTGAGGGTGAAGGAGAAAGATATACCTAGGAATGCTTCCAGAGTACGCTATGGTCACTTTGAATTTCTTGTTGTGTCAGTTGGGCTAATCAATGTACTTGCAATTTTTATGGATCTGATAAATAGGGTATTTAACCCATTCTTGGATGTGTTCGTGATAGTATTCATAGATGAGATTTTGGTATATTCAAGATTAGAAGAGGACCACGCAAATCACTTACAATAGGTATTACAAGTTCTTTGTGATCGATAGTTGTATGCTAAGTTTTCTAAATGTGAATTTTGGCTAAAATCAGTGGCATCCTTGGGTTTTATTATGTCTGATGAGGGAATATGGTTTGATTCACAAAAGATAAAAGCTGTGAAAGATTGGCCAAGACCAAAATATCCACGGAAGTTCAGAACTTCCTAGGTTTGGCAGGTTATTATAAGAGGTTTGTTGAAGCTTTTTCTTCTATTTCGGCACCTCTAACAAAGTTGATACATAAGTCCACCAAGTTCCAATGGAATGATGCATGTGAAAGGACCTTTTAGGAGCAGAAAGATAAGCAAATTTTTGCACCTGTGCTAGTACTTCCAGAAGTCACTGAGGGGGATATAGTGTGCTGCGATACTTTAGGAGTTGGCTTAGGATATATACTAACATAACTAGGTAGGGTAATTGCTTATGTATCTACACAACTACGACCACATGAGAAAACTACCCAACTCATGATCTTGAACTTGCAGTGATTGTATTTACTTCGAAAATACTAGCACCACTACTTTTATAGGGTTCATGTTGACATATACGTTGATCATAAGAGCCTGCAATACATCTTTAAGCAGAAAGTCCTAAACTTAATATAATGGAGATGGATGGAGCTAATAAAAGATTATGACATTGATATACTATACCATCCGAGGAAGGCAAATATGGTAGCCGATGCTCTGAGCCATAAGGAAGTTATGAATACTGGTGATCAAGCTATGGTAAGTCAAGGAGTGGCTAAGGATCTATGTCAGCTAGCCAATTAGGGAGTTCGCATTCTTGAAGATCCAAAGAAAGGGGTTATTGTACATAATGCCGCAGCATCTTTATTAGTAGTGAAGGTGAAAGAAAAATAGTTTGAAGATACTATTCTACGATAGCTTAAGGAAAAGGTGAGTTAAGGTACAATAAAGGGATTTGACATTACACAAAATGGAGTACTTTACTACCAAAATTGACTATGTGTGCCTAAAATTAATGGATTAGAAAAGAGGATAATGGAAGAAGCCCATCATTCCCGATATTCTATCCATCTAGGATCAACTAAGATGTACCATAACCTAAAAGGAATGTTTTAGTGGAGAGGCATGAAGTAGGACCTTGTAGAATTTGTGGCACAATGTCCAAATTTCCAAAAGTGAAAGTAGAACACCAAAGGCCAGGAGGTTATATATAGTGTATAGAGCTTCCAACATTTAAGCGGGATACTATAAATATGGATTTTGTTATCGGTTTGCCTCGCTCATTTTAGAAGTTTGACTCCATATGAGTAATAGTTGATAGACTCACAAAGTCAGCACACTTCTTGCCAGTCAGGAGTGATTATACAGCTGAGGAGTATGCCAAGTTATACCTAAAAGAGATAGTAAGACTACATAGAGTCCCAATCTCCATTATTTCTGATGGGGAGGCTCAATTCACAGTAAAGTTTTAGAAGTCCTTCCAAAGGAGTTTAGGGACACATGTGCATTTGAGTACGGCATTCTATCCTCAAATAGACGGTCAAGCAAAACACACCATTTAGACACTTGAAGATATGTAGCAAGCTTGTGCATTGGACTTTAAAGGTAGTGGGTGGACCATTTGCCACTTATTGAATTTTCCTATAACAATAGCTACCACACGAGTATCAAGATGGCACCTTATGAAGCTTTGTATGGAAGAAAATGTAGGTCACTGATTGGATGGTTTGAAGTGGGTGAAACCACCGTACTTGGGCCATATCTAGTACAACAAGCCATGAGAAAAGTTAAGGTAATACTGCAGCGGCTAGAATCAGCCCAAAGTCATCACAAATCATATACGAATGCTATAAGGAAAGGACTGGAATTCTTAATAGGGGATTGGGTATTTTTAAAGGTGTCTCCAATTAAAGGGGTTATGAGATTTGGTAAGAAAGGAAAACTGAGTCCACATTACATAGGCCATATTAGATTATTAAGAGGTTAGGGCAGGTTGCATATGCATTAGAGCTACCCCAAGAGCATTCAATGGTTCATCCAGTTTTTCATGTCTCAATGCTTTGAAAGTGCATAGGTGCCCCATCTCATATCACTCCTATTAAGGATGTACAAGTTATAGAAGATCTCACATATAAAGAGGTACCTATTGCTATTCTAGATCGTCAAGTTAAGAAGCTAAGAAATCAAGAAATAGCTTCAGTAAAAGTACTTTGGAGAAACTAGCAAGTAGAAGAAATAACATGGAAGGCCGAGGACGCGATGAAATCAAAATACCCTTATTTATTTGAAGCTAAAGAGGAAGTTCAACATCCAGAATTGGGGACCATAATAGGTACGTGTGTTTAAGCATTTATTGTGTTGAACTTGATTAAGCTATTCAATTGTGCTAACATTCGAGGATGAATGTTCCTAAGGCGGGAAGATGTAACACCCCATATCTTTCAATACTAGTACTATGCAAATGAAACATGATATAGTTTGGTTGAATTAACCAATTTTTAAAAGTTCTTGAATCCCAAATTAAAGGGTGATATGTATATCTAACGCTTAAGATGGTTGAGTGTATACATGTTTTGTGTCAAATTGAGGAGGTCACGACCCTAAACAAAGTGAGAGAATTGAGGTGCTTGTAGGACTCAAGAAGCTAGCAGGTGAATCACCTACTTGCTTAGCTTAAAATTGCTAGCTAAACGAAGACAAGGCCCGATGTCGAATTTGTCCAAGTCCAATTATGAATAAAGTCCATACTAAGGGTGTAACTTTAGCCCGTGTTTTACCATCACAAATGGACTACATTGTCAGACCAAGGAGATTATAAAAAGTTCCCAAAGATGTCATAATTTCTTTGATAATTTAGGCCCAAACAAATTAAGAAGAAAGCTGAAAAATGGTCAGCAAAGGCCAAAGCAATTTGAACCCAACAAGGCCAATGTGAAAGGGGCAAGAAACTGCATCACCATCTTGGTAATGTAAGCCTGAAATAACCTTAGTAAGTCAGACAAAGTGTCCCTTTAAAAATGGTTTAAGACAGCTCCCATAAGTCATTTTCAACTTCACCAAAAAAAAATTAGATTGCTCTCCAAGTTTTCTCTCAACTTTTCTTGACTTTGTAAAGCAACCAAAAAAAGCTTTTAGGGTTCTTAATAAGGCTCTCAACCTTTAAGATTAAGGTAATTGATTATAGTTGTGTGTTTGGTAAGGTTTCTTAATGAAAAACAGGAGACTATGTTGGTTATGTCTCTATGCTGAAATTGTTAGACAGCATGTGTTCCAAAAGTTGTTATTCATTTTTCTTGTTTATTTGGAAGGTTTTCTCTTTTCAGTTGGATTGCTTATGAGGAGAGGCTATTTTCTTGTTTATTTGGAAGGTTTTCTCTTTTCAGTTGGATTGCTTATGAGGAGAGGCTATTTTTCTCAATGAGTATTGAATCTATAATGATGTATAGGGATTGCTTCACCATTTTGCAGTCTGCAAAATTAAGTTCTTGTGTGATGTCATAATTGTCCTCATAATAGGAACTTTGTGGGCTGATTGATTGAGGACTATGGTCTCACATCCTCCACCTATTTTGAGGACTATTTTTTAATAGTTTCAGGACTGTTTGTATGTGCATATTTTGTGGGAACAGTTTGGTTGAAGTTGCTAATGTTTTGGAGTCGTCATCATTATAGGAATATAACGTTATGCCACCTATTTGTATATTACATTGAATTGTTGTGTCCTGTGCTTAGTGGGTTGTTGTAAGGTTGTTATAGCACTAAAATAGGCTGAACATTATATATATATATGTGATAATGTGTATTAGAAAGCATGATTAGGGGCAAAAAGGTTGAAAGAATACGCTCGAGTTTATAAATACTTGCTTGCTACCCATATGTTATTTTTTATGAGATTGGGCTATCAAGATGTATCTATTGGCTGCTAATGCTAGTTTTATGTCCTACTATGTTGTAGATAAAAATTTTGAGGAACGAAGGTTATCTTGAGGTAATTGCGAGATCTTACAGCGAGGTATGTAAGGCTACTTGATTTCATATTATTTGGCATGAAATATAGATCCCTTCTTGCCACATAAAGGCACTTACCAACTCTGACACAACTATTAAAAGTGTCTCCACTCTTTTACATGTTCATATGCTTCTATATATAGTCACCTTCAAATCTGCATACATGCTTGGATACTATTAAAAGTAGTGGTTGGTATACCCAATCAGGTGAGACAACATAATGAGGGTGAAGAGGAGTCTCTGTCACAGACATCTCCAACTTCTCCAGCTCCTGTTGAACCCGAAAGTAGTGAAATTCCCCCAGAACCACCTATTGATGCTACCGTATAGGATCTGAGAAATGTAGTCCAACTATTGACTCATATAGTGGCTAGCCAAGGTCAAAGACAGGAAGGTCGAGTTATAGGTGCAGGTGGTGCAAATAGGACAACTAGCACAAGGATATATGATTTTCTTAATTTGGACCCTCTATCCTTCACTAGGTCAAATCCTAATGAAGATCCCCAAGACTTTATTGATCAGATTCAGCACACTTAAGATGTTATGCATACGAGTGGTACAGAAGTTGTCGAGTTAGCAACATATAGGTTGAAGGGTGTGGCTATATTGTTGTATGAAGCTTGAAAACAATCTATGGGTATAGATGCACCTCTAACTACCTGAGAGGAGTTCAAAGAGGCATTTCATGACCATTATTTACCATCAGATATCCAAGAAGCCTGTGCAGATCAGTTCTTGAATCTGCACCAAGGGGATATGAGCGTGAGGGAGTATAGTCTTCAATTTAATTCCCTTGCCAACTATGCTCCTAATTTAGTTGCTACTATAGCAGATAGAGTTCATCGATATATGGATAGATTAGATATGTATCTAGTTAGAGACTGTACCATTGCTTCCTTGAACAAAGACATAGATATAGCGAGAATGAAGGCTTTTGCACAGAAATTGGAGGATTGAAGGTAAAGGAGAAGGACATAAGAGCTAGAAAGGGAACAATCTAATAGGGCTAGGTTGACAGGGCAGTTCACACTGCCCCAAGGTGAGCTTAGGCATCGATTTTTTTATAGACCGCCTAGGTCGTCATCCTCCTACCCTGTAGCTAGTGTTCCACTACAACTTCAAGGGTCTAGTAGAAATTAGTTTGGTCCAAGAAGTAAAGGGCAAGGCTCCCAGATAGCAGGATATTCAGCAGGTCAGCAAATGACTCCTACGTAGCCTTGTAAATAGTATGGAAGAAGTCATTCAGGTAAATGTTGTGTAGACGCTTGTTATTGGTGTGGTGCGCGAGGGTATATGATAAGAATTTTCCCGAGGAGGTGCATGAGTAATATAGCATAATCTATTGGGTCAGTTGTTGCATCATCACCGTCAGTTCATCTAATAGGTAGGGGTCAACAAGTACCTACGGATCATGCTAGAGGTGTTAGAGGGGCGACTAGCTCTAGCGGAGTCCAGAATCACACTTATGCTCTAGGGAGTAGGCAAAATTCGAAAGCTTCACCTGATGTGGTCACAGGTACATTGTCCATCTTTTTCACATAATGTATATGCATTGATTGAACCTAGTTCTACAATATTATACATTACCCCACTAGTTGCTGATTAGCTTAAGAGGACACCCAAACTATTGAACAAACCATTTGAAGTGTCTACACCAATCGGTGAATCTATTATTACTAGAAGGGTTTATTATGAGTGTGTAGTGGTTGTTTGTGACTGTGACAAATTTGCTGACCTAATTGAGCTTAGAAATGGTGGAATTTGATGTTATAATGGGTATGAATTAGTTAGTTTCTTGCTATGCCACCATGGATTGTCGAACTAAGAGAGTGTGCTTCCACTTTCCAAATGAGGCAGTTCTTGAATGGGAAGTCAATGTTGGGGTGCCAAAGGGTAAGTTTATCTCTTATTTCAAGGCAAGAAAAATGATATCTAAGGGGTATATATGTAATTTCGTTAGAGTAAGGGATATGGGGGCAGAATCACCAAATCTTCAATCTGTTCCAGTATTGAATGAATTTGTTGATGTGTTCCCTGAAGAACTCCCAGGCTTACCTCCAAGATGAGAAATAGATTTTGGTATTGACTTAATTCTAGGCACTCAACCCATTTCTATTCCTCCATATAGAATGCCCCGGTAGAATTGTGTGAATTAAAAAAGCAGTTAAAAGACTTATTGGATAAGGATTTTATAAGACCTAGTGTGTCCCCCTGGGGTGCACTAGCGTTATTTGTATGCAAAAGGATGGAACCTTTAGAATGTGTATCGACTATCGACAATTGAATAGGATAACAATTAAGAGTAAATACCCCCTCCATAGGATTGATGATTTATTTGATCAGCTATAGGATATCAAATGCATTTCAAAAATTGATTTGAGATAAGATTATCACCAAGTGAGGGTGAAGGAAAAAGATATACCTAAGACTGCTTCCAGAATACGCTATGGTCACTTTGAATTTCTTGTTATGTCATTTGGGCTAATGAATGTACTAGCAATTTTTATGGATCTGATGAACATGGTATTTAACCCATTCTTGGATATGTTCGTGATAGTATTCACAGATGACATTTTGGTATATTCAAGATCAGAAGAGGACCATGCAAATCACTTATGATAGGTGTTACAAGTTCTTTGTGATCGACAGTTGTATACCAAGTTTTCTAAATGTGAATTTTGTCTAAAATTAGTGAAATCCTTGGGTCATATTGTGTCTAATAAGGGAATAAGGTTGATTCACAAAAGATAGAAGTTATGAAAGATTGGCCAAGACCAAAACACCCACGGAAGTTCAGAACTTTGTAGGTTACGCAGGTTATTATAGGAGATTTGTTGAAGGTTTTTCTTCTATTTATGCACCTCTAATAAAGTTGATATATAAGTCAACCTAGTTCCAATGGAATGATGCATGTGAAAGGACCTTCCAGGAGCTGAAAGATAAGAAAACATCTGCACCTGTGCTAGTACTTCCAGAAGGCACCGAGGGGGATATAGTGTGCTGCGATACTTCAGGAGTTGGCTTAGGATATATACTGACATAACTAGGTAGGGTAATTGCTTATGTATCTAGACAACTACGACCACATGATAAAAACTACCCAACGCATGATCTTGAACTTGCAGTGATTGTATTTGCTTCGAAAATACTGGCACCACTACTTTTATAGGGTTCACATTGACATATATGTTGATCATAAGAGCCTGCAATACATATTTAAGCAGAAAGACCTAAACTTAAGACAATGGAGATGGATGGAGCTAATAAAGGATTACGACATTGATATACTATACCATCCGGGGAAGGCAAATATGGTAGCCGATGCTCTGAGCCATAAGGCAATTATGAATACTGGTGATCAAGCTATGGTAAGTCAAGGAGTGGCTAAGGATCTATGCCAGCTAGCCAATTAGGGAGTTCGCATTCTTGAAGCTCCAAAGAAAGGGGTTATTGTACATAATGCCGCAGCATCTTTATTAGTAGTGAAGGTGAAAGAAAAATAGTTTGAAGATACTGTTCTACGATAGCTTAAGGAAAAGGTGAGTCAAGGTACAATAAAGGGATTTAACATTACACAAAATGGAGTACTTTACTATCAAAATTGATTATGTGTGCCTAAAATTAATGGATTAAGAAAGAGGATAATAGAAAAAGCCTATGATTCCCAATATTCTATCCATCCAGGATAAACTAAGATGTACCATGACCTGAAAGGAATGTTTTGGTAGGGAGGCATGAAGAAGGACCTTGCAGAATTTGTGGCACAATATCCAAATTGCCAAAAGTGAAAGTAAAACACCAAAGGCTAGGAGGTTATATGCAGTGTATAGAGCTTCTAACATGGAAGTGGAATATTATAAATATGGATTTTGTTACCGGTTTGCCTCGGTCATTTCAGAAGTTTGACTCCATATGGGTAATAGTTAATAGACTCATAAAGCTAGCACACTTCTTGCCAGTTAGAAGTGATTATACAGCTGAAGAGTATGCCAAGCTATACCTAAAAGAGATAGTCAGACTACATGGAGTCCTAATCTCCATTATTTCTGATGGGGGGGATGAATTCACTGCAAAGTTTTGGAAGTCCTTCCAAAGGAGTTTAGGGACATAAGTGCATTTTAGTATAACATTCCATCCTTAAACATATGGTCAAGGAAAATGCACCATTTAGTCACTTGAAGATATGTTTCGAGCTTGTGCATTGGACTTTAAAGGTAGTTGGGTGGACCATTTGCCACTTCCTAAATTTGCCTATAATAATAGCTACCACGTGAGTATTAAGATGGCACCTTATAAAGCTTTGTATGGAAGAAAATATAGGTCACCAATTGGATGGTTTGAAGTGGGTGAAACCACCTTACTTGGGCTATATCTAGTACAATAAGCCATGGAAAAAGTTAAGGTAATACAACAATGGCTGGAATCAGCCCAAAGTCATCACAAATCATATACGGATGCTAGAAGGAAAGGACTAGAATTCTTAGTAGGGGATTGTGTATTTTTAAAGGTGTCGCGAATAAAAGGGGTTATGAGATTTGGTAAGAAATGAAAACTGAGTCCGCATTACATAGGCCATATTAGATTATTAAGAGGTTAGGGAAGGTTGCATATGCATTAGAGCTACCCCAAGAGCTTTCAATGGTTCATCCAGTTTTTCATGTCTCAATGCTTTGAAAGTGCATAGGTGCCCTATCTCATATCACTCCTATTAAGGATGTACAAGTTATAGAAGATCTCACATATAAAGAGGTACCTATTGCTATTCTAGATCGTCAAGTTAAGAAGCTAAGAAATCAAGAAATAGCTTTAATAAAAGTACTTTGGAGAAACCAGCAAGTAGAAGAAATAACATGGGAGGCTGAGGACGCAATGAAATCAAAATACCCTTACTTATTTAAAGCTAAAGAGGAAGTTCAACATCCAGAATTGGGGACCATAATAGGTACGTGTGTTTGAACATTTATTGCGTTGAACTTGATTAAGCTATCTAATTGTGCTAACATTCGAGGGTGAATGTTCCAAATGGGGGAGGATGTAACACCCCCCATCTTTCAATACTAGTACTATGCAAATGAAACATAATATGGTTTGGTCAAATTAGCTAATTTTTAAAAGTTCTTGAATCTCAAATTAAAGGGTGATATGTATGTCTAACGCTTAAAAGGGTCGAGTGTATACATGTTTTGTGTCAAACTGAGGAGATCACAACCCTAAACAAAGTGAGAGAATTGATGTGCTTGTAGGACTCAAGAATCTAGCAGGTGAATCACCTACTTGCTTAGCTTAAAATTGCTAGCTAAACGGTGACGAGGCCCGATGTCGAATTTGTCTAAGTTCAATTATGAATAAAGTCCATATTAGGGGTGTAACTTTAGCTTGTGTTTTACCATCATAAATAGACTATATTTTTAGCCCAAGAAGATTTCAAAAAGTGCCCAAATATATCACAATTTCTTTGATAATTTAGCCCCAAACTAATTAAGAAGAAAGCTAAAAAATAGTCAGCAAAGGCTAAACCAATTTGTACCCAATAAGGCCAATGTGAAAGAGGCAAGAAGCTGCATCACCATCTTGGTAATGTAAGCCTAAAATAACCTTAGTAAGTCAGTCAAAGTCGTCAACGTCATAATGTAGCAAAGGGATGTAACGTTATGTCGTCTATTTGTATATTTCATTGAATTGTTGTGTCCTGTGCTTTGTGGGCTGTTGTAAGGCTGTTATAGCACTAAAATAGGCTGCAAATGATATATATATGATAATGTGTATTAGAAAGTACGATTAGGGGCGAAAAGGTTGAAAGAATACGCTCGAGTTTATAAATATCTGCTTGCTACCCATATGTTAGTTTTTATGAGATTAGGCTACCAAGATGTATCTATTGTCTGCTAATGCTAGTTTTATCACCTACTATACTGTAGATAAATATTTGGAGGAAGGGAAGGTTATCTTGAGGTAATAGCGAGGTCGTACAGCAAGGTATGTAAGGCTACTTGATTTCATATTATTTGGCATAAAACATAGATCCCTTCTTGGCACATAAAGTCACTTACCAACTTTGACATAACTATTAACAGTGTCTCCACTCTTTCACATGTTCATATGCTTCTATATGTAGTCACCTTCAAATCTGCATGCATGCTTGGATACCAAGTTACATGGGTTCATGTTGCTAAATAAAGTTCATGAGTTATTTTATCTCATATGCATATCATTATTTGTGTAATATACTCTTTTGATTGTCATATTGTCTTGTATGATTATCTAAATGTCACATGTTACATATACAGTGCTACAGCTCAAATATTGTGACCACCAAAAGAACCATCTCAAAGGTAATGAAAAGGTAAAGTTTTTTGCTTATTGATGGGTGGTAGCCCGAGGGGTGGAAGAATTACCTAGCCAGGCTCGATCCTATCACGGGGGTAGCCCGAGGGGTTAAGTAAGAGCCTAGCCAGGACCGATCCCAATACAATTTTACCATCGATCAACTGGTCATTTGATTTAGATATTGTGCACAGATTATATAGTAAAGTTAAAGTGATAAAAAAACATAAAGTACATGATCCCACAGTACAACTAAAGGTGGTCTCTTATCCTACACCAGTGCATAGTTTTATTTGAGTTATTATACCATATACAGTATACCCTGCGTTACATATTCAGTATATTATCTCATACTGACGTCCCTTATGAGGGACCTACATTATATGTTGTAGGTACAGGTGCTAGTAGCTCTCCCCAGTAGGAGTACAGAATTTTCAGCTACTGTACCAAGCTCCAGGTTGCTTCGAAGCTTTGCATGCCTAGAGCTTATATTTTGTATATTGTGCAGTTAGTCGATGCGAGGCCTGTCCCAACCCTTATCAGATACTTTTCCTTATCTAGAGGCTTTGTAGACTATGTAAATTAAAGTATGGTCATGTCTCATACTTTAACCACCGTGGCCCCAACGGCCTAGTCATATGCATTTCCTTTTGGCTTGTAATCACTGTTTATTTTCTTAAATGTATGTCAAATATAGAAACACCTTATAATATGTATAGAAAAGTGTATAGATATAGGTTGGTTCTCCCGAGCCTTATCGACAACTGATGCCAGTCTGCCCTAACGGGACTTTGGGCATGACAAAAGTGGTATCATAGCGGGTCATCCTAGGGAGTCTACAAAGCCATGTCTATGCAAAGTCTTGTTTGTCGATAGGTTGTGCACCACATTTATAAGCAAGAGGCTATGTAGCATTTAGGAGTTGTTACTTTCTTTTTATTCTTTAGATTATGCAATAGAGCCGAGTGTAATAGGTGCCTTATGTCTAACTTCAAAATTATTTTGTACAACAAGTATACTAGAAACCTGGCAAACCAAAGGTAAAGGGAAGGGAGTAGAAGTGATGGTTGGTATATCCAGTCAGGTGAGACAACGAAATGAGGTTCAAGAGGAGTTTCTGTCACAAACATCTCCAACTCCTCTAGCTCCTAATGAACCTAGAAATTCCCCCAGAACCACTTATTGATGCTACCATGCAGGATTTGAAAAATGCAGTCCAACTATTGACCCTTATAGTGGCTGTCCAAGGTTAGAGACAGGAAGGTCCAATTATAGGTACAGGTGGTGCGAATAGGGCAACTGGCACGAGGATACGTGATTTCCTTAATTTGGACCCTCCATCCTTCACTATGTTAGATCCTAATAAAGTTCCCCAAGACTTTATTGATTAGATTCAGCGCACTTTAGATGTTATGCATGTGAGTGATAAAAAAGTTGTCGAGTTACTATATTGTGGAATGAAGCTTGAAAGCAATCTAAGGGTATAGATGCACCCCTAACTACCTGGAAGGAGTTCAAAAAGGTATTTCTTAACCATTACTTGCCATTAGAGATTTGAGAGGCCCGTGCAGATCAATTTCTGAATCTCTAGCAAGAGAATATAAGCCTGAGGGAGTATAGTCTTAAATTTAATTCCTTAGCAAAGTATGCTCCTAATGTAGTTGTTACTATGGCAGATAAAGTTCATCGATATATAGATAGGTTGGATACGTATCTAGTCAGAGACTTACTATTGCTTCCTTGAACAAAGATATGGATATAGCGAGAATGCACGCTTTTGCACAGAAATTAGAGGATCAGAGGCAAAGAAAAAGGACACAAAAGTTGGAAAGAGGGCAGGCCAAAAGGGCTAGATCTACAGAGCAGTTTACACCATCCCAAGGTGAGCTTAGGCCTCGATTTTCTAATAGACCGCCTAGTCCATTATCCTCCTACTCTTCAACCAGTGCTCCACCACAACTTCAAAGGTCTAGAAGTAATCAGTTTGGTCAACAAGGTGAGAGACAAAGTACATAGACAATAGGATATTCAACAGGTCAGCAAATGACCCCTAAGCAACCTTGTAAACAATGTGGAAGAAGTCATTCAGGTATATGTCATGTTAGGGCAGACTCTTGTTATTAGTGTGGTGTGCCAAGGCATATGATAAAAGATTGCCCGAGAAGGTGTATGGGTGATGTAGCACAATCTACTGGGTTAGCTGTTGCATCATCATCGTCAGTTCCTTCATTAGGTAGGGGTCAACAAGCACCTATGGGTTGTGGTAGAGGTGTTAGAGGGGTAGCTAGCTCTAGCGGAGTCCAGAATCGCACTTATGCTCTGGGGAGTTGGAAAAATTTAGAAGCTTCACTTGATGTAGTCACAGGTATATGTCCATCTTTTCACATAATATATGCATTAATTGACCCTGGTTATACACTATCATACATTATTCCACTAGTTGCTGGGAAGCTTAAGAGAACACTCAAATTATTGAACCAATCATTTGAAGTATCCACACCAACCGATGAATCTATTATAGCTAGAAGGATTTATTATGATTGTGTAGTAATTGTTTGTGACCGTGACATATTGGCTGACCTTATTGAGCTAGAAATGATGGAATTTGATGTTATAATGGGTATGAATTGGTTAGCTTCTTGCTATGCCACCGTAGATTGCCGAACTAAGAAAGTGTACTTTCACTTTTCAAATGAGGTAGTTCTTGAATGGGAAGGCAATGTTCACCAAAGGAGAAGTTTATCTCTTATTTTAAA
>JAOTQJ010000091.1:12894243-12913681 GCA_025642045.1 Solanum sejunctum | reverse complement strand
AGAAATAATGTTTCAGCTTTCTTAAAGTTCTTTGTCCTCTCTCTAATCCACTTCACCAAGCTGTAAACTCAATTTTAGAAGTCTTTTGAAGGATATCCAGAACATATAAGGCAAATGTAAGAAATTATAGTTGTATTTGGTATGATCGCTTCATGAAAAACAAGAAGTATATGATAGTACCTTTGCGGGGAATTTGCTAGAAATTCTGGACAGCTTATGTCCAGAAAGTCGCTGCTCACTTAACTTTAATTTTGGTGACTTATATATGGTTTTTGGGATTTATTATGAAGCTATATTGATGTTTTAAAGATGGTTTAGGTTATATATATTGCTAGTATGGTTTCGTCATGTAAAACAAGGAGTACATGCTATTATCTTAAGCTGGAAATTCTGGACAGCTTATGTTCTAATTACTGTTGTGAATGTTTCTTGTTGTTCAAGAGCATTCTATCTTAATTGGTTGGATGAAATATGAAGTAAAACTTATTTTCTAATAATATAAATTTTGTTAGTTATGTTATTAAGCTGCTGCACCGCTTTTACAGTCCACAAAGATGAGTTGTTGTACAACGTTGTAGTTTCACTTTTAAAGAAAACTTGGAAGATGGAAATTATAATTTGTTGATCCACGACCATAGCCTATTTTGGGACTGTTTTTGAAATAACTCAAGACTGATTTTATGTTAAAAAATATTGGATATAATTTTGGTAAAGTTAAGACAAGCTTGGGATTTGTTGACGTCGAAGTATGGTGAAAGGTGGTAGCATTATGCCGCTTGTTTGTATGGTGTGAAGAATTGTTATGTGTTGGATTGTATCAACTGATTTAGGACTGTTATCGATCTGAAAATAAGATATACATGACATTTACATAAGAATGGTCGTTACAAAATATGTTTATAAGTGAAAAGATTCAAGAATTGTCTTTGCGTTGTTAGTTGAAAGTTTGCTGTCGGGGTGATCATTTTTATGATGTAGGACTGCCTAGAAGTATTGTGTTGATGCTAATACTAGTCTTATTGATTAATATACTATAGCTAAATATTTTAGTGAAACCACAACCACTCCAATATAGTAACGAGGTCATACAACGAGGTATGTAAGGTTACTTGATTTCGTATCACTTGGCATGAAACCTAGATCTTTTGGTAAGCAAAGACATTTATCTACTCCAGCATGATAAATCAACCATACCTCCAATATTTCACATATTCATATATTCTTATATATAGTTGTCTTTAAATCTATATACATAATATATGATACAAAATACATGAGTTCTTATTGCTAAACAAAGTTCATGAGTTGCATCAGTTCATACATATTTCATTGTCTATGTAACATACTCTTTTCATTTCCATACTGTATTTTATGATTACTTACATGTCACATGCTGCATATATAGCTTTATTTCTCTAATGTTATGAAAACCAAAAGAATCATCTCAAAGGTAACTGAAAGATTAAGTATACAGTTTTGATGGGTGATAGCCGGAGGGGGTTCATTGCGAACCTAGCATAGGGACGATCCTAATACAGTTTATGGGTGGTAGCCCGAGGGGGTTCATTGAGAACCTAGCATAGGGACGATCCCGATACAGTTCACCATTGATCAGTTGCTCATTTGAGTATAGTTGTGCACAGATTTTACAGTACAGATTTTACAGTAAAGGTAAAGCAATATAAAGAACATAAAGTACTTTATACCAAAGTATAAATTAAAGGTGGTCTCTTATCTGCAATCAGTGCATAAGTTTATTTCAGTTATATTTCATGTACAATTTTTGTTGCCTTACATATTCAATATATTATCCCGTACTGAGTCCCTTCCGGGGGACCTTCATTTCATGCTACAGGTACAGGTCCTAATAGATCTTCCCAATAGATTTCAAAACATTCAGCTGCCGTTACCAAGCTCCAGGTTATTTCGGAGCTTTGTGTGCATTTTGTGTTTATATATTTACATTATACAGTTAATTCAGACAGGTCCTGTCCTAAATATTTATGGATACTTTCTCTCGACTAGAAGCTTTGTAGACTATGTAAACTAAAGTGTGGTCATGTCTCGTACATTAAGCACCGTGGCCCCAATGGCCTAGCTATATACATCTCCTTTTAGCTTGTTATTACCATTTATCTCCCTATAAGCATGCCAAACATAGAAAGTTAATTATAATATGTATACGATTGAATAAATATAGGTTGGTTCTCCTAAGCCTTATCGGCAAGGATGCCAGTCCGCCCTAACGGCAACTTGGGGCATGACAGGACCCCAGTGTTGGGTTTCCTATATATCTCAAGTTACATGAGAATTTAGTCCACTTGTAGTTCGAGACACTTACTTTTATGAACGAATTTGAAAAATTCACAAGTTATTTCGGAGTCAAATTATGGAGCGACTAAAAAGCTCGTGAATAGAATAAGAAGAGGTTGGAGTACAATCAAGATTTCAACATGAAGCTCGCCTATATATCTCAGACACAAAAATCAAACTGCATATAGTTTGACTCAATCGATTAAAAAGGAAATCTTATTATGACAAGATAACCTTTGGCTAAGGAAGAGTGAACAGTCAATTGAGTATGAAAAAGAGGCTTGCAACCTCCTAGTCATGAATATGGTGCACTTCATATTTGTAAGTAAGAGCTTACATGAACATAAAGCTTTTGCTATATTATCACTTAGACTAAAAAGATTGCTTTTGGTAAGAGTTGAAATCATCCAGATGCTAAACTGAAACTGATGAATTCAAATAATTACCCACATGCCTTTTGACAGGGGTGTAGTTGGATTATGGTGGAAGTCATTCGTCAGCTTGTGTCCAAAGAGTTTGAAATTCCTCTTTAGATTATATCCCAGTTCACAGCTAAGAAAAAGTTTCACGTTGTGCTGCATCCTAATTAATAACATCCATACCTGTGGTTTGTTTGAGAATTCATCCTCTTGGATGCTCTCAACAAAGACTAAGATAAAACTTATTGGTAGTAAATGAAATGCAAAATATAATTTGTGCAAACCTTGTTTAACATGTCATATTGAAGGAGATGACAATCTAATAATAGATTAACTTATCATACTTAAATAAAATGCAAAATATAATTTGTGCAAACTTGGTTTAACATGTCATATTGAAGGAGATGATGATCCAATAATAGACTAATGTGTCACACTAAAGGAGGTGACAATCCAATAATAAGTTTAAAGCGTCGCGCTGAAAGAGGTGATAATCCAATAATAAATTTAATGTGTCATACTGAAGGAGGTGACAATCCAATAATAAGTTGCATGTTATTTTGAAGGAAATAATGATCCAATAATAAATGTGTCACACTGAAGGTAGCAACACTCCAATAATTTATTATGTCATATTGAAGGCAGCGATGCTCCAACAATGTAATGTGTCACACTGAAGGATGTGATTCTCTAACAACGTAATGTATCACACTCAAGGCAGTAATGCTCCAATAATAATTTAACTTGTCACTTTGAAGGCGAGTGACTCTCGAAAATAGATTAACTCGTTACACTAAAGGCAGTGACACTCCAAGTTTTTACATTGAAAGCTAGTTTCTCTCCAAAATAGATTAACTTGTCACACTAAAGGTAGTGACGCTCCAATTTTTTACGTTGAAGGTCAGTGACTCTCCAAAAAAGATTAATTTGCCACACTAAAGGTATTGACTCTCAAAGTTGTCATGTTGAAGGTGAGTGACTCTCCAAAATAGATTAACTTGTCACATTGAAGGCAGTGACGCTCCAATTTGTCACTTTGAAGGTGAGTAACTCTCTAAAATAGATTAGCTTGTCACACTGAAGGCAACAATACTCCAATTTGTCACATCAAAGGTGAGTGAATCTCAAAAACTTGTCACACTAAGGGTAATGACACGCTAATTTGTCACATTGAAGGCTAGTGAGTCTCCAAAACTTGTTACACTAAAGGCAATGATGCTCCAATTTGTCACCTTGAAGGCTAGTGACTCTCCAAAATAGATTAACTTGTTTGGGGTTCCTTTGGGTTTCCCATTCGTCAATCACGTCTATTCCCTATTTTGGGTTATGAAAAAGATGGTAATAGAGCACTTGGTTGATAGATCATTGGAGTCCAACACACCACGCCAATTAGAGTCTTAGTCATGGTAGTGTTATGCACCTCCACTATGGGTAGGAGGCTATGAGACATTTTAGGAAATGTTTCCCTTCTTCGTGGTCTCTATCATGCTTTAGAAGTAAGATAGGGATTTCCCCTCTAATGAATGGTCTTTACTCTTTTAGGTGATCAAGCCACTTCAAGGAGGAAGGTGAAGCAAGGTAAGTAAAAGATTTTGATTTTGATAGATCTAAGTTTCACTATTTCTTCTCTATTCTTGTAGTGGATGGTGGGGATTCTTGTGTGCCCAAGTGGTTGAGTGGATCTTTGGTGTCTATTCTCTTGGTATTGTATATTATTGCTAGAAAGTTCATAGGTGTTGATCCGAGTTTGTATTGCATTAGGTCTTGCTTTGTGGCTTGTAGGATTTGATGTGGTGGATTTTGATGTTGTATTTGGGTTCGACTAGTTCCATGGATGTTGTGTCTCCATGAATGGTGGGACTCGTAGAGTTAGAATCTGACTCCACAATGACCCCATCTTTTAGTGGGAGGTTGTCAAGTGGTAGCAAGTAAGGTAGGTCCATTCTTCACTTAAGGTACAATTGGTCTCTTAGGGGTTGAATTTGTCATCGTGTGAGAAATGGAGGTGTTGAACCTAAGTTTTTTTGTCTATAGAATTATTATTATTGGTTGATGAGGCTTTGAATGTCTTTTTCGATTTTTTTAATTTTGGGGTAATGTCCATAGTTTTACTAGTACACTGGTTATGCCTATAAGTCTCATGAGAAAGATCTCTAGTCCTTATACTAATAGGTTTATGGTGGTTTTGGTGATGATAGTGTAGTTTGTTCCCTAATGATGTAGTGCATATGAATCATTTGAGGATAGTACTACAAGTTCAAGGAAGAAGGTTGTGTGCTAGTAGAAGAGATGAGAATTTTGGTGTTAAGAGGTTGTCTTCCTAGGTTGCGTGGTGCCCGGTGATGGTATTGAGGTGGACTTTAATAAGATAAAGGTAATTAGGTGTTAGCCTAGACCTTGACTTCCGGGTATTAGAAGCCTCCTAGGTTTAGTGGGCTATTACCTAGGATTGTGAGTAGGTTGTCTTCTATTATTGCTCTTATGACTTAATTGACCCTAGTTAAGGCCATATAGTGACCGACATTTGAGTAGGGACATTTGATAGGTCTAGGAGTTGCTATTTCTTATGTTATCCCTTGGTGCTGTTAGAATTCATGTGTATAGGTTCCATTCACCCATGAAGCCCAATTGTTATTTTTATGAAAATTGCATGATTTCAAGATGTATTTCTTATGGATATCTATTATTATGAAATATAAGCATGAAATATGTTGGGATTTTGTCAAATATTGTTGATTATGCATAAATATTTATTTTGAGCTTATACTATGAAATGATCTTTGTCTATTAAGACTATACATGATTCAAGCTATGAAATCAATGGACTATTGTGAAGTTTCGATATGATTTACAAGTAACCTATGATGGGGTTTTACCATGATGTTGGTGGGCTGATTTACATGATTTTAAGATGCATTGATTTCAATATTTTATGATCTATACTATTGCATTTTGCATGATTTGAACATGTCCTCATATGTGCCCACCAAGTAATTGATGAAATGCCAAGTTAAGAATTCTCAAGATATGTACGTATTTTACAAGTGAAATGACTTTCTTGATAAATATAGGCTGTCAAGTATGTTATGAATTCATGAAATTATCTATGATTGTGCACGTATGAAGTTAAGCCCTTTTCAAAAATTTATTTTTAAGAAAATCTACATGGTTTTTGCTTATTTTAATTTGGGATTTGAATATTATGATTTCTAAATTCTATTGATGCGTGGGTAGTATTTATTTGATGATTTTAATGTGATTTAAACCGTTATATGAGAATTTCCTTCGGGTTTATGATGTTATAAGTATGCATGTTCCCTTTATGAAATTATTTATGCATGAGAGATTACACTATGTATTTAAATATGGAATTAATTATGTTTTCACTTCAACTTCATATTATAACTATTGATTTTAAATGGAGTATTAATTACCCATGTCAATTTTCTCATTGTTCATAGCCTATGCATTTATGTACATGGATTATTTTGAAAATATATGTTATGGGTAAGCCCAATTTCGTTTTATGGTATGATTTTGATAAAAGATTGGTTATGACAATATTGTGATCACATATATGTATCTAATTTTGTTTGTTTAAGCATTTTGGGTGCTTACACCATTTTGTTTATGAATAGGCAATTACGATTTTGGTATTTGATCTTAAGTGTGAATTATTATGAATGGTGTTTGGCTTATAAGCCCAATTGTGCATTGAAATGATTTGGAAAAATGACTATTGCCTCTTTGAAAGTATGTACATGCATATTATAAGTATTCTTGTGGGATGACTACTTAGCTTGTTTTGTTGAAGGTCTTGTAGTAGTTTGGGCTACTTGCATAACATGCTAAAAATAAGCGTAGAACCATTAAGGTTGAAATACAATAGGTGAAGATGGTCGATCTATTTAGTCAATTATGATGGGTTAGTCATTTCTCTAAGATTGATCTTTGGTTCGGGATTTGTCCCCAAGTGAGGATGAGGGTAGGTGATATCCGTAAGTATCCTTTTTGGACTAGGTGTGACCATTTTGAATATTGGTGGAGTTATTTAATTGGCTTATGCATCGGTTGTGTTTATGGGTTTCATGATTAGGGTCTTAAAACTCTACCTTGATATGTTTGTGGTGGTCTCTATGATGGGGTATTGATTTGTTTAGAGCTTATGAATTATGCGGGGTTAGTATTGCAAGTCTTAGAGGATGAGAGGTTGTTTGCTAAATATGGTAGGTAGGTATTGTGGGTAGCAAGAAGGTGGTTAGAACTGCTTAAGTAATATGGTATGAGTGTACATTAGTTTTCCCGGTAAGGCTAATGTTGGGGTTGGTACTCTAAGCGGGGTGCCTATGGGTTGCCTAGCAGACGTGGATAATGGTGGCACAGAGGAGTCTAGTGGTGTCCATCGGTTGGCTAGATAAAGGGTTAGGTTTAAGGAATCTGAGCATGGTAGTATAGTGTTTTGATGGATCTAAGCCTTCTTGGGTTAAAGAGATCTATATTAGGCAAGGCGTTGATTCCGCCTTATTAGGGTTAGAAGTTTTGGGTGAGAAGATGTTAGATTGGAAGTTGTCTCCCAAGGGGGAGATGGTAGTTATGGTACCAAGTGGGTTAGGTGTATTCAAGGTTGACAATTGAGTTAAGGATTATGAGTCCTTATAGAGTGTAAAAGAAGCTTAGTAAGGTTGCATAAGTTTGGGAATTACCTATGGTAGGGGTATGGTTTATTTGGCTTGTCATGCTTCTAGGATGAGATGATGTGTTGGTGAACCTACTGCTATAGAACTCTTTGAATTTGCAGGTGAGATGGAGGATAAGTTAGCTTAGAAGGAGGTTTCGGTGGAGGTGTTGGATGGATGACTGAAGAAATTGATTAATAATGATGTAGTGTTTGTCGAGGCCCTCTGGAAGAGTTATCTATTCTGTATGTGTTTCTCGGAGAGCTAGTAAGGACATAGAGAAGCGATATTCATATGTATTTCACTCTATTCAATCTTACGATGACATGCCAAACCCTTTCTATGATTCGAAGTCCCATGTTTCAGCCCCTATGCCATTCATGTGCATTCATGTTTAAGTTGGCAAGTTTATGATAATTTTATACTTATGTTGAGGGTTTTGAAAATGGTTTTTTAAAGAGTGTTGTTTCATTCTTGTTGGGGCTGATCTTTCATGATTACTCTTCTCTTGTATATTTCTTTGAAATTCGGGGATGAATGTTCCCAAGGGGGTATAACAACCCACCTCTTACAACAATAGCACTATTCAAATGAAACATGATATGACTTTCAAATTAGTGCCAATTTTTAAAAGTTCTTGAATCTAATGTTATAGGGAGATATGTGCGTCTACCGTAAAGAGGGTCGAGTGTATACATGTTTTATGTCAAATTGAGAAGATCACGAACCTAAACAAAGTAAGAGAATTGAGGTGCTTGTAGGACTTAAGAAGCTAGCAAGTGAGTTACCTACTTGCATAGCTTAAATTTGCTAGCTAAACGGAGATGAGCGCCGATGTCGAATTTGTCCAACTTCACTTATGAATAAAGTCTATGTTAAGAGTGTAACTTTAGCCCATGTTTTAGCATCATAATTGGACTTAATGTTTAGCCCAAGATGATTAATAAAAGGTCCCAAGTACACCACAACCCACTTGGCTAATTGGTCCCAAACTAAGTGAAGAGGAATTTCAAAAATGGGCAGCGAAGGGCCATAAAGTTTGAGACCCATTTAGGCCCAAGTGTGAGGATCAAGCTACTGCCTCACTAACTTATCAAAAAATGGTATTATGTGGTCAAAAGATCAGAAGAAAGTTGACCAAGCGACTCTTTAAAAAGGGCTCAAAACAGCTCCTTAATTCATTTTATTTTGGGACAAAATTTCAGCTTTCCTAAAGGCCCTTCTTCTCTCTTTATTTCATTTCACAAGGCAACCTATACAACCCTCTAGGGTTCTTGAAGAAAACATGAACTCGAAGGCTAAGGTAAGTGGAAATATCCACGTATTTGTCATATTTATCCCATGAAAAACAATAAATATATGCTAGTTGTGCTTGCTGAAATTATTGGATAGCATGTGTTCCAAACGGTGTACATTTTTCTTGTTTATTTGGAAGCTATTATCATTTGGTTGGATTTTTTATGAAGGGAGGCTACTCTTTTTAATGAGTATTAGTTTTATAATTATGTATAAAGGCTGCTGCACCATTTTTACAGTCTACGAAATTGAGTTCTTGTGTGATATCATAATTGCGCAAGTAATAAGAACTTGTGGGCTGATGGATGGAAGGCTATTGCCTCACCTCCTTCATGACTGATTTGGTACTATTATAAGACTTTTTTAAGGATATTTTTATGTATAGATGTATTGAGGATAGTTCGGTCAAAGTTGGAACAGGTTTCGGATTGTTGACGTCAAAATGGGGCAAAGGGACGTAACGTTATGCTACCTATTTGTAGCGTAGAATTGTTACATGTTGTGTTTTGTGGGCTGTTGTAAGACTATTATGGCACTAGAACATGCTACACATGATATTTATATGAGAATGTGTATTATAAAATATGATTAGGGGCGGAAAGGTTGAAAGAATACGCTCGGGTGTATAAATACCTGCTTGGTTCCCGTAGTTATTTTTTTATGAGATTGCGCTGCCAAGATGTATCTATTATCTACTAATGCTAGTTTTATCACCTACTATGTTGTAGATAAATATCCAGAGGAATGAAAGGTTATCTCATGGTAATAGCAAGGTCATACAACGAGGTATGTAAGTCTACTTGATTTTGTAATATTTGGCATGAAACACAGATCCCTCCTTGTCACATAAAGGCACTTACCAACTCTGACACAACTATTGACCATATCTCAACTCTTTCACATATTCATATGCTCCCATACATAGTCACCTTCAAGTCTGCATACATACTTGGATACCAAGATACACGAGGTTCACGGTACTAAATAAAGTCCATGTGTTGTTCTACCTCCTATACATCTCATTATTTGTGTAACTTACTCCTTTCATTGTGGTATTGTCATTTGTGATTATTTCCATGTCATATGTTGTATATACAGTCGTACAGCTCTAATATTATGACCACCAAAAGAATTATCTCAAAGGTAATTGAAGATAATGTAAAGTATATGGCTTATTGATGGGTGATAACCCGAGGGGTGGAAGAATCACCTAGCCAGGGTCAATCCTATCACGGGGGGTAGTTTGAGGGGTTAAAGGAAAAGCCTAGCTAAGGCCGATCCCCATATAGATTTACCACTTATTAGTTGGTCATTTGTATTACTTGTTGTGCACAGATTATACAGTAAAGGTAAAGTAATAAAAAGAACATAAAGTACATGATCCCACAGTATAACTAAGAGTGGTCTCTTATCCTATACTAGTGCATAGTGTCATTTGTGTTATTACTTCATATATAGTATTTCCAGCCTAACATATTTAGTACATTATCTAGAACTGATGTCCTTTATGGGAGACTTGCATTTCATGCTGTAGGTACAGGTGCTAGTAGATCTTCCTAATAGGAGTACAGAATTTCCAACTGTTGTTACCAAGCTCCAGGTTACTTCGAAGCTTTGCGTGTCTAGAACTTATATTTTTGGGTTGTATAGTTAGTTGAGGCAGGGCCTATCCCGACCCTTATCAGATACTTTTCCTTATCTAGAGGCTTTGTAGACTATGTAAATTAAAGTGTGGTCATGTCTTGTACTTTAAACACTATTGCCCCAACGTCCTAGCCATATGCATTTCCTTTTGGCTTGTTATCACTGTTTATTTTCATAAAGGCATGTCAAATGTAGAAATCCGTTATAATATGTATATAAAGCGCATATGTACAAGTTGGTTCTCCCGAGCCTCATCGACAACTGGTGCCAGTCTGCCTTAATGAGACTTTGGGCGTGACAGAAGTGGTATCAGAGCCGGTCATCCTAGGAAGTCTGCAAAGCCATGTCTATGTAGAGTCTTGTTTATCAATGTGTTGTGCACCACATTTATAAACACGGGTCTACGTGGCATTTAAGAGTTGTTACTTTCTTTTCATTCTTTAGATCGTGTCATAGATCCAAGTGTAGTAGGTGCACTTTGTCTAACTCCTAAATTTTTCTGTGCATTAAGTATGCCAGAAACTAGGTAAAACAAAGGTAAAGGGAAGATAGTAGAAGTGGTGGTTGGTATACCCAGTCAAATAAGGCAACAAAATAAGGTTCAAGAAGAGTCTCTATCACAGATATCTCCAACTCCTCCACCTCTTGATGAACCTGAAAGTAGTGAAATTCCCCAGGACCACCTATTGATGCTATCGTGCAGGATTTGAGAAGTGCAGGCTAACTATTGACTCGTATAATTGCTGGCCAAGGTCAAAGGCATAAAGGTCCAGTTATAGGTACAGGTGGTGCGAGTAGGGCAACTGGCACAAGGATATGTGATTTTCTTAATTTGGACCCTCCATCCTTCACTAGGTCAGATCCTAATGAAAATCCCCACGACTTTATTTATCAGATTTTATACACTTTAGATGTTATACATGTGAGTGGTACAGATGTTGTCGAGTTAGCGACATATAGGTTGAAAGGTGTGGCTATATTGTGGTATGAAGCTTGGAAGTAATCTAAGGATATAGATGCACCTCCAACTACCTGGAAGGAGTTCAAAGAGGCATTTCTTAACCATTACTTGCCATTAGAGATCTGAGAGGCCCGTGTAGATTAGTTCTTGAATCTCCACCAAGGGAATATGAGCATGAGGGAGTATAGCCTTCAATTTAATTCCCAGGATAGGTATACTCCTAATGCAGTTGCTACTATGGCAGATAGAGTTCATCAATATGTGGATAGACTGGATATATATCTGGTTAGATACTATACCATTGCTTCCTTGAACAAATACATGGATATAGCGAGAAAGCAAGCTTTTTGCACAGAAATTGGAGGATCAGAGGCAAAGGAAAAGTACACAGGAGTTAGAAAGGGCGCAATCCAAGAGGGCCAGGTCTATAGGGCAGTTTGCATCGCCCTAAGGTGAGCTTGGGCCTCGGTTTTCTAATAGACCACCTAGGGCATCATCCTTGTACTCTGAAGCCAGTGCTCCACCACAATATCAGGGGTCTAGGAAAAATCAGTTTTGTCCAAGAAATGAAGGGCAAAGTGCCTGGATAGTAGGATATTCAGCAGGACAGCAAATGACTCCTAGGCAGCCTTGTAATCGATGTGGAAGAAGTCATTTAGATATATCTTATGTTGGGACAGACTCTTGTTATTGGTGTAGTGCGCCAGGGCATATGATAAAAGATTATCCAAGGAGATGTATGGGTGATATAGCACAATCTACTAGGTTAGTTATTACATTATCATCATTATTTGCTCCATTAGGTAGGTGTCAACAAGAACCTAGGGATCGTCGTAGAGCTGTCAGAGGGGCAGCTAGCTCTAGCGTAGTCAAGAATTGCACTTATGCTCCTGGGAGTCAGAAAAATGTAGAAGCTTCACCTTATGTGGTCACAAGTATATTGTCCATCTTTTCACATAATGAATATGCTTTAATTGACCCTGGTTCTACACTACGCATGCATTACTCCACTAGTTGCTGGTAAGCTTAAGATAATACCTATATTATTCAACAAACCATTTTAAGTGTTCACACCAACCAGTGAATTTATTATGGCTAGAAGGGTTTATTATGACTATGTAGTAACTATTTGTAACCGTGACACATTAGCTGACCTAATTGAGCTAGTAATGGTGGAATTTGATGTTATAATGGGTATGGATTGGTTAACTTCTTGCTATGCCACTGTGGCGAACTAAGAGAGTATGCTTCCACTTTCCAAATGAAGCAGTTCTTGAATGGTAAGGGAATGTTGGGGCGCCAAAGGGTAAGTTTATATCTTATTTAAAGGCAAGAAAGATGATATCTAAGGGGTATATAGGTCATTTACTTAGAATAAGGGATATGGAGGCAGAATCACCAACTCTTCAATCAGTTCTAGTGGTGAATGAATTTGTTGATGTGTTCGCTGAAGAACTTCCAAGCTTACCTCCAAAACAAGAAGTAGATTTTAGAATTGACTTACTTTAAGGAACTCAACCTATTTCCATCCCTCCATATAGAATGGCCCCGGTAGAATTGCATGAACTAAAAGAGTAGTTAAAAGACTTATTGGAGAAGGGTTTTATAAGACCTAGTGTGTCCCCTTCGGGTGTACCAATGTTATTTGTATGTAAAAAGGATGGAACCTTGAGAATGTTTATTGACTATCGATAATTGAATAGGGTGACAATTAAGATTAAATACCTCCTCCCTATGATTGATGATTTATTTGATCAGTTAAAGGGTCCCAAATACTTTTCAAAAATTAATTTGAAATAAGGGTATCACCAAGTGAGGGTGAAAGAGAAAGATGTACCTAAGACTGCTTTCAGAACATGTTATGGTCACTTTAAATTTCTTGTTATGTCATTTGGGTAACGAATGCACTGGTAGTTTTTATGGATCTGATGAATAGGGTATTCAAGCCATTTTGGATATGTTCATGATAGTATTTATAGATGACATTCTGTATATTCAAGATCAGAAGAGGACCATGCAAATCACTTACGACAAGTGTTACAAGTTCTTCGTGATCAACAGTTATATGACAAATTTTGTAAATGTGAATTTTGGATAAAATCAGTGGCATTCTTGGGTCATATTGTGTCTGATGAGAGAATAAGGGTTGATTCACAAAAGATAGAGGCTGTGAAAGATTGGCTAATGCGAATGACACTCACAGAAGTTCGGAGCTTCCTAGGGTTGGTTGGTTATTACAGAAGTTTCATTGGAGGTTTTTCTTCTATTTTTGCACCTCTAACAAAGTTGCCACATAAAGCAACTAGGTTCCAATGGAATGATTCATGTGAAAGGAGCTTCCAGGAGCTGAAAAACAAGCTAACTTATGCACCTGTGCTAGTACTTCTAGAAGGCACCGAGGGGTATGTAGTGTATTGCAATGCTTCAGGAGTTGGGTTAAGGTGTGTACTGGCACAACATTGTACGGTAATTGCTTATGTATCTAGACAATGATGACCACATGAGAAAAACTATTCAACACATGATCTTGAGCTAGCAGCGATTGTGTTTGCTCTGAAAATATTGCGCCACTATTTGTATGGGGTTCACATTGACATATATACTAATCATAAGAGCCTTCAATACATTTTTTAAGCAGAAAGACCTAAACTTAAGACAACAGCGATGGCTAGAGCTAATAAAGGATTACAATGTTCATATACTATACCTCCAGGGAAGGCAAATGTGGTAACCGATGCTCTGAGTCATAAGGAAATCATGAATACTGGTCATCAAGCTATGGTAAGTCCAAGAGTGGCTAAGGATCTACGTCAGCTAGCCAATTAGGAGTTCTCCTTCTTGAAACTCCAGGGGAAGGGGTTATTGTACATAATGCTGCAGCGTCTTCATTAGTAATGGAGGTGAAAGAAAAAGAGTTTGAGGATCCTATGTTATGACGACTTAAGGACAAGGTGAGTCAGGGTACAATGAAGGGCTTTGAAATTACAAAAAATGGAGTACTTTATTGCCAAAATGTATTTTGTGTATTGATATCAATGGGTTAAGGAAAAGGATAATGGAAGAAGCCCATCATTCCTAATATTCCATCCGTCTAGGATCAACTATGATATACCATGACCTGAAGGGAATGTTTTGGTAGGGAGGCATGAAAAAGGACCTTGCAAAATTTGTAGCTTAATGTCCAAATTGCCAACAAGTGAAAGTAGAACACCAAAAGCCAGGAGGTTATATGCAGTGTATAGAGCTTCCAACATGAAAGTGTGATATGATCAATATGGATTTTGATACCGGGTTGCCTCACTCATTTCAGAAGTTTGACTCCATATGGGTAATAGTTGACAGATTCATAAAGTCAGCACACTTCTTGCTAGTCAGGAGTGATTATATAGCTGAAGAGTATGCGAAGTTATACCTCAAAGAGATAGTAAGGCTATATGGAGTCCTAATCTCCATTATATCTGTCCAAGGAGCTCAATTCACTGCAAAGTTTGGGAAGTCCTTCAAAAGAAGTTTAGGAACACAAGTGAACTTGAGTATGATATTCCACCCTAAAATAGATGGTCAGGCAGAACGCACCATTCAAACACTTGAAGATATGTTGTTGCGAGCTTGTGCATTATACTTTAAAGGTAGTTGGGCAGACCATTTGCCACTTATTGAATCGTCTATAATAATAGCTACCATGCGAGTATAAAGATGGCACCTTATGAAGCTTTATATGGGAGGAAATGTAGATCGTCAATTGGATCATTTGAAGTGAATGAAACCACCTTACTTGGGCTAGAGCTAGTGCAATAAGCTATGAAAAAAGTTAAGGTAATACAGCAGCAACTAGAAACAACTCAAAGTCGACACAAATCATATGTGGACGCTAGAAGGAGAGGATTAGAATTCTCAGTAGGGGATCGGGTATTTTTGAACGTGTCTCCAGTGAAAGTGGTTATGAGATTTGGTAAGAAAGGAAAACTGAGCCCACGTTACATAGGGCCATATAGGTTCGGGCAGGTTGCATATGAACTAGAGCTACCCCAAGAGCTTTCAATGGTTCATCCATTTTTTCATGTCTCAATGCTTTGAAAATGCATAGGTGACCCATCCCGTATCACTCCTATTGAGGATGTACAAGTTAAACAATATCTCACATATGAAGAGGTACCTATTACTATTCTAGATCATCAAGTTATTAAGCTAAGGAATAAAGAAATAGCTTCAATGAAGGTACTTTGGAGGAACTAGCAAGTAGAAGAAATAACATGGGAGGCCGAGGATGCAATGAAATCAAAATACCCTTACTTATTTGAAGCTAAAGAGAGAGTCCAACATCTAGAATTGGGGCCCATAATAGGTACGTGTGTTTGAACATTTATTGCGATGAACTTAGTTAAGCTATCCAATTGTCCTAACATTCGAGGATGAATATTCCTAAGATAGGGAGGATATAACACCCCTCCTCTTACAATACTAGTACTATGCAAATGAAACATGATATGACTTTTCAAATTAGAGCCAATTTTTAAAAGTGCTTGAATTACATGTTATAGGAGATATGTGCGTCTAACGCTTAAGAGGGTCGAGTGCATACATGTTTTGTGTCAAATTGAGGAGATCACAGCCCTAAAAAAAGTAAGAGAATTGAGGTACTTGTAGGATTTAAGCAAATAGAAGGTGGGTTACCTACTTGCTTAGCTTAAATTTTCTAGTTAAATGGAGACAAGACTCGATGTCGAGTTTGTCCAAGTCCGCTTATGAATAAAGTTTATGATAAGGGTGTAACTTTAGCCCATGTTTTAGCATCATAATTGGACTTTTTTTCAGCCCAATATGAATAATAAAAGGGAATAAGTACACCACAACCCACTTGGCTAATTGGGCCCAAACTAAGTGAAGAGGAATTTGAAAAATGGGCAGCCAAGGCCCATCAACTTTGAGACACATTTAGGCCTACGTGTGAGGCGAAGCTGCTGCCTCACTAGATTTTTGATATGTGGTATTATGTGGTCAAAAGATCAAAAGAAATTCAGCCAAGATACTTTTTGAAAAGGGCTCAAAACAGCTTCTTAATTCATTTGATTTTGGAACAAAATTTCAGCTTTCCTAAAGGCCCTTTTTCTCTCTTTATTTCATTTCACAAGGCAAACTATACAACCCTCTAGGGTTATTGAAGGAAACATGAACTCCAAGGCTAAGGTAAGTGGAAATATCCATGTATTTGTCATATTTATCCCATGAAAAACAAGAAATATATGCTAGTTGTGCTTGCTGAAATTATTGGACAGCATGTGTTCCAAAAGGTGTTATACATTTTTTTTGCTTATTTGGAAGCTTTTCTCTTTTTGGTTAGATTTATTATGAAGGGAGGCTACTTTTCATAATTATTATTGTTTCTATAGTTATGTATAAAGGCTGCTGTACCATTTTTATAGTCCGCAAATGTGAGTTCTTGTGTGATATCATAATTGCGCACGTAATAGGAACTTGTGGTTTGATGGATGAAAGGCTAATGCCTCACGTCCTTCATGACTGCTTTGGTATTGTTATAAGACTATTTTAAGGCTCTTTTTATTTATATATATGTTGAGGACAGTTTTGTTAAAGTTGGAACAGGTTTGGGATTGTTGACGTCAAAATGGGGCAAAGGGACGTAACGTTATGCCGCCTATTTGTATGTTGTGTAGAATTGTTATGTGGCTGTTTTAAGACTGTTATGGCATTAAAATATGTTGCACATGATATATATATGAGATTGTGTATTAGAACATATGATTAGGGGAGGAAAGTTTGAAATAATACGCTCGGGTTTATAAATACACGCTTGCTACCCGTGTGTTGTTTTTTTATGAGATTGGGCTGCCTAGATGTATCTATTAGTCACTAATGCTAGTTTTATCACCGAATAGTTTAGAGAAATATTCAGAGGAAGGGAAGGTTATCTCGAGGTAATAGCGAGGTCGTGCAGCAAGGTATGTAAGGCTACTTGATTTCATATTATTTGGCATGAAACATAGATTGCTCCTTGGCACATAAAGGAACTTGCCAACTCCGACACTACTATTAACCATGTCTCAACTCTTTCATATGTTCATATGCTCCCAAACACAGGCACCTTCAAGTCTGCATACATACTTGGATACAAAGATACATGAGTTCGCTCTACTAAATAAAGTCCATGTGTTGTTCTACCTCCTATGTATCTCATTATTTGTGTAACTTACTCCTTTCATTATGGTATTTTCTTTTGTTATTATTTACATGCCATATATTGTATCTACAGTACTATAGCTCCAATATTACGACCACCAAAAAAGTCATCTCAAAGGTAATTGAAAGATAAACTAAAGTATATGGCTTATTAATAGGTAGTAACACAAGGGGTGGAAGAATCACCTAGCCAGGATTGATCCTATCATGGGGGGTAGCCCAAAGGGTTAAAGGAAAAGCCTAGCCAGGGCCGATCCTAATATAGATTTACCACTGATCAGCTGTTCATTTATATTACTTGTTGTGCGCAGATTATACAGTAAAGGTAAAGTAACAAAAGGAACATAAAGTACATAATCCTATAGTATAACTAAGGGTGGTCTCTTATCCTACACTGTTGCATAGTTTCATTTGAGTTATTACTTCATATATAGTATTTCCTGCCTTACATATTCAATACATTATCTCTGTCACGCCCCAATGTCTCATTAGGGCGGACTGGCACCCGTTGTCGATAAGGCTTGGGAGAACCAACCTGTAACTATGCACTTTCTACACATACTATAAGGGGTTTCTATGTTTGACATGCCTTTTTAAGAAGATACACAGTGATTACAAGCTAAAAAGAAATGAACATGACTAGGCCATTGGAGCCACAATATTTAAAATACAATACTTGACCAAACTTGACTTTACATAGCCAACAAAGCCTCTAAATAAAGAAAAACATCTGATAAGGGTCAGGACAGGCCCTGCCTCAACAAACTGTGCAATCAAAATATGTAAGCTCTAGACATACACAAAGCCCCAAAGCAACCTGGAGTTTGGTGACAACAGCAGAATATCCTGTACTTCTACTGGGAGATGTACTAGCACCTGTACCTACAGCATGAAATACAGGTCCCCCATAAGAGACATTAGTACGAGATAATGTACCGAGTATGTAAGGCAGGACATACTGTATATAAATTAACAACTCAAATGAAACCATGCATCTATGGAAGATCAGGGACCACCCTTAGTTATGTTGTGGAATCATGTACTTTATGTCCATTATATCCCTTTACCTTTACTGTAAAATCTGCACTATAAAATCTATGCACAGTTGTAATCAAATGACCAACTGATCAGTGGTAAACTGTATCGGGATCGTCCATATGCTAGGTTCTTCTTGAACTCCCTCAGGCTCCCCCCGTAATACTATATTGGGATCATCCTTATGCTAGGTTGTTCTTGAACCCCCTCGGAGTTCACCCGTCAAACTATATTGGGATCGTCCCTAGACAACATGATAATAAAAAGAGTATGTCACGTAAATAATAAAATGCATATGAAATGAACCAACTTATGAACTTTATTTAGTAACAAGAATGTTAGAACCCATAAGTTAGAACCGTAAGTCCTTAATTGGAAGTTTGGTACCAAATGTAAACTTCTTCTAGAGTGTAGTCTTTAAGATTTAAATTGTTAGTGGGGTCATATGTTGTGGCTATTTTTTATTGCTTCAAGTGGAGACTCGTTGCATATATATATATATATATATATATATATGTATTCATCTCTTGTGCAAGATAAGCTCCCATACTTAGAAAAAAAAGAGAGCAACAAAGAATACCATAAGCAACAATCTCGGGTTGCCACAGTAACTCAGGGGGATTTCTCTTTTTTTGATTTTTCAATTATTTATCACTTCAGGTTTGGTATATTAGGTCCCCTAAGTGGCGTGGAGGTGTTAGTTGGTCAAGGAAGCGCTTGGTTTGATGTCTATGAAGACTTGGGTCTAGTAAGGGGCTTGAAAGGTATGTCAACTTCTATCTTCATTTGTGTAAATTAAAGATTGTAGGTGTGTTAGGCGTGTGTTAAATTGAAGGTAAAACATGAAAAGAGGGTTGGTTGTTAGTTTGAATTGTGAATTTGGAATTTGGGGTTTG
>JAOTQJ010000091.1:12867143-12894143 GCA_025642045.1 Solanum sejunctum | reverse complement strand
CTCTATGTATGACATGACTATTAGGCGGCAGGACCGCAGCGGTGACCTTGTCGGCCCGCATTAGTGTATATATATATATATATATATATATGTGGGTGCATATGTGCTGTTTGTACATTCTGGGAGCTACTGCAGGTGAGGATAGGGCATAAAAACAGAGGAAACTTTGTCGAAATTTCGGTAGAATTCTTAGACTTTAAGTTGTGGTTTTGTGAGTTAATATTGGTTTAAGTGCCCAGTCGGCACGAGTCATGGCCCCGGGGTTGGGCTGTGACATCAGGACTCAGACTCAATCAAATATCACATTCAGATAATCAAGGCTCTAGACACCCCTAAATTCATTATTCAGGTGTTCACAGAGAGTATTTGTAAGAGTTTAATCACATCACATAAGTATGTAAGTATACAGTAACTTTAAACATGATGATCATCAATTTAAGATATGAAAGTATAGTTTAAAGAACATATTCAAGAACTCAAGATAATATCCAAGATTGTAATGCAAAAGTTCAAGAACCTTCAAGAAAATCATAATTCAAGACTTCTAGACATAAATTTTTTATTCTTACTCTACATTGGCACATGGAAGAATAATTTCATGCTTTTGGATAGCCTTTACATACTTGGGAATGGAGATTTTCTTCAAGAATCAAATCTTCTCTCGAAACTCTCACTTGTTTCTCCTTCTTCTCTCTTAGACTTAGCATAAAAACCTTTGGAAAGTAATGAGTCTAAACCCTTTTGTATGAATTTACATTTTAAAACCGACCTGGAAATATAAAAATATATCAGAAAAGACTAAATTGCCCTTTCCAAATTAAAACATAAAAATTTTGCATCTCGTACAGTGCAAATTTGCACTTTCTCGCATTTTCTCAGTTTTTCAGAAATTTTTGGAAAAATACCAAGTGTGGTTCAGTGTCGACTCCACGTCGTAGAAGGGGCGCGAAAGCCTCACTGTTTCGAGCCCTCTTTAAAAATTACAATTCGTGTTTTTGCGCGATAAGGCTGAGTTGAGATCATTTTTTGACTCAATTTTTTGCACTAATCGCAAATCCGGTACTGAATTTTCCGTAAGAGTTTGAGAAGATAAGTTGTGCGCACGATGAAGTTTAGGAGCATTTTAGTAATTTCACAGGGTGTTACAACTAGTTTTAGACCTAATATCTTAGGATAAAACCTCTTGGGTCTCTAAATGGGGTTTCACATGGACTGATCATATGACGCTTTTTGTCCACATAATATATATGGTGTCATTCCATTAGAGAGACAAGTATTTTTGTTTGCAAAATTTTAATGGAGGGGTATTTTTGAACTTAAATCTAACCAAGAGGTATTTTTGCTCTATTTCTAATAGTTCGGGGGTATTTTTAACCCTTTTTTTTTTGTTTCCCTCAGGGGCAGCTCAATATAATTTGTAGCCTAAAGCGAAATTTTAAAATGAGGCCTTAATGTTTTTTCTAAAAAAAGGTTTTTGAAATACATTTTTTAATACAAAATTTATTTTCACAGCTTTTTGAGATTCAAAATTATAAATAAATTTATGTTATGATCATGTTCTCCCAATAATTACTTTTTAATTAATAATACATCTAATTCATTCTATTTATCTTGAGACATTGTTGATTTTAAGTATGATTTTATTAATTTTGATTTTAAAAAGCTCTTTTCAATCAAGATAATTGTTATAGGAACTCTATAGGCAATATATGTATTTAGAAAATTATAAAATCTTTTTATCTAAATGCAATGTTTCATACATTTCTACTTTTTTTGTCCACCATATTCATTAAGCAAGACAATAAATATAGGATATAGTTTATTAAGTTATTCTTATTTATTTTTATTTGTTTTTAGAATTGAGCAGTATTTAAAATAAATCTTAGTTTAATTGAAAACAATTGTTAACTTTAGTCTTAAATTCCTGAATAATTTTTTAGAGCTAAAGCAACATTAATATGAAAAGGAGGAAACATTAAAAGTATTCAATATTCTTTTAGTAAAAAAAAAACTACATGTGATAAACCTATAATTGTTAAAAATTGGGGCCTTGCAAAATTGGAGGCCTAAAGCCTTTGCTTCAGTGGCTTCATGCTAAAGTCGACACTGGTTTCCCTTAGAGAGAGGGATAATTTTGAGCCAAAATTTTAATTGAGGGATATTTTTTAGCCAAAACGTAACTGAGGGATATTCCTGCTCCATTTCAAGTAGTTCAAGGGTATTTTTAACCTTTTTTCAAAAATTAAATATGTTGATAAAATTTTAAATTTAAACTTAGACCGAAAAGAAAAAACTTTTTTAAAAAAGAGTTGACCCTACTAGGGTTGGATTGGGTAAGCCATTTTAAGGCCTTTTCAAATGAAGGACTAACCATTCTAGCCCTTCAAATTTTTTGGCTCGCAAGACTTGACTTGGGTAGGGTTGCGGTAGACCATTTTGACATTTCTACTTTCAATAGGCAAGTTTGTATAAAGCAAAAATGCTATTTTCCAAAACTGTATCAAGATCTTATGTTTATGGACAAAATATTTTTACCAATTGCTTAACTATGTATGATGGTTTTATTTCTATTTTGGAGAAATCTTTATTCAAGAAAATCAATGTGTTATGCAAGGTTTATAAATGTCCCATTATTAATTTTTTACTAAGACGTTGTTTGATTTCTAAATAGTAATATAGTTTTGCTTGTTCTTTTCATGAAATAAATAAGATACACATCGTATAAAACCCTCCCCCACACCCCAACGAAAAGAAGAGGTAATACGCGTGCTTCCTAAGATTAAAATTGAATTCAACGGTAGTTTGGTCATTTAAACTTGCCACTTGAGAGTTGAAGCTATCACGTGCTTAGTTTATCCTTTTTTATTTTATGAGCCCCACCTAGAGTTGTATAAATTTTTTTCCCAACAAGGATAGTTTTTTATATATATTTATTGTGTATATATCACATTGGATATAGAATCCAAAAGCTGCAACAAAGACACTTGGCGAGAAGACAATTCATCTATTAATGCATATTATAATTTATTATTATACATAGAGAGAAGTATTAACATCCTCAAACTTGGTAAGAATTATTAGTTTGCTTTATATTTCTGCAACTTATTAGATTTTGATTTAAAATTTTATAGAGCTTCATTTGCTGTCATATTTTTATAATCTCAAAATCTTCTTATGAGATTGTCATCCGACTATAAAATTTTTAATGTTATCGAAAGTCCACATTGACAAAAATAATTATAAACAAAATAAAAAAAGAAAGAGAATTAAATAATTAAAAAGAGAATGAAAAAAAAATCTTGCTTTGAGGTCACCATTAATGGAGGAAAGGTTAAATGGGAAGAAGAAGGGTATTCTAGTAGTTGGAAAATAAAAAATTAAAGAAAATTTTTTGTTTTTTGTTTTTAAAAATAAAACAGAAAATTAAAATTGATGTGGTCTTATTTTAACCTTTCACGTGCTTTAAATAAATTATACTCACTTGTTATGCCATGTCGTATGGGAGGGGTATATCAAGCTTAGTTTGCTAAATTGAGGGGGTATTTTAAAGCCTATCAATAGTTTATGGAGGAACTAATAATCTGTGCCAAGTTCAAGGGTATATTTAAGATTAGTTCACCAAGTTGAGGAGTGTTTTTAAACCTATCAATAGTTTAGAGACTAAACTAATTATTCATGTCAAGTTCGAGGATGTTTTTAGTAACTCTTTCTATTATATACTCCCTTCGATCTTTTTTATATATCATTCTTACTATAAATAGATGGTCGTTAATATATGTCATTTCATAAAATTAATGCATAAATGACATTATTCTTCCTATTTTACCCTTAATAGTTAATGAGCTTTGAAAGATATATTTAGTCAACTAGAAGAACTAAAAAAATAATTAATGTATATTAAATAAAGGAAAAATAATAAAGTTACTTTTTTCCTTGTCATGTCTCGGGAGGGTACCTTAGATATAACTGGCACTCGGAGACTATTGCTAATCCCCAAGCGGACCACCTAGTCTCATCAGCATTCATTCAGTAAACTCATATGCGAAAGACATAAAGAGAATAATAGTCTATCAGTGGGCTATCACAACCACTATCATATATAAAGAACGAAAGAAGTATCTCCAATAGAAAAGAAACAGGAAATGATCAATCCCGACATCAACATTCAGTTGTTTATGTCTATGAAGCCTCTATAACTATCAGCTAGGAAGGTACCATGATAGGCCATGGCTACCACAATCTAATAAAATAAGTCAACATAAATGAGAAGATAAGCATGTCCTCCGAAAGCAAGGGTGGACTTACCAAGTCTCTGAAGAGAATCCGTGAACCTCAATAATTAGGCTGCTAAAGTCCTCTGTCTACAAAATTTGCATCATATAACGATGCAGTGCCAAAAGGGGAGTTAGTGCATGGAATGTACTATATGTAAAATTGACTAAAGTAAATAATATATATGTATGATATCGGGTCATCAATCACTCATCCTTAGCTTAGAGTAAAGGACAAGACTCTATCATCCCACTATCCATCAAGACATCACACAATCACATCAACCTCAGAGTACTATCAATAAGGAACCTATCTGGGAGTTTCTATAACCGACAACCACCACCTATGAGCCCGGTGAGATGCCACTGCCTCATTCATCCAGTTTCTTGCCGGGGTACAGAACGAGTCTATCAGGGATCCCAAAAGAAGTCTGTCAAGCCCTCTGCGGGGCAAAAAAATATCTTCTTTCATGGTCCAATCCTCTCCTACGTTGACCACATAGTTAATGAGTGGAAGTGGGATTCACTCTTACCCATTTTGGTGCTAATACTTCTCCCAGGACTCAATATGCTCATAAGTCTATCAAAGTCGGGCTGGTTATACAACCAACCCCCCTCTCAGGCAAGGACCTCATCTGATCTACATTCTATCTACTGAAGTAAGTTCTTCCTTTCAAACTCTATGCCAGTCTCACTTAAACCTCAAGAATATTAACTTCATCTATTTCAGTCATCATAGTACCTATCTCAAGACTCAGATTCTATCAATCATCACATTCAGACAATGAAGGCTCTAGACATTACTCTTAAGTTCATTCTTAAAGTCTTTAGCAGGGAATTCATATCCAGTCATTAGATAATCTCACAATAATACATGTAAACAGTTTATTAAAACATGATGATTATCAATTTATCATAAAATATAAAGATTTAAAGATAAATTTCAAGAAAGTATTCAAGAACTTAAATTCAAACCTATCAACTCACAATTTATAACTTAATCTACACTTTGGGCACATGGAAGAACAATTCCATGTTGTACGTAGCCTTTACATACCTTGAATGACAAATTTCTAACTTCTTTTCAAGAATTTGCATTGGAATGATGAAAACCTCAACTCTCTATTCTTCTCCTCTCTCAGAACTCCTATTGAAAGCTTAGAAAATAATGGGTTTTTGAACCCTTTTCGCTAAAAGCAACCTTTAAAACATATTTTAAGTCTTAAAAATAGGTCAAAAATACCCAAAATACCCTTCCATAATTAAAAGAAAAACATCAAAAACTGATGCACTGGTCTATGTCGCCCTAGGGGCGCGGACTAGTACATTTTCACCCTCTTTCAGAAAGTTCAATTCCAGTCAAAATTTTAAAAAAACCACAAGTGCATCTCAGCACCCCTTCCATGTCATGCCAGAGGCGCGGATTTGCTACTATTTTGCAAAATTTTGAAATTTTATTTTTTGAGTCAACTGCTATTAAATCTGATCGAGATCATTTTCTGATTCCATTTTTCGCGCATATAGCAAACCCTATCTCGAATTTCTCATCAGAGCTTTGGAAGACATATTGCATGCACAATACATTTTAGGTACATTTTGATAATTTTCATGGGGTGTTAAATCATCTCCCTTTTGGGATCATTCATCCTCGAATGATGAGTAAAGGTCGAATAGAAGCACGAATGACCCCAAAACTCATCTCATTCCTCCCCCGAGAACACTTGAACTCTCAACTATCCATCACCTAACTATCTCAGTCTTAGGCTCGAAAATAGTACAAGATAAATGCATTAAGGAGACATGACTAACATTAAGGATAAGGATATTTACCTTATACATCATCATCATTAGGCACAAATAGGTGCGGGTATTTGAGTTTCATCGCTTCCTCAGCTCCCCACGTAGCTTCCTCAACAAATTGATTCCTCTATAGGACTTTAACGGAGGTTATCTATTTGTTCCTCAGCCTACGAACCTGTCAGTCAAGGATTTGGACTAGGATTTCTTCGTAAGATAGACTATCCTTCACTCTCATATTCTCGATAGGAACTACTAAGGCAGGATCTCTCAAACACTTCTTCAATATTGAAACATAGAACACCAGGTGAACTCTACCTAGCTTGGAAGGTAAGTCTAGCTCATAAGCAACATTCTCAATCCTTCTTACGATCAGGTATGGTCCGATATAACATAGACTCAACTTCCCCTTCTTACCAAATCTCATGACACCCTTCATGGGTGACACCTTCAAGTGCACCCATCATCTACCTCAAACTCCAAATCCCCTCTCCTCATATTTGTATATGACTTTTGATGACTTTAGGATGTCTTCAATCTTTATCGGATGGCTTTCCCCTTCTCCATAGACTGGTGTATGAGATCTGGTCCAATCAACTCAGGTTCCCTAACCTCGAACCAGCCAATTGGTAATCTACACCACCTCCCGTATAATGCTTCCTAAGGGGCCATCTGAATGCTGGCATGGTAGCTATTATTGTATGCGAACTCAATCAACGGGAGGTGATCATCCCAATTTTCTTTAAAGTCTATGACCCACGCTCTCAATATATCCTCCAAAGTTTGTATGGTGAGCCCTACCTATCCATCTGTCTGAGGATGAAAAGTTGTGCTCAGATTCACCTTTGTACCCAATCCCTTCTGGGAAGATCTCCAAAATTGAGAGGTGAATTAAGTTCCTCTGTCCTAGATGATAGATAAGGGAACCCCATGCAACCTCACAATCTCCCAAATGTATAGCTTGGCATACTCCTCAGCCATATTAGTTGTCTTAATTGCCAAGAAGTGGGGTGATTTCACCATCCTATCAACAATCACCCAAATCAAGTCATGCTACTTTCGAGATCTTGGTAAGCTAGTGATGAAATCCATGTTGATCAACTCCCACGTCCATTTTGGATTTCAAAGTTCTGAGCTAACCCACACAGTTTCTGATGTTCAACCTTAACCTATTGGCAATTGGGGCACTTAGATACAAATTCGACAATGTCTTTCTTCACCCCATTCCACCAATATACTTCCCTCAAGTCGTGGTATATCTTAGTAGGACCCGGGGTGAATGAAGTATCTGGAGCTATAAACTTCAGCCATGATCCTATCTAGAACACCATCAACATCGGGCACACACAATCATCCTTGATACCTCAGCACCCTATTTCCCTGTTTGGAGAAAACTGTCACCTTCTGCTTATGAACCACTTCTTTCAACTGGAACAAGACAAGGTCTTGGTCTTTCTTATCCTTCACCTCCGATACTAAGGATGAAGCAGAACCATTCTGAATATTGACCCCACATTCATTGTTTTCCTCAAGTTGCACTCCTAGTCAAGTAATCTATGCACTTCCTTAGCTAGTTTTCTCTTTCCTTCCTCCACATGGGCAGTGCTACCCATAGACATCCTGCTAAGAGCGTTAGCAACAATGTTAGACTGACTTGGCTGGTAGAGAATGCTCATATCATAATCCTTGGGCAACTCTAGCGATCTTTTCTGCCATAGGTTGAGCTCTTTCTGGCTGAACACATATTACAAGGTCTTGTAGTCAGTGAACACGTTCACATGCAGTCTATACAAATAATGATGACAAATCTTAAGTGTGAATACCACTACTGCCAACTCGAGGTCATGAGTCGGATAATTTTTCTCATGGATATTTAGTTGTCTGGAGGCATAAGCTATCACCTTCGCTATTTGCATAAGCCACAACCCAAACCAACTCTGGATGCATCATAGTATATCACAAAGTCTCCCATCTCGTCAGGCAAGGTCAACACCAGTGCTGTAGTCAGTCTAGTCTTCAACTCCTGAAAACTCTTTTCACATGCCTCTGACCACTGAAATTTGCCGTTCTTCTGAGTCAGCTTAGTCAATGGTTTTGACAGAAAAGAGAAACCTTCAACAAATCAGTGATAGTAGCCTGCTAAACCTAAGAAGCTTCTTATTTCTGTTGGAGAAGTTGGTCTTGGATAATTCTTAACCACTTCAATCTTCTAAGTATCCACACAAATACCCTTTCCCAAAATAACATGACCCAAGAAAGCCACAGACTTGAGCCAAAACTCACACTTTGAGAATTGCACATACAACTCATGATCCTTGAGTGTTTGCAAAAACACTCTAAGGTGATTAGCATGCTCCTCTCCATCCTTAGAATATACCAGAATATCATCAATAAACACAATCATGAATATATCAAAATATGGTCTGAATACTCTGTTCATCAAGTTCATGAAGGCTACGGGTGCATTTGTCAACCCAAATGACATGACCAAGAACTCAAAGTGGCTATACCATGTCCTGAAGGCTGCCTTTGGGATGTCACTTTCCCTTACCTTTAACTGATGATAACCCGATCTGAGGTCTATCTTGGAGAAATATGTAGCATTCTGAAGTTGGTCAAATAAATCATCTATCTTGGGAAGAGGATATTTGTTCTTTATAATGACCTTGTTCACCTATCGGTAATCTATACACATTCTGAGAGACCCATCTTCCTTATGCACAAATAGGACAAGAGCACCCCAAAGTGAGACACTAGGCTTTACGAAACTTTTCTCTAACAAGTCTTTCATTTGTTCTTTCAATTCTTTGAACTTTGTGAGGGCTATTCTATAAGGTGGAATCAAAATGGCTTTGGTCTCGGGAAGAACATCAATCTCAAATTCAGTCTCCCTATTAGGAGGGACTCCGAGAAAATCATTAGGAAACACCTTAGGAAACTCATTTTTGGTAGGGACTAACGCAAGTGTAGCAGGTTTAACATCATCATATTTAACTCTCACAAGGTGGTAAATATAACCTTTGGAAATTAGTCTTCTAGCTCTAAGATAAGAAATAAATTTGTCCTTTGGGGTAACAAAACTTCGTATCCACTCTAAAATAGTCTCATTAGGAAATTGGAACTTAATAATTTGGCTTCAACAATCCACAGAAGCATAACAGGCGTAAAGCCAATCCATACCCATTTTTACATCGAAATCAACCATCTCCAACTATACCCAGTCAGCTGAGGTGTCTCTATGATAAATAAGCACTACAAAATCCCTATAGACTCTCTTACCTAAGATAGACTCACTAATAGGATTAGAAATAGCAAAAGTCTCAAGCAAACACTCTGGAAGAACCCCAAACTTACTAGCCACATAAGGGGTCACAAAAGGCAAGGTGACACTCGAATTAATTAATGCATAACAATCGAAGGTAAAGACTCGAAGTATACCTATAACCATGTCCAGTATAATCTTCTAGTCCTGTTGATTACCCATATCATAAAGGCGGTTCGTCCCACCTCCTATACCAGTAGTAACACCTCTCTACTGATTGCTCGCTGGAGGGGCTGTGTATGACTGGGGTCTGTTGCTTCACTTACCTCGTCTTCTCTTGGGACACTCATAGCTAAAGTGACTAGCCTATCCATACAGATAACAAATATCTCTTCCCACATAATACTCCCCTAGATGAAACTTACCACACTTTCCACAAGATAGCTTTCCCCTCGTGCCTTGGGTCACATTGACATGAGATTAGGCACCCAAAGCCCTGAAATTCTGATAACCATGAGTTTTTTGATCATACCTATTTGACTAAATGGGTGTGTTCGCTAAAAACTATGTAGGATAACACGATCTTCTCTAAAAGTAAGACTTGTCGCCCTTATTCTATCCCTGCGGGCTAGGCTCATGTCCTGCTGATTTTGCCTTCTTGCTCATCTACTCTTCTCTGTTTTTCTTCTTGTCCTTCTCTGTCTATTATGCATACACTATAAGTATGGTGATGTCCATACCCGGAATCAGTAAGGCTGCCTTACACTATTTTTGAATATGTCTGCCCGGACTAGACACAAACTTTCTCATCCTCGCCCTCATGTCCTTCACCATCTCAGGAGCATACCTGGACAGTTTACTAAACTTGAGGCTGTACTCTTTCACGATTATCCCTCCTTATTTCAGATTCACAAACTCGTCTACCTTTGCATCCCTCAAGTCTTGAGGAACAAAGTGGTCAAGAAAGGTTGTTTCAAACTCCTACCATGTTGCAGGTTCCACACTCTCACCTCTACTCTTCTCCTACTGATCGTACCACACATTAGCAATATCCTTCAGCTGGTAGGAGGCAAGCTTGACTTCCTCAATCTTATTAGCATGCATCACCTCCAAAATCTTATACATCTCATTGATGAAGTTCTGTGGGTCCTCTTTCACCTTCGACCCTATATACATTGGTGGGTTCATCCTCAAAAAGTCTCTGAGTTGAGTTGCAGTCGAGGGCTCCTATGAGATAGAGCTAGGAGCTTGGGAACCCTAACTATTTCCCTAGGAGGCCACCAATTGTTTCTGCATGGCGATGGCTCCCCTAAATTTTACCTCGGTAGTGAGGGCTGGCTGGGGTTAAGCAGGGGGTGGCTGTGGAACCTCAACAGTCCTAGCGAGGCATCCCTGTCTCCTAGCCTTACTCTGAACTGGGGCCTCGGGTTAAGCATTCTCAGCAGCAAGGGCTGGGCCATCTCTCTGTGTGTCTGTCCTCATTTGTGGCATTTTCTGTAAAAGTATAACACACGAGTTAAAATGAGATTTCCATAAAATTATGCTCTATGACACGAATCCAGATTATAGAAGAAAGATAACACTTCCTAATGTCCTATAACCTTCTTCTTATGAAGTGTGGTGCACAATACACCCATAAACAAGACTTTACTAAACAAGGCTTCGTAGACTCCCTAGGACACTCAAACTCTATGCTCTGATACCAAATTTGTCACATCCTGAGAGGGTACCCTAGACGTAATTGACATTCAGAGACTATTGCTAATCCCCAAGCAGACCACCTATTCTCATTAGCATTCATTTAATAAACTCATATGCGGAAGACATAAAGAGAATAATAGTTTATCAGTGGGCTATCACAATTACTATCATATATAAAGAACGAAATAAGCATCTCAATAGAAAAGAAATGGGAAATAATCAATCTCGACATCAATATTCAACTGTCTATGTCTATGAAGCCTCTATAACTATCAGTTAGGAAGGTACCATGGCATGCCATGGCTACCACAGTCTCATGAAATAAGTCAACATAAATGAGAAGATAAATATTTCCTCCGAAAGCAAAGGAGGACTGACCAAGTCTCTGATGGGAATCTGTGAACCTCAATAATTAGGCTGCTGAAGTCCACTGTCTATAGAATCTACATCATAAAATGATGCAGCGCCAAAAGGGGCGTTAGTATGTGCAATTTACTATATGTAAAACATCCTAAAATGCATATATATATATATATATATGATGTCGGATCATCAATCACTCATCCTCAGCTCCGAGTAAAGGACAAGACTCCATTACCTCACTATCCATCAAGACACCACACAATCATATCAACCTTAGAGTACTATCAACAAGGAACTTGTTTGGGAGTTTCTATACCCGACAACTACCACCTATGAACCCGATGATGATACAATAAAGAGACACAACTGCCACATCCATTCAGTACCTTGCTGGGGTATAGAACGAGTTTGTCGAGGATCCCAACAAAACTTTGTCAAGCCCTCTACGGGGCAAAAGAAACATTTGCTTTCACGATCCAATCCTGCCCTACACTGACCACATAGTTAATGAGTATGAGTGAGATTCACTTTTACCCATTTCGGTGTTAATACTCCTCCCAAGACTCAATATGCTCATAAGTCTATCAATACCTGGCTGTTATACAACCAACCCCCCTCTCAGGCAGGGACCTTATCTCATCTATTATTCTATCAACTCAAGAAGTAAGTTCTTGCTTTCAAACTCTATCTCAATCTCATTTAAACCTCAAAAATATTAATTTCATCTATTTTAGCCATCACAATACTCATCTCAAGACTCAGACTCCATCAATCATCACATTAAGACAATTAAGGCTCTAAACATTTCTCCTAAGTTCATTCTTGAAGTCTTTAGTAGGGAATTCATATAGGGTCATTGCATAATCACATAATAATACATGTAAACAGTTCATTAAAACATGATGATCATCAATTTAACATAAAATATAAGATTTAAAGATAAATTTCAAGAAAGCATTCAAGAACTTAAATTCAAGACCTATCAACTCACAATTTATAACTTAATCTACACTTTGTGCACATAGAAGAAAATTCCATACTCTGGGTAGCCTTTACATACCCGGGATGACAATTTCTAGCTTTCCTTCAAGAATTTGCATTGGAATGATGAAACTCTCAACTCTCTATTCTTCTCCTCTCTCAGAACTTCCGTTGAAAGCTTAGAAAATAATGGATTTTTAATCCTTTTTGCTAAAAATGACCTTTAAAACATGTTTTAATTCTTGAAAATGAGTTAGCAATACCCAAAATACCCTTCTTGTAATTAAAAGAAAAATATCAAAAAGTTATGCAGTGGTCCGCGTATCACCAAGGGCGTGGACCAGTATATTTTCACCCTTTTTTGGAAAGTTCAATTCCCGTCAAAATTTTTAAAAAATCTTCAAGTGCATCTCCGCGTCCCTTCCGTTTTATGCCAGGGGCGTGGATTTGCTACTATTTTGTAAAATTTTGGAATTCTATTTTTCAACTCGATTTGCTCTTAAATTGGGTTAAGACCATTTCTTACTCGATTTTTCGTGCTAATAGCAAATTCAGTCTCAAATTTCTTATTGGAGGTTTAGAAGATATGTTGTACACACGATACATTTTAGTAATATTTTGGTAACTTTCACGGGGTGTTATATTTCTTAATGCAAGTGCCATCGCAAAGGTGAAATATAAGAGGAATCAGACGGAGTACTATTTTTTAAGAAACACGGATAAGCGAGCAACACTTGGTACTCCCTCCATTCCCTGTTATATGTCGTCCTTATTATAAATTTATGTTCCTTAATATATATCATTTCACAATACCAATGCATAACTTACATTCTTCTTCCTATTTTGCCCTTGATAGTTAATGATTTTGAAAACATATCCTCTTTGACCAGCTAAAAGAACTAGAAAGATAATTACTATTAAATAAGGGCAAAATAATAAACTCACATTTTTTGTTAATGCAAGTTTCATCCCAAATGGTGACATGTAAAATGGAATAGAGGGAGTAATGTACTTTCTTGCTTATCCACTTTATAACCTAAGTAGTAAACAAAAAATAAAAAAATTCTAACACTAGCTCACTAAATTACTATCATCTCTGGAGAAATGTAGGGGCCGATCAAGTTTATTTGATAGTGTAAAAAAGTAAGGGATAATTTGGTTTGAATATAAGTTATGTTAGGATAAATTCTATTAGGGTAAGTTCTGTTGGGATTAGTTATATTAAAAGTAATCTTTATCTTTTATTTAGTTTGTCATTTTCAAAATTATATTAATTGCATAATTACTATGAATAAGTTATTTAGTTACGAAAATAATATTACATCCGGTCAAATTATCAAAATACCCCTAGAATAGAGATGTGTGCCTAACGCATCTTTCCATGCTCCATTTGAAAATTCAAGACAAGATATGTGATCATTATGAAAAATTGAGTGGAGAAATGGTCTCGGTCGATTTTTAGAGTCTTCGAATCAAAAGATAATTTTTTGATCTGAGACGTAAAAATAGTGTTGGTGCGCGCCCAAGGCACGACATGCCTGGGATGTGGACCAACACTTATTTTTTTTCAAATTTTTTCAACGGGAATTGAAAAACTTGTTCAGAGAATTTTTGGGAAAAATAATACATCCGCATCGCGAAGTAGGCGTTTTTGGAGTGAAAATTTTGTTTTTAATTTAAGGGGCATCCCAATCAATTCTCAATCCCTCCTAAACTCAAAGCATGATTAAATTAGGTCATTTTGATGCGTAAAAAAAGTCCTAAACCCCATTCTAAGTCATATTCTAAGTACTTGAAGAGACTAGATCTTGAGAGAAGAGGAGAAGAGCTTAAGATTGAAGAAGCCAAGAGAATTCTTGAAGGTTGATTGGTAAAGCTCCATCCCAGGTATATAAGGCTAAACTAAAAGTATGATATTGTTCTCTCATGTGGCCCATAGATGGTCACAGAAGATTTGGAAGTCTAATTAGTGTACATCCATGATTCTTGATGAATTTTCTTGAAAATTATATTAATTACATATATTTTCATAAGTTGATGATCATCATAAACTTGATTTCTTGAATTGATTGCTTTTTATAAGATATTGCATAAACCCTACATGATTATTTTTAAAGGCATGCGTGAATGAAGATAGGGATTGAGTCTAGAGCCTTGATTGAGAATGTCGATTGTGATTATAATTGTGAACGTGAAAATGATGATAGGTTGATAGTATTTGATGGTCCATGAGTCATCCCAAATGAACTCTAATGAATTTTGTATTCAATTGTTCTCTAATGAATTTTCTAAGCCTTGAACTAATGATTGAGAGTGGAATTGATAGTATAATTGGAGTCGCTATGACACTGATTGAATGAGAAGAGTCTATACGATGCCAATTTGAGATGAGATGATTGACACAATTTGATTGGCTTGATTAGATGATTATTTGATGAGCATTGAGACATGACATAATATCGAGCACTGAAAGAATACTAGTTAATGCAACTCACACTTGTCAAACATAGCCAAATGAAGGTGAGGATTAGGACCATCACTTCATATTATGTTGAGGTTCACTCTGATTAGAAGTCCATGAAACAATAGAGGACTTGTAGATTTTTGTCTCTATTTTGAACTTATCCATTATGATTTTCATTTATTCCCTACTTGGAAAGTACAAAACAGTTGTGGCAATATCAGTGAGGTTATTGTACAATCACTGGCTCATAAGTGATTGTTGTTGGATAAGAGAAACTCCTTGAAAGTTCTCACACTGAGTACTCTGAGTCGAAATGAGATGAGATGAATTGAATTAAATTTCTTTGAGATGAGTCTGGTTTGATTGATGAGGTTAGATGCGTTAGATGGGTTAATTGTCTACTTTTGTTTCTTGCTTTAGATAGACATTTGACATGTTAATTATTGATTATTCTGAGTTGATATTGTTCTATATTATTCTACATATTTCTGTTTCATTAAGTTATTTTACATTCCACGTACTAAGGCTACTTGGCGCTAGATCATTTTAAGATGCAGATATAAGGATTAGAGATCATTAATAGGAGTATCCTTAAGGATCTAAGACATTCAACTGATTGATGAATCTCCCCTAATTTAGAGGATTTATTATGTTATCTCTCTTGCTTTAGAGTTAGACATTTATTAACTTATTATTGATTGAGGTAGCCATGGGTCTATTATTAGTACCACCTGATAGTGATAGAGGCTTCATAGACTAGAGCCGAATGTTAAGTATTAAGATTATGAGCTAGTTCTTTCTACTAGACTTCTTATATTATATTATATTATTATTTTGAGCTAGATGATAAGATGTGCCCATTTACTTTTCTTTTGCCTTTTGCTGATTAGCAAAATAATTGATTGAATAAATGTGATGAAGCCAATTGGTTTGCTTGTGGACTAGCAATAGTCTTGGGGTGCCGAGCACATCTCGGGTCCCCTCCAGGGCATGATAAACTTGGTATCAAAGCATGAGTTCAAGTGTCCTATGGAGTCTATGAAGCCGAGTCTTGTAGAGTCTTGTGTATAGGTGTATTGTCGATCACACTTTATAAGCAGGAGGCTATAGGACATTAGAAATTCTTTCACTTCTTTCATGTTCTAAATCATGCGATGGAGTTATACTCTCTGAAAGATTCTCTTTTAATTCATGCTTTATGCATTGTAGTTATGATCATACCTCCCAGAAAAGCCATCAGAGGTAGAGGATGTCCCACTAGACAGAATGTCGACCCACCTGAGCCTTAAGGGCATGAGGAGCCCGTGAACCCAGTCATCCCTATAGAGCAGTCCCCATAAGATGAGGTTTCCAATGCTGAGCTATGCCAGGCTATTCAAGCTCTAGCCCAAGCTGTCATAACATATTCTGCAAGACAAAGAGCGGGTAGACAGGATGCATATGACACATCTAAGGTCTGGGAATTTTTAAGGATAAATCTACCAGAGCTCACAAGGTCTGCATCTACTGAGGATCTTGAGAAATATATGGAGGAGCTTGAAAAAGTATTCCAAGTATGCATGTGGCTGATGCTGACAGAGTTGAACTATCTGCTTACCAACTCAAGGGTGTAGCCAGACTTTGGTTTGACCAATGAAAGAAGGGTAGAGGATAGGATGCCCCAGTGTTGACTTGGGCAATGTTTGAGAAAACTTTCTTGGGGGGCTTCTTTCCAAAGTAGTAAAGAGAGTCTAAGGTAAGAAAGTTCTTGAACTTGAAATAGGGCTCTATGACTGTGTTAGAGTATTGGGCTGAAGTTTACTCAACTATCTCGACATGCTACAGACATGGTTGTTGATATAAGGGGAGTATGGGGATATATGTTGATAGGTTGAATAGAGGGCTAAAGAGAGATAGGAGGGTAGCAATGCTCGTGAGTGACATAGATAATGGGAGAGTGATGACTTTTGTGCAACTAGTTGATGAGGAGAGGTAGCATGATAAAGAAAAATACAGAAGTAAGAAAGCATAAACATGCAACCATGAGGTTGGAAGGAAGGGGAATGCTAATCGATTTCCAGCATCATCATCTGCTAGTGCACTTGCACCCATAATTAGGAATGATTAAAGGTCACAGAATATTAGAGCCCATGGATCTCAGTCACAAGCTAGTATGGCTCAAGGTTCACTAGGTAAGCCAGCATGGGGCAAGTATAGTAAATTGCACTTGGGTAAATGTCATGAGGGGAACGATGTATTCTACAAGTGTAGCCAACATATCACTATTAGAAAGACTGTCCAAAGTGGGCTAACTGGGTCTCAATCTTCTGCACCAGCCCCACCAACTAAATGAAACCAGAGAGGTACTATGTTAAGCACAAGTGGAGCTATAAAACATTTATATGCCATGAGTAGTAGATGTAATCAGGAGAACTGCCTAGATGTTATGATGGGTATGATTCGAGTCTTTTCTATTAATTATTATGTTTTGATAGATCCTGGTATCACATTATCTTTTGTAACCCCTTATATGGCCAATAGATCTGATAGAACCCCTACAAGCCTTCTTGAATCATTTGATGTTTCTACTCCCGTGGGTGAGTCTATTCGATTTGAAAAAGTTCATAGAGCTTGTAAGTGTCCATTCATCATAAGGATACTATCATTGATTTTCTTGAGTTAGAGATGACCGATTTTGATTTGATCCTTTGCATTGATTGGCTTCACGCCTGTTATGCTACTATCGATTGTAGAGCCTGAATTGTTAAGTTCCATTTTCCAAATGAATCGATTTTAGAGTGGAAGGGTGATTCCATAGCACCTAAAGGAAAGTTTATCTCATACCTTAGAGCTAGAAAGATAATTGCTAAGGGTTGTATCTACCACCTTATGAGAGTGAAATCTGATGATGTTGAGTTTCCTACTCTTGAGTCAGTCCCAATTGTGAATGAGTTTCCAAAAGTATTTCCCAAGGATTTACTTGGAGTCCCTCCTGATAGGGAGATTGAATTTGGCATTAATTTTCTTCTCGATACCCATCCTATCTCAATTCCACCTTATAAGATAGACCCCGCTGAATTGAAAAAGTAAAAAGAACAATTGAAAGATTTGTTAGAAAAGGGTTTCATAAGGTTGGGTGTTTCTCCTTGGGGTGCCCCAGTCCTATTCGTGCGAAAGAAAGATAGGTCTCTCAGAATATGTATCAGCTAAATGCAACTGAACAAGGTTACAATAAAGAATAAATATCCTCTTCAAAGGATAGATGATTTGTTTGACCAACATTAAGGTGCCTCCTTTTTCTCAAAGATAGACCTCAGATCTGACTACCATCAGTTGAAAGTGAGGGACTGTGATATTCCAAACACAACTTTTAGGACTAGATATGACCATTTAGTTCTTGGTCATGTCCTTTGGGTTGGCGAATGCACATGCAACCTCCATGGATTTGGTGAATAAGGTTTTCAGATAGTACCTTGATATATTTATGATTGTATTCATCGACGATATTTTGATATATTCGATAGACGAGGAGGAGCATGCTAATCACCTCAGAGTTGTCCTCCAAAAACTTAAAGACCATGAGTTGTATGCAAAATTCTCAAAATGTGAATTCTGGCTTAAGTCAGTGGATTTCCTTAGCTATATTATCTCTAGTGATTGTATTCGAGTAGATGCTCAAAAGATTGAAGTGGTCAAGAATTGGCTCAGACCACCTCTAACTGACATAAGAAGTTTCTTGGGGTTGGTAGGCTACTATGCCAATTTTGTTGATGGATTTTCTTCCTTATCAGCACCATTGACTAAATTGACTCAAAAAAGCTTAAGTTTTAGTGGTTCGACGAATTTGATAGAAGTTTCCAAGAGTTGAAGACTAGACTGACTACTACACTATTTATAACTTAGCCCTATAGGACAGAGGACTTTTTGATCTATTGTGATGTTTTGAGAGTTGGATTGGGATGTGTGCTGATGTGGAGAGGAAAAGTGATAGCCTATGTTTCCAGGCAACTTAAAGTTCATGAGAGGAACTATTTGACCTATGATCTTGAGTTGGCAGTGATGGTGTTTGCTCTTAAAATCTGGCGCCACTACTTGTATGGAGTATATGTGGATGTGTTCACTGATCATAAGACTTTGCAGTATCTCTTTAGTCGGAAAAAGCTCGACCTGCGACTGAAAAAATGGTTGGAGTTGCTCAAGGATTATGACATGACCATTCTCTACCATCCAGATAAAGCTAACATTATTTTTGATGCTCTTAATAGGTTGATAATGATTAGCACAACCCATGTTGAGGAAGGAAAGAGGGAACTAGCTAAAGAAGTGCATCAAAGTTCGATTGGGAGTTGAACTTGAGGAGAATAACAAGGGAGGAGTTAACGTTCAAAATGGGTCTGCTTTATCCTTTAGTTGTAGAGCTGAAGGAAAAGCAAGACCGAGATCCCATTATACTTAAATTAAAGGAGGTTGTCCACAAATAGAAAGTGATGGTTTTATCCAAAGGGGGAGATGGAGTGTTGAGATACCAGAGTAGATTGTGCATTCCTGATGTTGATGGTATTCGAGAAAGGATTATGGCTAAAGCCAATAGTTCTAGATATTATATTCATCCTGGCTCTACCAAGATATACCACGACTTGAGAGAAGTCTATCAATGGAATGGAATGAAGCGAGATATTGTTAAGTTCATTTCAAAGTGCTCAAATTGTCAGTAAGTGAAAGTTGAACACCAAAGACCGTGCGAATTGGCCTATAACTTTGAGATTCCTGAATGGAAGTGGGAGATGATCAATATGGATTTCATTACTAGTCTATCGAGGTCTCGAAAGCAACATAATTCGATTTGGGTGATTGTGGATAGGATGATCAAATCAGATCACTACTTAGCAGTTAAGACAACCAACACTTTGGAGGAGAATGCCAAGTTGTACACCTAAGAGATTATGAGGCTGCATGGGGTTCCTTTGTTCATCATCTCGGACAAAGGAGATTAATTCACCTCTCAATTTTGGAGATCATTTTAGAAAGGATTGAATACCAAAATGAATTTGAGCACAACCTTTCATCCACAGAGAAATAGTTAGGCAAAGCATACAATTCAGATGTTAGAGGATATGTTGAGAGCCTGTATTCTTGATTTCAAAGGAAATTTGGATGATGACCTATGATTAATTGAATTTTCATATAATAATATTTATTATCTGAGAATTCAAATGGCTCCCTGCCAAGGTTTGTATGGGAGCAGGTGTTGATCACCAATCGAGTGGTTTGAGGTTGGATAGTAGAATTTATTGGGCCTGATATTGTCCACCAGTCAATGGATAAGGTTAACGTCATTAAAGAAATATCAAAGACTACACAAATTCACCAGAAATCTTACACTGATATGGGAAGGAGAGACTTGGAGTTCGACATAAATGATTGGATATACTTGAAAGTGCCAACTACGAAGGGTGTCATGAGATTTGGGAAGAAGGTGAAATTGAGTCCATGCTATATTGGACCTTATCAGATTGTTAAGATAATTGAGAAGGTTGATTATGAGTTAGATATGCCTTTTGAGTTAGACGGTATTCATCTAGTGTTCCACGTATTGATGTTGAAGAAGTGCTTGGGAGATCATACCTTGTGATCCCTATTGAGATATTGGAGTGAAGGACAGATTGTCGTGCGAAGAGTTTCCGGTCCAAATCCTTGATTGTTAAGTTTGCAAGTTGAGAACTAAAGAGATAGACTCAGCTAAAGTCATGTGGAGCAATCAGTTCGTTGAGAAAGCTACATGGAAAGCTGAGGAAGAGATGAAAGCAAAATATTTGCACCTATTTGTGCCTAATGATGAGAATGTTGAAGGTAAACTCCTTACTCTTAACTAAATCAAATGATTTATTCTTGAGTTGATTGTCTATTTTTAGTCCGAATAGAGTAATTGATGATTGAGGAAGAGTCGAGAGTTTGATTAATAGATGGGAAGGTTGAAATGAGTTTTGAGTCCATTCATGCCTTGACATCCACCCTTACTCATCATACAAGGATGAATCATCCCAAGGGGGAGATGATGTAATACCCGATAAAATTATCGAAATACCTCTAGAATAGAGATGTGTGTGAAATGCATTTTCCCATGCTCCATTTGCAAATTGGAGATTGGATATGTGATCAACATAAAAACTTTAGTGGGAAAATGGTCTCGATCAATTTTTAGAGCCATTAGATCAAAGATAATTTTTTGATCCGAGATGCAAAAATAGTGTTGGTGCACGCCCAAGGCATGACATGCCTGGGACACAGACTAACACTTATTTTTTTCAAAATTTTTGATGGTAATTGGAAAACTCGTTCAGAAAATTTTTGGAAAAAATAATACATTTGTGCGCCAATCTAATGATACATTTGATGATCCATGATTCTCCCCAAATGCATTCTAATGAATTGTCTATTCAATTTTTCCTAATGATTGTTCTAAGCCTTGAGCTAATGATTGAGAGTTGAATTGATAGTATGATTAGAGTCTCTATGAGACTAATTGAATGATGAGAGCCTCTGCGAGGTCGATTTGGGATAATATGATTGAGATAGTTTGATTGGCTTGATTGGCTTGATTATTGTATGAGCATTGAATCAAGAGATAGTATCAAGCATCAAAATAGTAAGAGTTAATCTAACTCGCACTTGTCAAACAATGTAGCCAAATGTAGGTGAGGATTAGGACCATCACATTACATTATGTTAAGGTTCACTCTGATTAAAAGTCCCTGAAACAATAGAGGACTTATAGATTGTTATCTCCATTTTGGACTTGTCAGTTATGATTTTGATTCGTTCCCTACCTAACAAGTACAGAATGGTTGTGGCAATATCAGCGAGATTGTTGTACAAACACTGGCTCACAAAGTGATTATTGTCGGATAAGAGAAACTCTAGAAAGTTCCCACATTGAGTACTCAGAGTTGAGATAAGATGAGATAAGTAGAATTAAATTCCTTTGAGATGAGTCTAGTTTGATTGATGAGGTTTGATGGGTCAATTGTATACTCTTTATTCTAGTTTTAGATAGACAGTTGGCATGTTGATTATAGATTATTCTGAGTTGATATTGTTTTATATTATTCTACCTATTTCTGCTTTATTCAGATATTTTACGTACCGTGAATTCCATGTACTGATGCCACTCAGTGCTGCATTATTTTATAATGCAGATATAGAGATTAGAGCTCATCAATAGGCGCATCGTTGAGGATCTAGGACGTGTAGTTGATTGGTGAGCCTTCTCTTCTTCGGTGGATTCATTATGTTTTTCATCTTGCTTTAGAGTTAGACATTTATTAGCTTATTATTAATTGAAGTAGCCATGGTTCTAATACTGGTACCAGCTGATAGTGATAGAGGCTTCATAGAATAGAGTCGAATGTTGATTGTTAAGATTGAGAGCTAGTTCCTTCTACTAGCCTTCTTCTAGTATATTATTATTTTGAGACTAGATGATAAGATGTTACCATTTACTTTTCTTTTGCCTTCCACTGATTAGTAAACTGATTGATTGAATAAATGTGATGAGGCCAAGTGGTTTGCTTGAGGACTAGCAATAATCTCTGGGTGCTGTCCACGTCTTCGGTTTTTTTTGGGGCGTCACAAATACCCTCCATTTTATTTTGTGTTTTATTGCATTTTTTTGCAAACTTGATACAGTCAAATTTACACTCCAAAAGGAATAGGAAAGTGGTCATTGATAAAATATAGAACTCAATAAGAGTTGAGGTTGATCCAATAAGGAATATGTGACAATATATCTATTAGCACCCTTTTCAGATGCAATATCTATTCCTAAAATAAAAGTACATAACGTAAATGGGTTTTTTTGGGTTTTTCAAAACTAAGTTATTAAAATATATAACGTAAATGGGTTTTTTTGGGTTTTTCAAAACTAAGTTGTTAAAATAAAGTAATAAATGAGTGCAAGGACTACCAGATTTCAAATAATTTATGCGAAGCTAGAATTGTGTTCCAGATGATATCTAATGTGATAGACAAATCTAGTGGTAAACTTATTCATGATTATGTATTTAAAATTTAACAAGTTATATAACATCTAATTCACCTCTCGATCTTTCTTAGATGCATATCACTCATCAGCTTTCGATCTCAGAATGTATACTTGCTAACCCTTATTGTCAATCCCGGAATACTCTCACCTTTCAGTCTCAAGTACTTAAACTTGGTTAAAAACCCTGAATTTTCATTGTAGAACTCTTTTCCTAATCAAAACAACCCTTTCGGGCATATAATGAATAAAGGCTTACCATAATGCATCGACTCATCAAGGAAGAATTATAATGAAGATTACTATGATATATACGCTAATCAATCCAAAGATTTACCCCATATTTGCCTATCATATTGATTTGTCATAGTTCTCACAATCCTAGTTGTGGGTTTAACATAACATATTCAAGAAAGAGAACCCACAATGATACAACGAATTCATAATAAATGACTTACTATTAAAGAATAAATGAATTCACAAGTTACAATCTTCATCAAAATAAGCAAAATCCCAAGGTTTTGTGAAATCCCTAGGAAATTAGTGTTTTATATCTCTAGCCGTCCAACACTCCCTAAAAATGAAATAAAAATGCTATTTATATACAAAGAAAACCTAATCTAATTTAAAATAGGAAAAATCATATCCGCATGAGCACAAGCTACCACACAGCCCGTTTGACGTTAGACAAACCGTCAAATGGTTCGTGTGGCTTTACTTAGCCTCCTAAAACTTGCACCACTACATCACTCTCCATCAATTGTCCTTGTGGATGTTGATGGTCCCTGAAACAGATCGTCTGCCATTCCTTCAATATTTTTCCAGCTCCACTTGATGTCAGAAGCCAAGTCACGGACTGTGGTTGGTCACTCGGCCTGTGACACATCTCGTCACACACCACTTAGCTCTCGTTCTTCAACTTTCGATGGTAGTGGCTCAATCATGCCACTTTGACGTGACCTACCATGACCAGTCTTATGCTCCACGGATCGTGTAGTATGTCGTGGAGCTTGCCTTGGAAGTTTAGATCTCCACTCTTGTGCACGCCCCAAGTATTACGCCACGGTGAGCCTCATAGGCCATATGATAGTAAACGAACCGTGTAGGCACCTATGTGCCCTCACTTGGTTAAATTGTTTTCTCCTTATACTCATCCCTGAGATCTTTTTCATCTCTTTTCCTATAATTCACCCATTTCTCTATGCCTTAGCCATTTTTCCTGAAAAACAACAAAAACAAAATCAAAATAATAAATTTTCTTGAGAATGCTCAAAAATCCTTTAGTTAAAGCGTTTAAAGAGTCATATTTCTATGACTCATTAACATCCTTAACTTAGAATGATTGCTTGTTCTCAAGCAACAACGACTTAGTCAAACACTGCATAAATACAAGTGCTCACTCAAATTATGCATCACCCCATAATTTTTGACATATATGCCCTGATAACAAGTTTAAGAATGTGCTCACACCCCAAAAGGACCCACAAAGATTAAGGCAAACATCATGCATGCATGGTCAAGCCACATATGATCAGGGATAAAGACACCCCAGTTAAGTTAGCAACCAATTAATGCAAAAGTAGTGCCCTCATTACAAAGAAGTCTCACTCACAACATAAGCATGTAAAACAGAGACTGGAATGTAGTCATTCACTCTCAGAAATGAATTTCAGTGGACACACACGTATCAATCTTAAACTTGCCCTTAATTTCACCACCTTGACTCTTGAAAGATCTTTATAGGATCACATTAGGACTTTTGCGACTTGTAGCACAGGCTTGGGCTCGGGCTCGGTACATTTAGGATTCAAGCGACTAAAAGGCCTCTCCCAGACACTTATTTTGATTCACCCATTTGCATTTTGGTCGCCAACATTTATTGCCCCCATTTCTCCGACTTTTTATAGTACGGGAAGTGATTTCCGTGCTCATTTTCTCATTTTTATTCTTTTTGTTTTTGATTATTAATTTTGGTCATTGTCATAATGTAACACCCCATACCTTACACTACTAGTACAATTCAACTGAAACATGACATGGTTTGGTCGAACTAGCGCTAATTTTTAAAAGTGCTTGAATCTTGTGTTAATGGGCTATATGTGCGTCTAACGCTTAAGAAGGTCAAGTGTATACATGTTTTGTGTAGAATTGAAAAGAGTATGGCCTTAAATGAAGTAATATAATTGTGGTTCTTATTGGACTTAGGAAGCTATCAGGTGAATCACCTACTTGCTTAGCTTAAATTTGCAAGCTAAACGGAGACGAAGTTCAACGTCGAATTTATCCAAGTTCGATTATGAATAAAATCTGTATTAAGGGTGTAACTTTAGTCTGTGTTTTAACATCATAAATGGGCTATATGATCAACCCAAGAAGTATAACCAAAAGGGACCAAAGACATCACAAGTTCTTGGATACTTTAGGCCCAACCCAAGTGAGCAAGAACGCTGAAAATAGGCAGCCGAAGTCCAACCAATTTGGAGCCCCAAAAAGGTCCAAATAAAAGGATAAAGGAGATAAATCACCTACTTGGTGAAATAAGTCTGAGAATACCTCATTAGGTCAGCCAAATCACACTATAAAAAGGGTTCAAAACAGCTCCCAAAAGTCATTTCTCAGCTTGACCTCACAAAAATCAGATTGCTCTCTCTACTTTCTCTCAAATTTTCTCAACTTTGTAAAGCAGCTAAAAGGGACTTCCAGGGTTCTTATATAAGACCTTAACTTTGAATTAAGTGGTAAGTAAGTTTACACATGTATGTAGTATGATTTTCTTATGAAAAACAAGAAGTATATGCTAGTATGTTGGTGCTGGAAAATCTGGACAGATTTTGTGCTGAAAGTTGCTGCACCTTTTCCTTTTGTTTTGGTGATTTCTCTATAGTTTGTTAGTTGTATTATGAATAGAACTTGGTATTAGTAACATGGTTTGTGTCACAGATATCACCCTAAGGTTACTGCCCTGATTTTGGTTTCATTTAACAAGCGCATTTTATCGAGTTATCTTGAGCGTCATATTAATTGGAACTTGTGGGCTGAGGGATGTAAGGCTATTGCCTCACATCCTTAATGACTGATTTGTTACTATTTTGGGACTGGTTCAAGACAGTTTTTATGTGTAAATGTTGCTAGTATAATTTGGTTAGAGTTGGAATAGGTTTGGAATTGTCGACACCGAAATATAGTGAAGGAAGGTAACATTATGCTGTTCATTTTTAGATTGCTTGGAATTGTGATGTGTTGTTCTTTGTGGGCTGTTGTAAGACTATTATGACATTAAAATAGACTATAAATAATGTGTACATGCTAATGTGTATTAGAAAATACGATTAGTGGCAGAAAGGTTAAAGGAATATGCTCGGGTTTATAATCACCCGCTTGTTGCCCATGTATTGTTTTCTTATGTGATTGGGATGCCAAGGTGTATCTATTGGCTATCAATGTTAGTTTTATCACCTACTATGTTGTAGATAATTATTTAGAGGAATGAAAGGTTATCTCAAGGTAGTAACAAGGTCACACAATGAGGTATGTAAGGTTATTTAATTTCGTATCACTTGGCATAAATCTTAGCTCTCTCCTTGGTTCATAAAGGCATTCACCAACTCCGACACAACTATTAACTATGTCTTCACTCTTGTACATGTTCATATGATTCCATACGTAGTCACCTTCAAAACTGCATACATGCTTGGATACCAAGTTATATGAGTTCATGTTACTAAATAAAGTTCACAAGTTGTTTCATTTCATATGCATCTTATTATTTACGTAACATACTCTTTTCATTGTCATGTTGTCTTGTGTGATAATCCACTTGTCACATGCTATATATATAGTCCTACAGCTCCAATATTATGGCCACTAACAGAATCATCTCAAAGGTAAATGAAAGATAAAGTATACAATTTTTGTTAGGTGGTAGCCCGAGGGGTGGAGATAGCACCTAGCCAGGGATGATCCTATCAACGAGGGGTAGCCCGAGGGGTTGAGTATAACCAAGCCAAGGATGAACCTGATATAGTTTCACCACTGATCAGTTGGTCATTTGTTTTACAGCTGTGCACAGATTATACAATAAAGGTAAAGTAATATAAAGGACATAAAGTACAAGATTCCACAGTATAACTAAGGGTGGTCCATA
>JAOTQJ010000091.1:12817625-12852380 GCA_025642045.1 Solanum sejunctum | reverse complement strand
CAACCCATAATGAGACATGCCTTCACGTCTCAAGAGAAGATTCTAAATAGGTGGTAGATACTGCAGCAACCTACCACGTTACTCTACATAAGGAATACTTTACAACATATAAAGCTGGAGACTTTGGAGTTGTAAAGATGGGGAATTCCAGTTCATCTGGGATTGTAGGAATTGGTGATGTCCAGATAAAGACAAGTTTCGAGAGTACAATTATTTTGAAGGATGTCTGCCATGTGCCAAATCTTCGACTAAATCTTCTTTCAGTTGCAGCTTTTGACAAAGAGGGCTATGATAATAATTTCGGTAAGGGCATATAAAAATTGTCAAGAGGCGCTATGACAATCGCTCGAGGACATATTTGTGGCACATTATACAAAACTCATGTGAGTTGCAGATCAAATGCCAGAAGCAACAATAGAACCATTCATGAGAAATGGTGAAATTGTGTCAGAAGATATGCCAAAAGTAGAAGATAATGAGGAAAGTGATGGTGCTGAGCAGGGGGAGCCACAACCTTGTCTGTCAGACATTCCAGTACCATCACAAGGTTAAGATGATGGTGGATCTCCTCAAATTATTTCAAAAGTTTTCTAGATCTGAACGAGGTCAGATTCCATTAAGTAGATATGCAGAATCCGAGTACCTTCTACTTACTGAAGATGGAAAACCAGAGAGTTTCCATGAAGCAGTATCTCATTAAGACCAAAGGTTTGCAAGGATGCCTTGTATCGAAAGTCTTCCTGTCATGTGATGTTATAGGCAGCGTGTTCCATTAGACAATAATGCCAGTATTAGATGAATTAGCAGATCAAATGGTGTGTATGAGGCCAGATATTGCCACACAGTGGGAAGGGTGAGTCGTTTTCTCTCCAACCCCGGGAAAGAGCATTGGGTGGTAGTAAAGTGGACTCTCAGGTACCTTAAGGGTACAATGAAATTACGTCTTTGCTACGGGGGACTTGATCCAATCTTGGAGGGCTATACAGATGCAGATATGGCCGGAGATCTTGATAGTGGAAAATCTACTTTAGGATTCATTTTCACTTTTGTAGGGGGGAGCTATTTCATGGCAGTCAAGACTACAAAAGTGTTTTGCTTTATCCATAATCGAAGTAGAATACATTGCTGCTGTAGAAGCTGGAAAAGATATGTTCTGGTTAAAGGGTTATCTCCAAGAATTTGGAATCAAGCAAAAGAAATATAAGGTATATTGTGACAGTCAAAGTGCTCTGGATTTGAGCAAAAACTCCATGTACCATTCTCGTACAAAACATATTAATATTCGGTATCACTGGATATGCGAGGTGATGGATCGACAACTCTTGAAACTAGTAAAGATTCATACGAAGGAGAATCCAGCTGACATGTTAACGAAAGTGGTGACTCGAGAGAAGTTAGAGCTATGCAAAGATATAGTCAGGATGCTTGTTTCGGATATGGCTGGAGGGGGAGAATTGAAGAATTTCAGCCATTAGCCACCATTTTTGAACAAACCACCAGCCACCATTTTTGAACAGCCACCAGCCACCATTGTTGAATATTCAAATATCAACAATGGCTGCCTTGTGATGTCACCAATGACATCAATGGGGGTAGAATTTTCCCTATAAAAGGAGCTGCTGAGCTCCTTAATTAGATATCACCAAAAACACCAAGAAAGAGTGTATTGTGTGAGGGTGAGAGTTACCACCAAGAACACCAAGAAAGAGTGTAATGTGTGAGGTTGAGAGTTGTTTTATAAATCTATTCTCGTAAGTAATAGAAGAAATTTTTCTCTCAAATCTGTGTTTACCAACGCTTGTTGATTCTTTGGCTTCAACACTTTCTTCTCCAATCAATTTCTTCTAAGTTGCTTAAGGTATGTGGGTTTGATCTTTGGGTCCTTCCAACGAAAGAGTCCCAAAAGCTTTTCTAGCAATTTTCATGAATTTTAGCTACTTTAAACATTGAGTTTTCGATTGCATTGTTTATTTAATTCAATTAATGTAAGGATTATATTTATTTGATGATTTTAAGTTGATTTAAACTATAATATAATGAATTATATTAGATCTATAGAATTATGAGTAAATATGTCCCCTTAAAGTTAATCTATACATGGTAAATTAAATTATGATTTAAATGTTGATTTTCTTATGGATCTACTTAGGTTTTATGTTATATTGTTGACACAAGATTGAATCACATATTATATTGATGATTTAAGATTGAATCTACATTACCCATGTTATCCTCACATTATTTATGGAAATTATTCTTAAGATATGAAATTTTATGAAAATTATGAAGTGGGTTAAGCTCAACTATGTATTATGATATAATTTTGAGTATGTGAATATATACTATCATGTTTGACTAGATTTATATTGCAAGAATTCTTATGTGGATGAAATACTATCATATAAATTGTAAGACAAGAATTTTATGTTACATAATGAACTCCCAAGCATGTATTTAATTCATGAAAGGTTCCTATAATCTACAAGTGAATTATTGAGCTCTTATGCTATGTTTTACGCTCATGTAAATTGTGAAGCCTACTAGAAAGGGGTTATGAACTAAGCTATTTTTCTCACCCTCTAGTACAAGGCAAAGGCCTACATGAAGGGGTTATGAACTAAGCTATACTCCTCACCCTCATGTATGATCTAATACTACATGTCATCTTATGTTTACATGAAGGGGTTATAAACTAAGTCGTATGCGTCACCCCCGTGTACAAATCAATACTATTTAATATCTTATATCTACGTGAAGAGATTATGAACTAAGATATATACCTCACCCTCATGCATGATTTAATACTATATTTCATCCTAAGCTTATGTGAAGGGGTTATGAACTAAATTATATGGCTCACCCTCATGTACGATTCACTACTAAGCACAATCTTATGCCTACATGAAGGGATTATGATCTATGCTATATCCTCCCCCTCAGGTACTAACCAATACCTACTAGAAGAAGTTATGACCTAAGCTATATTCCTCACTCTCTAGTATAAGGTATTTGGATGAGCTACTCAAGCCACTTTATTGTGTTGAACAAGTTATGTAAGTATGATTACTTTCACGTATATTATAACTTAAGCATTGATTATACATGTCATATTGAGCTCATGTCTATGATTATGCATCTTGATTATTATTCTTATAATTCTTGTTGTATTGCACCCCGCATACTTAGTACATTTCAAGTATTAATGCATACTCTATGCCTACATGATGTTATCATATAGGGACCAGAGCTTCTATTCATCCTCCTCAACATGGCTAGTTTAGTTCATTTGAAGAAAGCTTTTGGTGAGTCCTTAACTCTGAGGACAATATCTACTTTCCATTCATGCTTATTAAGATTTGTTTATTATGTTTGAATATTTATCATTTGAGGGTGAGCCCGATAAATGTCTTGACCCCCGTTCTATTCTAAGTAGAGGTATTGTTGGATATTGAGATGTTTTGTATTATTGAGCTTAACTCCTTTATGGATATACTATTATGGAAGACTCCCTTAGTACCTTTTACCTTATATATTATCTGTTGTTGATGTCTATTTTACTTCTGCAACCAATGATGTGTATGTGATATGCTAAGGAGCTTGTTTGGGGTTCCTTCGATTCCTCATTTTCCATGTCACGTCTAGGCCCTAGGCTTGGGTCATGACAATGATGATCACTAAAGCGACCTTTTTATCATAAAAGTAAGACTCACTTAATCATGGATGTCGTGAAAGTGTCGCCAAGCTGCTTAAGCAACATCCTAAGGTTCTTTTGTAGATTGATTTTAGGATTTCTTTACCATTTTCTATTTTTGAGCTTTGGAGCTCTAATGTGATGGTTTTAAAGTGAATTTTCAAGTCTTTTTCATTGGTTAAGTGGTTTTAACTTAGAATCTTCGATTTTCATCAATTATTTCATGATTTCAACATGTAATTTCTGATTTTAAACTTCAAAATTTAAAAATTCTTTCATAAACATGAACTTTTGATAAATTAAGGATTATGGACCAATTTCTACTCTATTTTTAAAATAGTTTTTACTGGTAATTTTCAAATACTTTGAATAACATAATTATGCATTGATTTTCAAATTTATCCCTACTTTTCTGAAAAGGAATCTCTGATTTCTTTTGAATCTGGTTTTCAAAATTGATGAATTAGGTATAGTAAATTCTAGTATTCTTATTATGATTCTTATATGAATAGATTTTGTTGAATCAGAAACTTGTTGAAAGGAGAAAGCTCAAATGTCAAAGTAATTGCTCGATTGTTTTGAGGCAAGTGAATGTCTAAACCTTAGTTGAGGATGTTAAACCTTGTATTTCCTTTTATGTGTTGCAAAGTAATAGGGTGATGTTTACAGAGTGAATTATTCAATGAAATAATCTATGGAGATAAGATGGAGTAATAAAATGACAATATGATTATGTGAATCTATGTGATACTTGAACTTGAAAGACTTGATTGGCAACATTGATCATAGAATGAGAAAATTATCGTGATTGTTGACTTGAATGGCTTGTTATTGTGGACTTCATCATATACTCATACATTATGTATATATATGCCTATTCTATAGATTTGAGTGAGATCCACAGTTACTTAAAAGTTGGAAGAAAATTATTTTGGCTAGATGTGAATAAGCCAATGAAAAAATGATTTCGGCTAAATATAATGATGCATCATACAATAAAGCCAATGAATAATGGTTCTAGCTAGATATGTTTATGCCAATGAAAAATGATTCCAATGAATACATGGTCCATATGTGATCCTTATGTGTTTGGGCCTAAGGTTATTAACAGATATATATCATAGGACAAACATACTTCATAAATTCCATTAAGATCCCATTGCTTTTTGTCTATTACTCCTGTCATTTCAATTTACTTGTTAAGTTTTAACTTGATATTTATTAAAAACATAATTATTGATATAGTGAAGTTATTAATTTATCTCTATTAATTGATAAGGTCCCAATAAAATATGTATTCACTATATTTTTTAAAGATATTAAGTCTATATTAATAAAATTGAGGACATGGAAAAAAAATATTTTCGTATTTTAAGTAAAAATTTGATAAGTGAAACTAATGGGGTACTTCCGAAAAGAAAGAGTCAATTACGTGCGACTAATAATCAATTGCGCTCCTCCAATATCTGACTGGATGAAATAACTTTTCAATCCACCACAATTATCACGTATTTAATACAAAGATAAAACAAAAAGAGACCATTAATACCAAGCAGCTACTTTGGATCTACTTTTGGAGAAAAGTCAAGTTTGAAATTTCAATTAAAAGGACAGGTTAGGATAATAGTCGTGCTTTTTCTTTCTTTAGGTTAGAATAATATTTCCGAGTCATTGAGATTTTTTTTCATAATTCAAAAAAGTCAATTTTCCAAAATCCAAAAGAATAATTGATCTTTTCATTTAACGAGGTTCTTTAACATATCTTTTAGAAGAATAGTTTAAAAATAGTCAAAAAATAATCTTTAATTTTATCCTTAAATATTTTTATTAAAAAGTGTGTTCTACCCTCAATATTTCACGTAATTGACTAGTAATAGCTCATATAGACACGTCTCCAAAATCAGATCAATTTATCTGAAAACAAAAAAAAAGAGTATTGTCAATATCTCTATATTTTAACAAGTAAAAGTCACTGGTCATTGTTCATGGCAGCAGAATCAAGCTATGCAACTATGGCTAATAAGCCGATTGCTGTAATCGGGTCCCAATATTGCGCGCCGAATCAAGTTGATGTTGTTATATCGAGGAAGGTAAAGACACTTAGATATGGAGAATTTGTTGTTTCAGATATGAATGGCAACTTGGTGTTCAAAGTTAAAGGCTCGTCAGGTTTTGCTTGGCATGATAAGAGAGTTATTCTTGATGCTGCAGACAATCCCTTGATCACTCTTAAGCAAAAGGTACATCACCTTTTAATTTTTTTTAAGGTTAATTTCAGAGATCTCTACTATTATAATTTTTAAAATTAATAATAAATAGGTTACAGAAAATACGGAATCCCTTGATAGTACTTTCTCGTCCTATTTTAATTATCATGATAAAATTTAACACAAATAATTAACTGAAAATGTTGTTTTACTAAATATATCTCTTATAAGTAATTACTTTCTTTGTTCAACTTTACTTGACCCCTGTCGACTTGGCACATGAATTAAAAAGTAGTAAATTATGAAATAATTTTACTAAAGTACCCTTTGAATATAATAAATACTATGTTTTAAAATATAATGGGGACATGACTTTAATTAAAGGTAAGGATAAATTAGGAACTAAGTGTAAAATTATCTCTTGATTTCATAAAGTGAAAAAACATTGGTTGACATCCCAAAATAGTATAGGGGCCAAGTAAAGATGGACAGAAGGAGTAAACTTTTATCTATATATGTGTCTCTTAATTCTAGAATAATAAATAGTAAGGACAAAATTAGAAAAAATAATTAACTCTCTTTTAATTATCTAAATTAACAATTATTTTGGGATAACTATTTATAATATACATGATAAACTAAATGAAACCAACAACATAATATGTTATATCCAATTATAGACTTGTATGTGCTACGCATTAACATAATAAAACCTCATGGTTTTATACTAGCATTGTACACCCTCCAAGTATTTGATAAAATATTCGGATGTGGTTTCTTGAGGATTTGAAGGTCCAAAGCGTGAGATATGATATGATTGACTATATGATGATAAAATGAGCTTGCGTATATGATATACTCTATATAAAATGTTTCATTAACCTATGCCCAATTCGGGGGGACAAGAGCCCAAGTAACCGACATGGGGGTTTGTACTCATCAATCGAGGTGGGGGTTTGTACTCATCAAACATGTAAGGGTTTTGTACTTCACCACTGTGGTGATAAGGTGTGATTATCATCAACCATGTGAGGGGTTTATAACACACCATCGGGATGATGGGGTGAAACCATTATAAACCAACCATGGGGTTTGTACTTTGAAAAACTAACTTGTTCTATTCTATACATATGATATCCTATATGAGCATGAGCTACTTAAGAAAATTTTACTTATGCATTGATCATACATGCCGTGTTGTTATATTATGCCTATTGCCTATTACTATGTATTTTGATTATAATGCGTAGCTTTTTTTGCATTGCATCCTACATACTTAGTACATTTAAACATACTAAAGCATACTCTTACCTACATAATATAACCATGTAGGAACCGGAGCCCAAGTTGATCATCCTCCTCCTCTAACACGAGGCTAGTCCAGTACTACTCAAGCTAGTTGGTGAGTCTTCCACTTTGGGGACCTTAGTTTATGTTTCTCTTATCATGTATTAAGACACTCTTTTTTATTCCTATTGTGACTATGAGGGTGAGCTCGGTTTCTTTGTCTTGGCCCCTGCTCTTATATAAGTATTATAAGTGTTTGTTGGACATGTTATGTATCTAATATGAGCTCCAACTCCTTATCTCTTGATTATGATATAATGCAAGCTTTCCCCCTAGCCCCTTTATTCCTATTCTTATTCTTTATGCCTTTTATATGTTTTCACGACCAATGATGTGTAATGACAAGTTAAGAGGCTTGCTTGGGGTCCCTTTGGGTTCCCCATTCGCCGTGTCACATCAAGGACCTAGGCTTGGATCGTGACAAACTTGGTATCAGAGCACTAGATTGATAGATCCTAAAAGTCCAACACACTGTGTCGATTAAAGTACTGTTCATGGTTGTAAAGCATACCTTGGATATGAATAGGAGGCTATGAGATGTTTTAGGAAATATTTCCATTATTTGTGTTCTAAGTCGTGCTATAGAGTTGTAGTGAGTTTTCCCCCTAACATTTATTTTTTGTTATGCTAGATCATGCCAAACACTCGAGGAAGAAGGGCCCAAACTCCCATGGAGCAACCTACCAATGGTGAGCTCCGAGATGCTCTCACTAGGCTTGCCCAAGTTATGGCCAACCAAGTAATTGAGGGGCCTAATCCCCACATGCTACTGCCCTAGGAGCTAGGGTAAGAGACTTCATATGAATGAATCCTTCGCTGTTCTATGGGTCAAAGGTAGATGAAGATCTACAAGAGTTCATTGATGAGGTCTACATGATTTTGAATATCATGGGTGTTGCACCAAAAGAAAAGGCGGAGTTGGTGGCGTACCAAGTCAAAGGAGTATCCCCAATATAGTATGATCAATGGAAGGGTGAGAAGGTAATTGGTAATGTGGTGCTTTAGGAGGAGTTCAAATTGGCTTTCGTTAATCGATTTTTACCTCATAATCTTAGGAAAGCTAAGATGGTAGAGTTCAGGAACTTGAAACAAGGTGCTATGAGTGTGAGGAAGTATGTCCTCAAGTTTAATAAACTTTCAAAGTATGCTCCTCATTTGGTGGCTGATCCTAGATCTAGTATGAATAAGTTCGTGATGGGGTCTCCTACTTGGTAAGTGAAGAATGCCGGTGCGCTGTAATAATTAGTGATATGGACTTGTTTCGATTGATAATCTATGCCTAGCAAATGAAGGAAGAGAAATTGAGCAAGAGAAGGGAGCATGAGGCCAAGAGTACCCGCTTTGAGGGTAAATTCCAAAGGGTGCTAGATTTCATCAAGGCCAAGGGCCTTCTCATGCTACTAATAGGGGGTTTGCCAATGACTTCCCTAGGCCTCAAGGTGTTGGTGGGGTGACTCCTATTGCTGTGTGCCCTAAATATGGAAGGATCCATGGAGCCCATGTTTGCAAGGTTCTAATGCATGCTTTGAATGTGGGGAACTTGGTCACAAAAAGGTGGATTGTCAAAGAAACCATGGCAAAGGATAGGGTGTGAATGTGGTCCCATTGGGTAAAGGTGGTCCTTAAGGTTGTGCCCCAAGGCACAACCAGTTTTATGCACTACATGGGAGGCAAGAGTTGGTGAAAGTCCTGATGTTGTTACCAGTATGTTGAAAATATTTTACTTTGATGTATATACTTTGATTGATTTGGGTGCCACTCATTCGTTTGTTACCCTTTTTGTTGCTAAAAAGTTTCATGTTGACCCTGAGTTGTTGCATGAGTCATTTGAAGTGTCCTCTCCTATTACTGTCTCTATTGTTGCTAGGAAAGTGTATAAAAGTTATCCTATTTGCATTTTGATAAGTTGTTGCCTTGTGATCTTATTGAGTTAGAGATGGTTGATTTTGATGTTATTCTTGGTAAGGATTTGTTGCATGGCTACTATGCTTATATTGATTATAGAACCCATAGGGTCAAGTTCTAATTTCCAAATGAATTTGTCCTTGAGTAGGAAAGTCAAGATGTGGTGGTCAAGGGTTGATTCATCTCTTGCATTAAAGCCCATAAGTTGATCTCTAAGGGGTGCTTGTATCATCTTGTGAGGGTTAAAGATGTGGAGTCCAAAGTCCCTTCCATAAAGTCGATTCTGGTTGTAAATAGGTTTCTTGATATCTTCCCAAATGACCTTCTCTGTGTCCCTCCCGAATGGAAAATAGATTTTGGTATAGATCTCCTTCCTGATACTCAACCCACTTCTATTCCCCCTTACCATATGGCCCTGGCGGAGTTGAAGGAGTTAAAGGAACAATTGAAAGATTTGTTGGAGAAGGGATTTATTAGACCTAGCCAATCCCCTTGGGGTCCCTGGTGTTGTTTGTGAAAAAGAAGGATGGGCCACTTAGAATACGCGTTGATTACTAGCAACTCAATAGGGTCACTATAAAGAATATATGCTCTTCCAAGAATTGATGACTTGTTTGACCAATTGCAAGGGGCTAGTTTCTTCTCTAAGATGGATCTTCGGTCTGGGTATCATTAAGTAAGGGTGAGAGAGTGTGATATACCCAAGATGGCCTTCTGGATTAGATATGGGCATTACGAGTTTGTTGTGATGTCATTTGGGTTGACTAATGCACCGGCCATCTTCATGGACCGAATGAATAGGGTCTTCAAACCTTACCTTGATTCCTTTGTTGTGGTCTTCATTGATGATATTTTGATCTAATCACATAGTAGGGAGGAGCATATGGGGCATTTGAGGGTTGTGTTGCAAAGATTGAGGGAGGAGAAATTGTATGCCAAATATGACAAGTATGAATTTTGGTTGAAGGAGGTTGCATTCTTGGGTCATGTGGTATCGGGGGATGGTATTAAGGTGGATCCTAAGAAGACCTATATGATTAGAAATTGGCCTAGACAATTGACCCCGTCAGATATTAGTCGTTTCTTGGGCATAGCGGGTTATTATTGAAGGTTCAAAAATGGGTTCTCCTCCATTGCTTCCCTTATGACAAAACTAACTCAAAAGAAGGTTAAGTTTGTCTGGATCGAGGAGTGTGTGAGGATTTTTCAAAAATTGAAAGATAAGGTTGTGTTCGCTCCTATATTGTCATTACCGGATGGGCTTGAGGGATTTGTGGTGTATTGTGATGCTTCCTGGGTTGGTTTGGTTTGTGTGTTGATGCAAAATAGTAAGGTCATTGCTTATGCTTCTATACAACTAAAGGTACATCAAAGTAACTATCCTATCCATGATCTAAAGTTAACTGCTGTTGTGTTCGCATAAAAGATTTGGCGTCACAACTTGTACGAGGTGCATGTGGATGTGTTCACCAATTTTAAGAGCCTCCAATATGTCTTCACTCAAATGGTGTAACACCCCACATCTTACAATACTAGTGCTATGCAAATGAAACATGATATGGCTTTTCCAATTAGCGCCAATTTCTAAAAGTGCTTAAATGTCATATTATAGGGCGATATGTGCGTCTAATGCTAAAGAGAGTCGCGTGTATACATGTTTTGTGTCAAAATTGAGGAGATCACGTACCTAAACAAAGTGAGAAAATTGAGGTGCTTGTAGGACTTAAGAATCTAGCAGGTGAGTCACCTAGTTACTTAGCTTAAATTTGCTAGCTAAACGGAGATGAGGCCCGACGTCGAATTTATCCAAGTCCGAGTATGAACAAAGTCCGTGTTAAGGTTATAACTTTAGCCTATATTTTAGCATCATAAATGGACTTTATTCTCAGCCCAAGATGAATAATAAAATAGCCCAAGTACACTACAACCCACTTTGCTAATTGGTGCCAAACTAAGTTAAGAGGAATTTGGAAAATGGGCAGCCAAGGCCCATCAATTTTGAGACCGATTTAGGACCAAGTGTGAGGGGCAAGCTACTTCCTCACTAGCTTAATAATATGTGGTATTATGTGGTGAAAAGGTAAAAATAAAGTTGGCCAAGAGACTCTTTAAAAAGGGCTCAAAACATCTCCTTAATTTATTTTCAGTTGAGGCAATATTTCGGCTTCCTAAAGACTTTTGTTCTCTCTTTGTTTCACCGCATAAGGCAGCTTATACAACCCTCTAGGGTACTTGAAGGAAATGTGAACCTTAAAGGCTAAGGTATGTGAAAATATCCATGTATTTGTTATACTTATCCGATGACAAATAAGAGTATATGCTGGTTATGTTTGTCCTGAAATTTTGGACAACATATGTCCTAAGGATTATTGTGAACTTTTCTTGTTGTTCAAGAGGATTTTCCCTTCTTGGTTGGCTGAATTATGAAGTAAGATTTATGTTTTTAACAAGGTTTAGTTTGTTAGTGATGTAACTTAGCTGTTGCACCACTTTTAAAGTCCGCGAAAGGGAGTTCTTGTGTGATATCGTAATTGTGCTCGAATTGGAACTTGGGCTGATTGATTGAGGACTATGGTATCACATCCTCTATCTATTTTGAGGACTATTTTTGAACTATTTTAGGACTGTTTATATGTGTAAATATTGTGGGAATATTTTGGTTGAAGTTGGTAAAGTTTTGGCATCGTCAATGTCATAATGGGGCAAAAGGACGTAACGTTATGCCGTCTATTTGTATGTTGCATAGAATTATTATATTCTGTGCTTTGTGTGATGTTGTAAGACTGTTTTGGTACTATAATAGGATGCATATTATATGCATATTAGAATGTGTATTAGAAAATACAATTAGGGGCGGAAAGTTTGAAAGAATACGCTCGGGTTTATAAATACCCGCTTGCTGCCCGTATGTTATTTTTTATGAGATTAGGCTACCAAGATGTATCAATTGGCTACTAATTATAGTTTTGTCACTTACAATGTTGTAGATAAATATTTGGAGGAAGGTAAGGTTATCTTGAGGTAATAGTGAAGTCGTACAGCAAGGTATGTAGGGCTACTTGATTTCATATTATTTGGTATGAAACATAGATCTCTCCTTACCACATAAAGGTACTTAGCAACTCCAAAACAACTATTATTTGTGTCTTAACTCTTTCACATGTTCATATGCTCCCGTACATATTCACCTTTGAATCTGCATACGTACTTGGATACCAAGATACTCAAATTCGTTCTACTAAATAAAGTTCATGTGTTGTTCTACATCCTATGTATTTCATTATCTGTGTAACTTACTCCTTTCGTTATGGTGTTTTGCTTTTGTGATTGTTAATATGTCATATTCCATATCTACAGTCCGACGGCTCCAATATTATGACCACCAAAAGAATTATCTCAAAGGTAATTAAAAAATAAAGTATATTGCTTAGTGATGGGTGGTAACCCGAGGGGTGGAAGAATCACCTAGCCAGGGTCGATTCTATCACGGGGGGTAGCCCAAGGGGTTAATGTAAAAGCCAAGCTAGGGTTGATCCCAATATAGCTTTACCACTGATCAGCTGGTCATTTGTATTGCATGTTGTGCGTGGATTATATAGTAAAGGTAAAGTAATAAAAAGACCATAAAGTACATGATCCCACAATACAACTAAAGGTGGTCTCTTGTGCTATAGCAGTGCGTAGTTTCATTTGAGTTGTTACTTTGTATACATTATTTCCTACCTTATATATTTAGTATATTATATCATACTAACATCCCTTATGGGGGACCTATATTTCATGCTGCAGGTACAGGTGCTAGTAGATCTCCCAAGTAGGAGTACAGGATATCGAACTACTGTTACCAAGCACCACGTTGCTTCGGAGCTTTGTGTGTGTCTAGAGCTTATATTTTTGTATTGTATAGTTAGTTAAGGTGGGGCTTGTCCTGACCCTTATCTGATACTTTTTCTTATCTCGAGGCTTTGTAGACTATGTAAATTAAAGTGTGGTCACTTGTACTTTAAACACCGTGGCCCCAATGACTTAGCCATATGCATTTCTTTTTGGCTTGTTATCATTATTTATTTTCTTAAAGGCATGTCAAATGTAGAAATCCCTTATAATACATATAGAAGCATATAGATACAGGTTGGTTCTCTCGAGTCTCATCGGCAACGGGTGCCAGTCTGCCCTAACGGGACTTTGGGCGTGACAGAAGTGGTATTAGAGCGGGTTGTCCTAGGGAGTTTACAAAGCCATATCTATGTAGAGTCTTCTTTATCAATGTGTTATGCACCATATTTATAAGTAGGAGGCTACGTGGCATTTAGGAGTTGTTACTTTCTTTTCATTCTTTAGATCGTGCCATAAAGCCAAGTGTAATAGGTGCATTGTGTCTAACTCCTAATTGTTTTGTATAGCAAGTATGCCAGAAACAAGGCAAAATAAAAGTAAAGGGAAGGGAGTAGAAGTGGTGGTTGATATACCCAGTTAGGTGAGACAATGAAATGACTTTCAAGAGGAGTCTCTGTCACAGACATCTCTAACTCCTCCAGCTCCTGATGAACCCGAAAGTACTGAAATTCCCTCAGAACCACCTATTGATGTTATCATGTAGGATCTAAGAAATACAGTCTAACTATTGACCCGTATAGTTGCTGGCCAAGGTCAATGACAGGAAGGTTTGATTATAGGTGCAGTTGGCACAAGGATACATGATTTTCTTAATTTGGACCCTCCATCTTTCACTAGGTCAGATCTAAATGAAGATCCCTAAGATTTTATTGATTAAATTCAGCGCACTTTAGATGTGATGCATGTGAGTGGTACAGAAGCTGTCGAGCTAGCGACATATAGGTTGAAGGGTGTGGCTATATTATGGTATGAAGATTAGAAGCAATCTAAGGGTATAGATGCACCCCCAACTACTTGGAAGGAGTTCAAAGATGCATTTCTTGACCATTACTTGCCACTGGAGATCCGAGAGGCTCGTGTAGATCAGTTCTTGAACCTCCACCAAGGGAATATAAGTTTGAGGGAGTATGGCCTTCAATTTATTTCCCTGGCCAAGTATGCTGTTAATGTAGTTGCTACTATGGTAGATAGAGTTCATCGATATGTGGATACATTAGATATGTATCTATCGGAGTCTATACCATTGCTTTCTTGAACAAAGATATGGAATAGCGAGAATGCAAGCTTTTGAATAGAAATTGAAGGATCAGAGGCAAAGAAAAAGGACATAAGAGTTAGAAAGTGGCAGGCCAAAAGGGCCAGATCTATTGGGCAATTTACACTGTCTCAAGGTGAGCTTAGGTCTCAGCTTTCTAATAGACCACCTAGGCCATTATCCTCCTACTCTGCATCCAGTGTTCCACCATAACTTCAAGGGTCTAGAAGTAATCAATTTGGTCAACGAGGTGAGGGACAAGGTACATGGACAACAAGATATTCAGCAGGTCGACAAATGACCCCTAGGCAACCTTGTAAATAGTGTGGAAGAAGTCATTCAGGTATATTTCATGTTGGGACAAACTCTTGTTATTTGTGTGGTGCACCAGGGCATATGATAAAAGATTTTCCGAGAAGGCATATAGGTGATATAACACAATCTACTAGGTCAGTTGTTGCATCATCATCATCAATTCCTCTATTAGGTAGGGGTCAACAAGCACCTGTGGGTCATGGTAGAGGTGTTAGAGGGGCAGCTAGCTCTAGCAGAGTCCAGAATCACACTTATGCTTTGGGGAGTCAGCAAAATTTAAAAGCTTCACCTGATGCGATCACAGGTATATTGTCCATCTTTTCATATAATGTATATGCAATAATTGACCCTGGTTCTACATTATCATACATTACCCCACTAGTTGCTGGGAAGCTTAAGAAAACACCCAAATTATTGAACTAATCATTTGAAGTATCCACACCAACCAGTGAATCTATTATAGCTAGAGGGATTTATTATGACTGTCTAGTAAATATTTGTGATCGTGACACATTGGATGACCTTATTGAGCTAAAAATGGTGGAGTTTGATGTTATAATGGGTATGGATTGGTTAGCTTCTTATTATGCCACAGTAGATTGCCAAACCAAGAAAGTGTACTTCCACTTTCCAAATGAGGCAGTTCGTGAATGGGAAGGCAATGTTGGGGCACCAAAGAGGAAGTTTATCTCTTATTTTAGGCTAGAAAGATGATATCCAAGGGTATATATGTCATTTAGTTAGAGTAAGGGATATGGAGGCAGAATCACCAACTCTTCAATTAGTTCGAGTAGTGAATAAATTTGTTGATGTATTCCCTGAAGAACTTCCATGCTTACCTCATGAACGAGAAGAAGATTTTGGTATTGACTTACTTCTAGGCACTCAACCTGATCCCTCCATATAGAATGGCCCTAGTAGATTTGCGTAAATTAAAAGAGCAGTTAAAAGATTTATTGGAGAAGGTTTTTATAAGACCTAGTGTGTCCCCTTGGGGTGCACCCGTGTTATTTGTGCATAAAAAGGATGAAAACTTGAGAAGGTGTATCGACTATCGACAATTGAATAGGGTGATAATTAAGAATAAATACCCCCCAAGATTGATGGTTTATTTGATCAGGTGCGAAATTCTTTTCAAAAATTGATTTGCGATCAGGGTATCACCAAGTGAGGGTGAAGGAGGAAGATATACCCAAGACAACTTTCAGAACATGCTATGGTCACTTTGAATTTCTTGTTATGTCATTTAGGATAATGAATGCACCAATAGTTTTTATGGATTTGATGAATAGGGTATTCAATCCATTCTTGGATGGGTTTATAATAGTATTTATAGATGACATTTTGGTATATTCAAGATCAGAAGAGGACCACACAAATCACTTATGACAAGTATTATAGGTTCTTCATGATTGAAAGTTGAATGCTAAGTTTTCTAAATGTGAGTTTTGGCTAAATTTAGTGGCATTCTTGAGCCGTATTGTGTCTGATGAGGGGATAAGAGTTGATTAACAAAAGATAGAGGCTGTGAAAGATTGGCCAAGACCAACAACACCCATGAAAGTGCGGAGCTTCCTAGGTTTGGAAGGTTATTATAGAAGGTTTGTTGAAGGTTTTTCTTCTATTTCTACACCTCTAACAAAGTTGACACAGAAGGCGACCAAGTTCTAATGGAACAATGCATGTGAAAGGAGCTTCCAGGAGTTGAAAAATAAGCTAACTGCTGTACTTGTGCTAGTACTTCCAGAAGGCACCAAGGGGTATGCAGTGTATTACGATGCTTCAGAAGTTGTATTAGGGTGAATATTGATCCAACATGGTAGGGTAAATGCTTATGCATCTAGACAACTACAATCACATAAGAAAAACTACCCAACTTATGATCTTAAGCTAGCAATAGTTGTATTTGCTCTGAAAATATAGCACCACTATTTGCATAGGGTTTATATTGACATATATACTAATTGTAAGAGCCTACAATTCATCTTTAAACATAAAGACCTAAATTTAAGACAGTGGAAGTGGCTAGAGCTAATGAAGGATTATGACGTTAATATACTATACCATCCGGGGAAGGCAAATGTGGTAGCTGATGCTCTGAGTCATAAGGAAATCATGAGTACTAGTGATAAAGCTATGATAACACAAGCAGTGGCTAAGGATCTACGTCAGCTAGGCAGTTTGGGAGCTCATCTTCTTGAAACTCCGAAGGAAGGGGTTATTGTACATAATGTAGCAGCGTCTTTATTGGTAATGGAGGTGGAAGAAAAATAGTTCAAGGATCCTGTTCTACGATAGATTAAGGAAAGGTAAGTCAGGGTATGATAAGGGGCTTTGACCTTACACAAATTGGAGTACTTCATTGCCAAAAATAGATTATGTGTGCTTGATACTAATGGATTAAGTAAGAGGATAATGGAAGAAGCCCATCATTCTCGATATTTCATCCATCCAAGATCATCTAAGATGTATAATGACCTGAAAGGAATATTTTGGTAGGGAGGCATGAAAAAGGACCTTGCATAATTTGTGGCTCAATGTCCAAATTGCCAATATGTGAAAGTAGAACATCAAAAGCTAGGAGGTTATATGCAATGTATCGAGCTTCCAACCTAGAAGTGGGATATGTTCAATATGGACTTTGTTACTGGTTTACCTTGCTCATTCTAGAAGTTTGACTTTATATGGGTAATAGTTTACAGACTCACAAAGTCAGCACACCTCTTTCCAATCAGGAGTGATTATACGACTGAAGAGTATGCCACGCTATACCTCAAAGAGATAGTCAGGCTACATGGAGTCCCAATCTCCATTATATTTGACCGAGGAGCTCAATTCACTACAAAGTTTTGGAAGTCCTTCCAAAGGAGTTTAGGGAGACAAGTGAATTTAAGTACAACATTCCATCCTCAAACAGACGGGTAAGTAGAACACACCATTTAGACACTTGAAGATATGTTGCGAGCTTGTGCATTGGACTTTAAAGGTAGTTGGGTAGACCATTTGCCACTTATTGAATTTGCCTATAATATTAGCTACCACTCAAGTATCAAGACAAAACCTTATGGAGCTTTGTATGGAAGGAAATATAGATCACTAATTGGATGGTTTGAAGTGGGTGAAACCACCTTACTTGGGCTAAATCTAGTACGATAATCCATGGAAAAAGTTAAGATAATACAGCAGCACCTAGAGATAGCTGAAAGTCATCACAAATCATATGCGAATGCTAGAAGGAGAGGACAAGAATTCTCAATAGGGGATTAGGTATTTTTAAAGGTGTCTCCAATGAAAGGGCTTATGAGGTTTGGTAAGAAAGGAAAATTGAGCCACGTTACATAGGTCTATATAAAATTATTAAGAAGTTCGTGCAGGTTGCATATGAACTAGAGCTACCCAAGAGCTTTAAATGGTTCATCCAGTTTTTCATGTCTCAATGCTTTAAAAATACATAGGTGACCCATCACGTGTCACTCCTATTAAAGATGTGCAGGTCACAAAAGATCTCACATATGAAGAGATCCTATTGCTATTCTAGATTATCAAGTTAAGAAGCTAAGAAATAAACAAATAGCTTCGGTAAAAGTACTTTGGAGAAACCAGCAAGCAGAAGAAATAACATGGAAAGATGAGGACACTATAAAATCAAAATATCCTTAATTATTTGAAGCTAAAGAGGAAGTCCAATAGGAAGAATTAGGACGCTAATAGGTACGTATGATTGAATACTTATTGTATTGTTAAAGCTTGCATAAGTAAAGGTTTAAACTTATTTAAGCTATCCAATTATGCTAGCATTCGAGGACGAATATTCCTAGGAGGGAGGATGTAATACCCCACATCTTTCAATACTAGTGCTATGCAAATGAAACATGATATGACTTTTCAAATTAGCACCAATTTCTAAAAGTTCTCGAATATCATGTTGTAGGGCGATATATGCGTCTAACACTTAAGAGGATCAAGTATATACATGTTTTATGTCAAATTGAGGATATTACGGCCCTAACCAAAGTGAGAAAATTGAGGTGCTTGTAGGACTTAAGAAGATAGCAGGTGAGTCACCTACTTACTTAGCTTAAATTTGCTAGCTAAACAGAGACGAGGCCTGACGTTGAATTTGTTCAAGTTCGATTATGAACAAAGTCCGTGTTAAGGGTGTAACTTTAGCCCATGTTTTAGAATTATAAATGGACATTATTTTTATCCCAAGATGAATAATAAAAGGGCCCAAGTATACCATAACCCATTTGGCTAATTGTAGCCAAACTAAGTGAAGAGGAAATTGGAAAATGGGCAGCTAAGGCCCATCAAATTTGAGACTCGTTTAGGCCCAAGTGTGAGCGCAAGCTACTTCCTTGACACCTTGATAATATGAGGTATTATGTGGTAAAAAGTCCTAAATAAAGTTGGCCAACAAACTCTTTAAAAAGGGCTCGAAATAGCTCCTTAATTCATTTTCACTTGAGACAATTTTTCAGCTTCCTAAAGACTTTGTTTTCTCTTTGTTTCACCTCACAAGGCAGCCTACATGACTCTCTAGGGTTCTTACAGGAAACTTGAACCTTGAAGGCTAAGATAAATAGAAATATCTATGTACTTATTATACTTATCTGATGACAAAGAAGAGTATATGCTAGTTATGTTTGTGCTGAAATTTTGGACAGCATGTGTCCTAAGGATTATTGTGAACTTTTCTTGTTGTTCAAGAGGATTTTCTCTTCTTGGTTGGCTGAATTATGAAGTAAGACTAACATTTTTAATAAGGTTTAGTTTGTTAGTGATGTAACTTAGCTGCTACACTACTTTTACAGTCCGCAAAAGTGAGTTCTTGTGGGATATGGTAATTGTGCTCATATTTGGAACTTGTAGGCTGATTGATTGAGGACTATGGTCTCACGTCCTCTACCTATGTTGATGACTGGTTTTGAATTATTTTAGGGCTGTTTATATGTATAAATTTTGTGGGAATAGTTTGGTTGAAGTTGGTAAAGTTTTGGAATCATCAACATTGTAATAGGGCAAAGGGACGTAACATTATGCCGCCTATTTTTATGTTGCATAGAATTATTATATTTTGTGCTTTGTGTGATGTTGTAAGACTGTTTTGGTACTAAAATAGGATACAGATGATATGTATATGATAATGTGTATTAGAAAATACAATTAGGGGCGGAAAGGTTGAAAGAATACGCTCGGGTTTATAAATACCACTTGCTGCCCGTATGTTGTTTTTTTATGAGATTGAGCGGCCAAGATGTATCTATTGGCTGATAATTATAGTTTTATTATCTACTATATTTTAGATAAATATTTGGAGGAAGGGAATGTTATCTCGAGGTAATAGTGAAGTCATACAATGAGGTATGTAAGGCTACTTAATTTTGTATTATTTGGCATGAAACATAGATTCCTCCTTGGAACATAAAGGCACTTAACAACTACAAAACAACTATTAACCATGTCTTAACTATTTCACATGTTCATATGCTTCCATACATAGTCACCTTTGAATCTGCATGCATACTTGGATACCAAGATACACGAATTCGTTCTACTAAATAAAGTTCATGTGTTGTTCTACATCCTATGCATTTCATTATTTGTGTAACTTACTCCTTTCATTGTGGTGTTGTCTTTTGTGATTGATTATATGTTATATATTGTATCTACAGTCCGACAGCTTTAATATTATGACCACCAAAAGAATCATCTCAAAGGTAATTGAAAAGTAATGTATATTGCTTATTGATGGGTGGTAACCCGAAGGGTGGAAGAATCACCTAGCTAGGGTCGAGCCTATCACGGGGGGTAGACCAAGGGGTTAAAGGAAAAGCCTAACTAAGTCCAATCCCGATAAAGATTTACCACTGATCAGCTGGTTATTTATATTATATGTTGTGCATAAATTATACAATTAAGGTAAAGTAATAAAAAGAACATAAAGTACATGATCCCACTGTATAACTAAAGGTGGTCTCTTATCCTATACCAGTGCGTAGTTTTATTTTAGTTGTTAGTTTGTATATAGTATTTTTGCCTTACATATTCAATACATTATCTCATACTTATGTCCCTTACGAGGGACCTGCATTTCGTGCTGCAGGTATAGGTGCTAGTATATCTCCCCAGTAGGAGTACAAGATATCCAACTGTTGTTATCAAGCTCCAGGTTGCATTGGAGCTTTGTGTGTGTCTAGAGCTTATATTTTTTTATTGTACAGTTAGTTGAGGAGGGGCCGATCCTGACCCTTATAAGATACTTTTTCTTATCTAGAGGCTTTGTAGACTATGTAAATTAAAGTGTGGTCTGTTTCATACTTTAAACACCATGGCCCCAACGACCTAGCCATATGCATTTCGTTTTGGCTTGTTATCACTGTTTGTTTTCTTAAAGGCATGTCAAATATAGAAATCCCTTATAATATAGAAGTGCAAAGATATAGGTTGGTTCTCCCGAGCCTCATCGGCAACAGGTGCCATCTGCCTTAACTTGACTTTGAGCGTGATAAAAGGATCTCAATATGAGGCAAAGGAGATGGTTATAACTTTTTAAAGACTATAATATGAGTGTGCACTATCATCTGGGTAAGGAAAATGTTATGGCGGATCTTTGAGTAGGGTGTCCATGGGTAGCATAACTTATATTGATGGTAGTGGAAAGGAGATGGTTGCAGAAGTGCATCAGTTGGCTAGGTTGGGGGTTAGATTAGAGGAGTTTAGAAGTGGTAATATTTTTATTGTTGATGGTTATAAGTATTCTTTGGTGGATGAGGTGATAGAAAAAATGTCTTGACTCCTCCTTGCTTGAATTGAAGGCCTTGGTGAGGGTAGAGTAGAGGTTTTCTCCCAAGGGAGAGATGGTGCCCTTAGGTACCAAGGTGGGTTATGTGTGCCTTATATTGATGGTTTAAGGGAGAAAATCCTTGATGAGGCCCCTAATTTGTCCAATTCTATCCACCCTGGTGACACCAAAATATGTAGAGACTTGATGGATGTGTATTAGTAGGGAGGCTTGAAGTAGGACATTACCAAATTCGTTTTCGATTGCCATAGTTGTCAACAAGTCAAAGCTGAACATCAAAGGCCAGGTGGCCTAAACCAAGACATAAGGATTCCTACTTGGAAGTGGGAGGTGATTAATATGGATTTTATGGTTGGGTTTCCCAAGACTAGAAGAAGGTTTGATTCCATTTGGGTTGTAGTTGATAAGATGATGAAATCGGCTCATTTTCTACCGAATAAGATTACAAACGGGGCTAAAAATTATGCATGGTTATATATCCATGAGTTAGTGAGGTTACACAGGGTTTCTTTGTCCATAATATCAGAATGTGGTTCAGAATTCACTTCGCACTTTTGGAGGTCTTTCCAAAGGAGTCTTGGTACAAAAGTTCACCTTAGTACGACCTTTCACCGCAAATGGATGGCCAATCCAAAAGAACTATTCAAACACTTGAGGTTATGCTTAGGACTTGTGTGTTGGAGCTTAAGGGTAGTTGGTATAATCACCTTCCTTTGATTGAGTTTGCCTACAATAATTGCTATCACTGTGGCATTGGTATGACTCCTTTTGAGACTCTTTATGAGAGACATTATAGATCTCTGGTTGGTTGGTCTGAGGTTGGAAAGGTTGCTTTATTGGGACCGAATTTGGTTATGGAGGATCTTGAAAAGTTTAGAATGATTAGGGAAAGTTGAAAACAACCCAAAGTCATCAAAAGTCTTATCCCGATCTGAGGAGAAGAGACCTTGAATTCAAAGTGGGTGATTGGGTCTATTTAAAAGTTTCTCCAATGAAAGGTATGGTCCGTTTTGGTAAAAAGGAACAAGATATGTTGGTCCTTATGAGGTCTTAAGGAGACTTGTCAAGGTAGCTTATGAATTTAAGTTCCCTAGTGAAATGAATTTTGTTCATCTGGTGTTGCATGTCTCTATATTGAGAAAATGTGTTGGTGATCCTAATGCTATTATACCTCTTGATGTTATGGGTGTTGTTGAGGATAACTTGCCTTATGAGGAGACTGCGGTTCAGATTTTGGATAGGTAAGTGAAGAGATTGAGGAACTAGGATGTGGCATCCGTTAATGTCCTTTGGAGGAACCAACAAATCAAAAGTGCTACTTGGGAGGCCAAAGAGGACATGCAAAAGCAGTATCCTTATCTTTTCCACTCCACTCAAGCCTAAGGTGCCAATTCTAAGTCTTCTATATTATTTCAAGTCTTGTATTTTAGGCCCTATGTCATTCATATGCATTCATGTTTAAGTTGGCAAGTTTATCATGATTTTACACTTATGTTGAGATTTTGAAAATGGTGTTTTAAATGTAATGATGCATTCTTATTAGGATTGATTTGTTTATGATCACTCTTGTCTTGTACGTCTCTTTACATTTGGGGATGAATGTTTCCAAGGGGAAGATATTCAAATGACTCCAAAAAGTACCCGAAAATATGCGTTAGAATGCCCAACTTTTAAATTTCGTATGTCTCTAAATATGTGCGCAATATGGAAAATCTAACTTTATATTCTTGTTCATGGAGTCAAAATTAGTGGAAAAAGGGTCTAACCCCTATTTAAGAGTGAAAGATTAGCAATTATAATTTTTAAAGGTGTGATTTCCAAAGAGGAATATGCATCGCTTCCGTGACTAAATTGTGAACTATTTGATTAATTAGAGTCCATGATTGGGTTCACGCATTGATTATGTTCCTAGATTACTCTTCATTTGAGGATGAATGATCACAAAGTGGACATAATGTATTACCCCCAAATTCATTCCAACTAATCTGCTATAAATGCCGAGCAGAAGCTGAAGAAATGATTGAGAAAAATCACCAAAAGAAATCACGAAGAGGTATCTATGGCTCGTACAGTGATATATGACCTATAGATGGGACCTCATAGTTGGCCATATGACTTGACAAAAACTTTATAAGTCTGAGGTCCATGTATAAGGTCTTCTCTTGACGTTACTCCAATCCAAGAGCTGTAGGATGGGTTTTATGGTTTGATAATTCAAAAAAATCAAATTTACTAGATCTTGAACCATGATTAATATGATAGCCCGTCAATCCTTTTACGGGTGGTAGATAGGGGCTTCATAGCTCCTAGGTATAATTTCTAGTAACTCAATTTTTAGATGCCTTCATCTATGAGAGGACACAGTCCGTAAGTGGAATCACGACCCCTAGACGAAGTCTGTGGTTCCATTCGACAATTTTAAGAAGGGTATTTTTATCTTTTCCTACTATTTGTAATCAAAACTCATTATTTTTTGAATATGTTTTGGACCCCTTATCAGTACACTAAGTGTTATATTATATTATTTAGTCTACGCTTAGAACTTTTAAGAGCATCAAGGAAGGGAGAACACTAGGATTCCAAGCGAAGATTGTCCAAGAGTTGATAGATTTTCAAATTCCATGTATGTAAGGTTACTTAAAGTGTTGATTTGAGTTCATATACGGGCCCTTTCATCTATTTGATTCAAGATTATAAATGAGAATTGATTATTAAATATCCCATGATCCTAGTCTTCGAGTTGTTTGCATTTGTTTCGAGTTCTCCTATATATATATATATATATATATATATATATATATAAACAAATTGACAAAATTGCATATCGCTTATATGAAATTGAGGTATTGGCATATGCTTGACTTTATGAATCCTAAATTGCATTATTCTATGAAATTTAATATATTGAATGAAACTCGGATAGTGGCTGTGAATGCCGGAGTAGAGTTTCATGATTATCCCTGAGCATGAGGAGTATGATTACTTGTGTATATGCATATGTAATGAGTAACTTAAGTGATTTATGTGATGGATATTGTTGGTTGGATTCTAAATCACTGTTTGAACTTGAGTTAGAGTCTTGATTGCATGCATGATTGATGATCCTGATTTTGCTGAACTGTTGAGAGATTGAGTTGAGATTGATTGGAGAAAAGATAAGGGATGAGATTGAATTGATTGACATAAGCATATTTTAGTCTTGGGAGGAGTATTTAGCACTGATATGGGAGCAAGTAGATAACTACTTTAACCTATAAACTACATTTCTAGTGTAGGATAGTTGCTCCATTAATTCGGGTGACTCATGTTTGAAAAAGGTGGAAATTTAATTTTGATCCAAGAGAGTTGATCGTCCTTTACCATGGCAAGTTTTGGACAGGAGTGGCAATAATGTCGCCCTCATTGTACATCACCAAATTAACACTGGTTGGATTGGATATCAGTTAAGAAAAACTTCTAAGCAACACTTGATTGAGCATATATTATTTTAAATCGAGTTGGGTAAAAATTGAGGTTATTTACAAAGCATGATTTGTTCTTTAACCGACATATTTATTTAGTTGTGTTACAGATTGTTGAGTTGATTATTGAGCCTAAATCCTTACTTTAGCCATTCTTGCATACATGTATATTTTATGTACTTACATCCATTTTGGCCTTTAATGATGCAGATACATGTTATAAGGTCTTCAGCAAGTGCATCATTGAAGCCCAAAGTCCTGCTTTGTGATTTGGTGAGCCCTCCTTGCTACTTGGAGGATCCATTTTTCTTTATTTGAGTATTTTCATTTCCTTTTGTTTGGGGACAACCATGGCCTGTCATGGTACCATCTAGATAGATTAGATATAGGTTTTATAGACAAGATTTGGGATTGTTGAGATGGATGTTGTTTGACTAGTTTCTTTCATACTAGTCTTGACTGTTCTAAGATAGATTTTTGTTCTTTAAACATATGTTGATAAATTTTTATTTGAGTACTTTATTCCGCTATTGAATATGATATGATGATGAGGCCAGATAGTTCTCTTGGGGAATCAGTAATGGTTCTTCATGTACCAGCCATGCCAAAGGTATCCTCCTAAGGTGTGACACTAGGGTCCTAGTCGTCACACGACAAATGAGATATCTGAAGGCACCCCATCTGAGCTATCTTATATATCTTAACCATTAATAGGCATAAACATAAAGAAATGTGGAATTTAAAATGAGTAAGGGTCTATGGACATTTTATGATAATGAAGCAACAATAAAAAACATGGATGACCAACATACTTTGTCCATAATGTATACCAACTACTATATCGTTGGCCAGAATTGGTAATGGTCGATTTTCATCAAATATAAAAGACTCCATAATAGAAGAACATAGATTGTTAAAGCCTCAAAAGGTTAATATATACATTGTCTCAAAATAAAATACAAGATAGATAGAAAATGGTAGAGTCCCAAACTAAGGGCTCACCACAATAAAACTACTAGTCTTTAGTACCAAAAATACAAGCCACAAGCTGGCGGAGGAGTATCTGTCCCTACATGGATAAATCAAGTAATCAAAATATGCATTAGTATGTTGGAATGTAATAAGTATGCGAGATGCAATGCAATACATGAAATTATAATGCCATCATTCATAAATATAACATATAATCATAGATGAGATGAAAAGTATGCAAATGTAAGGTTAAGCATGCATAAGAAATGTCACTCAATATGAATGAGAATCAATGCATGTAAGATCACATATACAAGAATCATGTCATGGAGTCATAAACTTATGGAGAAGACCTTAATCAACACATAAGACCATGTGAGCTACTACATGGAATCCAACCTAACTCCCTACATTGGCACGAGGAGACCACTTGCTGGGTAGAACTCTATCAACTTAGCATGTATCTTTATAAACATAAATGTTCTATGTGCATCCATTAGCCTGGCCTATAAGGGCTCCTATAGTAGCACATCGTTAATGAGACAAAGGGTTGCTTTTAAGGTTTCCTTACCAAACCCCACCTCAATGTCATATTCAATGCTAAGTTATCTCATAGAATCTTTGAAACATAAGTTAGTCAAATTAATGACACTTAGAATCATAAGTAGCAAATCATAAGAGTAGCTTGAACTTAGGAACTAACAAGTATGTATTGTCCTTTCATCTTGGGAACCTTTTTAAATATCTTTAGAACAATTGTCAACATGCTTATATATTTGACAAATTATAACTTTAACACTAATCTTTCATGCCCTAATTATAATCATAACTCATGCAAAACTTTACTTGAAAACTAGGCAGGCTAAGCATTTAAATGGAACAATCATAAATCACATGAATCATCAGAATATACCCTTTTAAATACATCTAAAACAGCCCATATTTCATCATTATTAAAACTCATCATTGGGATCATAATCAATCACTTAATACATGCATATACTTAATAAAATATGATAAGTCATCATTGAGATCATTTAATAACATAATATAACTTGAAATCATCATAAATATGTATATTAACTTAAAGGAACTTAAAGAAAAGTAAAATACTTTATGAAAGACTTTGTGGGAGAATGGAGACCTATAAATCAAACTCACATACCTTAGAAACCTGAGGTAAAACATATCTTAAAGCCTTGGGAAGAGCCTTGAAACCCTATCCTTTGACTTCACCTTCCTAAAGAGAGTTCTTGCCTTAGTAAATTTTGAGAATGGAAGAATAAAGGATAGAATGAGGGTCCTAGGGCTATAAGGGTTGTTTTAGGGTCCTTTGATCCCCAAAACAACATAGTATAGGAATAGGGATCGTAGATATGACAAAACTACCCTTCCTTAAAACTGTCAGAATCAACCTATGAATCCCCCATTACAGGCCATGGTTTGAACTAGAAACCGTAGGTATTATCTGTACTGTTAACTTTTCCAAAACCCCTGAAACTGATTTGTTAAACCCAAAATTATGAACCCATACTATGATTTTTCCATTGGTCTATGACTCATGGTTGGACTCATAGAGTCCTTCTACACTTAGCCATTTTTCTCATTTTCCTAGACCCATTCTATGAAGGGATTATATAGGTCGTCTAACGATTTACAGACCATGTCGTTAACTCATAGGTCACTTCCCAGCAAACTTCAAATTTTCTTCACATTGAGGCCCTCAACTATGAGCATTTCTATGGATTGTTAGTTGATCCACGGGCCGTCATTGGGTACGTGAGTTATCCTACACTTGGAAACTTTTTTCCTTTCCTGAAGTTCATGTTTAAGGACGAAACCTACGGACCGTAAGTCACCCTTATAAACTGACTCTAGGTCATTTTCCAATCTAACTTTTCTACACTCTTAGGCTCCTATACTGGGGGCCGTTACAATATCACCTCCTTAGGAATATTCATCCCCGAATTTACTTAAGGCAGGCTCTAAGGAGTAGATCATTAGCTAATAACCCAACATGCATGCAAAAATGCAACTTAAATGTTATTTCATAAAATTTTCAAAATCTACTTCCAAATTTTGTCTCAAAACTGTCCATATACATAAAAATAAGTGTATGCATCATATAAAACTAAAATGCAAGAAATTAGAGGTTTTAGGAAGAATTTCTTAATACCTTAGGCTTGAGTAGAATGAAGTAGATATGGGCAACACTTCATCATATCCTTTATAGCTTCCCACGTTGTACCCTCAACTTATTAATTCCTCCAAAGAACTTTGACAGATGCAACTTCCTTGTTCCTTTGCTTTTTCACTTGCTAGTCTAGAATCTGAACCGGTAACTTTTCATCGCTCAAATCCTCTACAATGTTCACATCATGCAAAGGATTTATAGAGTTTGGATGACCTATGAATTTCCTCAACATTGACACATGAAAAATCGGATGGATCAAATACATCTCATTAGGTAGATCCAACTCATATGCCACTTTTTCACTCTTCTCACCAAGGCCCCACAAACCTAGTAATTAGTCTCCCCCTTTTACTACACTGGATCACACCTTTCATTAGAGACACCTTCAAATAGGCCTAATCACCAAGTTGGAGCTCAAGATCACTTCTCTTTACATTATAGTAGGACTTTTTCGGCTTTGGACCGTTTCCCACTTTTCCCTTATGCTTTTAATTTTCTCTATAGGATTCATGACTAAGTTTGGTCCTATTAATGCCACCTTACTGGCTTCAAAGCCCAATGGGCAATCTACACAGTCTACAGTACAATGCCTCAAATAGTGATATCTCAATGCTTCCATGGAAGCTATTATTGTAGGCAAACTCAATAAATGAAAAATGCTCATCCCAACTCCCCTTAAAATCTAATAGAAAATTTGTCAACATATCTTTCAATGTTTGAATAGTCCTCTTAGCTTGCCTGGTCGTATAGGGATGAAAAGTGGTACTCAACTTCACCTTCGCACCAAGTCCCCTTTGGTAAGACCTCCAAAGGTGAAAGGTGAATTGGACTCCACAATCCAATATGATAGACAATGGAATACCATGCAACCTCACAAACTCTTGGATATACAGGTAAGCATAATATTTGGCACTAAATGTAGTCTTGACCAATAATAAGTGAGTTGACTTTGTCATATAGTCAACTATCACCTATATGGAGTCAAAATGCTTTTTAGTCTTTGGCAACCTTACTACGAAGTCCATATTAGTTTTTCCCACTCCGAAGTGGGAATATCAATATATTGAGATAGGGCACATGGCCTTTGGTGCTCAACTTTGACTGTTGGCAATTTACATACTCAGACAAAAATTGGGCAATGTCCTTCTTCATCCCATTTCACAAATAGATGTCCCTGAAGTCTCTATACATCTTTGCAGTGCCAGGAGTAATAGAAGATAAATAGTTATGAGCTTCTTGTATTATCAACTTCTTTAGCTCACTATCATTGGGTACGAACAACCTTCCTTGATATTGAAGTACCTCATCTCCCCCTTGTGAGAAAATTAATATTTTTTCTTCTTTCCCTAAGGTTTTCAACTCAACTAAGGCAAGATCTAGTTCTTTCTTGGCCTTAATATCATTAATCAAGGAAACGTTGGACCTATGAAGCATCATTACACCACCACTTTCGCATTCATTCAACCTCACTCCCAACCTAGCCAACTGATGAACATCTTTGTACAACTCCCTTTTTCCATTATCTTTAATGTGAGATGCACTACCTATGGAAACTCTACTAAGGCATCGGCTACCACATTGGCTTTTCTAGGGTGATACCTCATGCTCATGTCATAGTCCTTGAGGATCTCTAACCACCTATGTTGCCTCAAATTGAGATACTCTTGGATGAGCACATGTTGGAGGCTCTTGTGATTGGTAAAGACATCTATATGAAACCCATGTAAATAATGTTGCCAAATTTTCCAGGCAAACACCACCACCGCAAGCTTAAGATCGTGAGTCAAGTAATTCTTCTCATGCACTATAGTTGTCTCAAAGCATAAACAATCACCTTACTATTTTGCATTATAACACCCCAACCTAATCCTTGATGCATCACAATAAATAGCAAATCCATCATTTTCTTCCGGCAATATCACTATTGGAGCCGAAGTTAGTTGATCTTTCAAAGTTTGGAAGCTTTTTGCACACTCATCCATCCACACAAACTTTTCCTTCTTTTGAGTTAAATTAGTGAGAGGGGACAAAATAGAAGAGAAATCTTGCACAAACCTTCTATAGTAACTCACCAAGCCTAAGAAACTCCTTATGTCGATAGGAGTTAATGGCCTTGGCCAATTTCTCATCACTTTGGTCTTTTTAGGCTCAACCATAATACCATCATGTCATACCACACGCCAAAGAAGTCAACCTCATCTAGACAAAACTTACACTTATCAAACTTTGCATAAAGCCTTTGCTACCTTAGGATTTGCAGTACTACCCGCAAATGCTCTATATGCCCCTTTTCACTTCGGGAGTTGAATAGGATGTCGTCAATAAACACCACCATGAACATGTCAAGGTAGGTCTTGAACACCCTATTCACGAGGTTCATAAATACATATGGGGCATTAGTGAGACTAAATGACATTACCACAAACTTGAAGTGGCCATACCTTGTCCGAAATGCCATCTTGTGAATGTCACTTTCCCTCATCCTCAATTGATGATACCCAAATCTCATGTCAACCTTGGAGAAGTGTGTAACCCCTTGCAATTGGTCAAATAAATTATATTCTCTTGGGAGGGGCTACTTTTTCTTAATGGTGACCTTATTAAGTTATTGTTAATCAATGCACATATGGAGTGACCCAACTTTCTTCCTCACAAACAATACCAGAGCACCCCATAAAGACCGATTAGGTCTAATAAAACCTTTTTCCAATAAATCTTTCAATTGCTCCTTTAGTTCCATAAACTATGTTGGAGCCATTTTATATGGACGGATTGAGATAGGTTGAGTATCGTGTAGGAGATCTATGCCAAAGTCTATTTCTTTTTCGAGAGGAACACAGGTAACTCATTCAAAAAGTCATTGGGAAACTCATTAATAATGGGGACCGACTCAATGGAAGGAAATTTTGAAATGACATCTTTAACTCTCACTATATAATAAACTTACCCTTTTGAAATCATTTTACGAACCTGTAAGAAAGAAATAAATCGACCCCTACATGAAGAGTTACTACCCTCCCACTCAAGAATAGGCTCATTTGGGAATTAGAACATGACTCTATAGGTTTTACAATCAATGGAACCATAGGAAGCATGTAACTAATCCATCTAAAGTATCACATCAAAGTCTACCATGGAAATCTCAACTAGACCCCAAAAGACCACTTTATGAAAAATAGAGATAGGACATTTCCTATAGACTCTTCGGGCAAGAATAGACTCTCTTGCGGGAGTACTTACTTTATAGGGCTCATAGAGGATTTTGGGACATGCATGAAATTTATTAGCAAAAAATAGAGTCATAAATGACAAATTAGCCCTCAGATATAGTAAGGTATATGCATCAAAATGGAAAACTTTCAACATACCGGTGATAATATTCGAGTCCTCTTCAACCTCCTGGCGACCATAGAGAGAATAGAAATGGTTGGTCCTGTAGGTGCCTTGTACTTTTGCTGCCTTGGCCTTGAGGACTTGGTATCTGATGTTCATGCTCCATTAGAAAGTGGTCGTTGTCAGTAATTAACCTAATCGAAGGCTAGGGTCAAATCCATAGGGAATCTAGGGCTTGACTACAAGGCTTCACTACTAATCATTTCAAGCATTAGTAAATAAAATCTCTAAATGGAAGGGGTGGTGGTTGTGATTCAAAAATAAAAGTAAAATTACGACTATACTACTATGCATGAAAACACTCAATTTTAGGGATAACTTGAGATTGTATTCCTCATGGTTCGTTGACTCGACTACCCTAGGTAACATAACCACAATTGAAGATTAGCATGCAGTATGATAACTTAGGTTCTTCTAGCCCTCTTGTGAAGGTGAAGGTCAAATTTTACCATGGCACTTGGTTGGTAACATGGCGTGCTAACTAACCGTTACCAATTGTCCCAATCAATCTCCCCTGGTTCAAGTTTGGTTGATTAGATGAGAAGACATCGATCAAATATTATCATTTATTTCCCTTTTCATATTTGTCACTACCTTGGTTAGGATCGTGATAGTAGGCGGGGTTTGGTGTTGGCCACCACCAAACAATAACCATAATGAACAAAAATAGATAATACATGCAAAACCCCAATCATAGAAATGCAATAAACCTAAGTTATCTTAAGTCAACTAACCATGGTTGCCACAACCCCAAGTTGTGGGTGCTTAGCTACTCATGAAGAAGGCAAAACAAGCAAAAATGCACATATAAAACATAAATGAGAGTTTAACCAACAACAATGAAGAAACTAGGCACCACAAGCTGAAAACCCACAAGTTTGATTGATCAACAATGAGTATAAGGCAAGATCTACAATCCCCAAAATGGGTTTTTCAAGAGAAAATAATAAACTAATCTAAGAAACTATGAAAGTATTCAAAAGATGAGTGTAAAATGTGTCCTGGTCGAACTCCTTTCTAAAACCCTAACTTAAACTATATATAGTATTTATAAAATAACCCTAGAATTTATATAGAAAAGACAACTGGTAGTTGATGAATATCACAGGTACGACTCGTAGGATGACCTATGAATCATAGTCGGGGTCTCATATTAGGTTCTTGGCATCTTGGACTAAACTGGTATGACCCATAGATACGAGTTGTTGCTTGAGCTACGACTCGTATGTTCCTCTCATAGTCTTGGTCTTTAGCTTTTAGTCTAACATTTTGTCTCTCTGCTTCCTGCTACAAGTCCACCTATACGAGTTGTAGTGAAACTTAGGACTCATAGGATGGTCTCGTAGCGGTGAACTCCACTTAGCAGATTTTAGAATTTTTGGTCTCTGATTCTTGCTATAATACACCATACGACTCATAGCTTAAACTATGACTCGTAAGTGTGCTCGTATGTACTAAGCTTCAGCAAAATCTGTAATGTTTCTTCAAAATCATGCTAACCTAACTTTTCTGCAAGAAAAATACAAAAACACATAAAAACCATAAAAAGTTGCATTACAACTCATAAAATCCCTTGTTTTTAGGCATCAAATGTGCTATGTTTTGATACTACATCAATACCCTCAACTTAGAATTGTTGATTGTCCTTAAGCGATGGCTCGATCCACGCAGATAAAGAGAAATACATAGCAACTATACTAATGGCATATACCACAACTCCTTTGATTCATTTAACCAACTACTATTTTCAAAATGGGATTGCAAAGTTATTAAGTAAACAAGAACATAATGAGATACCTGGCAATCCAACTATGACAAGCAAAGGAGCATCAACCATCCACAATCACTGTTATAGTCTTATGCTAGTCAAGTAGTTCAAATGCCCTCACTGGAAAGAAGTCCCTCATACTTACTCAAAAACATTTAGAACTCTAGGACTGAGGAAGCATTCTCACTCTCACAATTGAAATTCAATACATACTGACTAACACCATAGGCTTGCCTCTATAGTCATCTTTTGACTTGGTGATAAAATAGAGTTGGATCACTTTAGGACTTATAGGCTTGTAACACAGGTTCAGGGTGCTTTGGTATGGTATTTTGGGCAAGTAGTGACTAAAAACTATCCTTGAACCATGTTTGCTAACACTTTTTTCTTTCATAATCTAACCCTTTTTAATCAATCCACCCTTATTCTCTTGCTTTGAACTTTTATCGAGTGCTTTCTTTCTCTTTTTCAGCTGTACCTCAATTTTAAACTTATTTTTGCTACTTTTTCTCAACTCAAGGCACTTGTCTTTTCTTTTCTCAGTTCATGCTTTTTCATTTCTTTCTCAATTTTCTAACTAACCACCTTATTATTATTACTTCACCATAATAAGGGCCACCCTCAACTTAGGCTTTTAGCCTCAGGTGATGTGCACAATATCTATGCCTCTAACCAGGGCCACCAACTGCAACCACCCTCAACTTAGGACTTTGGCCTCAATCAAGGTTCAAATCTTCAAGGATAGACCAGGGCTAATATCTAGGTATTTCATCAAACAAGGTTAAGTTAGCATAGTGTCAAGAAAGAGTGAATATATGAGAAGCTCAAAAATTTGGAACAAGGGATTCATTCACTTATTTGGTGGGTCATTTAGGCCAAATGTGGTTTCATTTAGATAACAAATACCTAAGATCCTTTCCATATCCACCACATTACCAAACTAATCTTAGAGTAACAAGGCTAGTTCTGGGTCCATACAAGATGCATGAATGCAGCAAAATAAGCTCACAATACATATGACAATTACATCCACAATCAAGTATAGACTCACAGGTCAAGCTTTCAGTCTCAGCCTACCTTCACAATATCAGAACAAACATTGTCAGATACTAAAAAATGTATGAATGCATAAATAGTCACAACCTCAAAAATTTTGAGGGTACCCAATTTTTATTTCATCAAAACTTTAAAAATGCATCTAAAAATTATGTATATGCTAATAGATAACACTACTATGAATTTACACATTATCTACACTACCTAAACAAGCCGGTTCAACATAAAAGTAAACATCTTCAAGAAAAAAGAAGCACGATAAGAAAACCTTGGGATAAAAAAATAGGGGAAGTTATAGACTCAAGGCTACTCAGATTTCACCTTAATCCATAACTTCCCACACCCCACCAAAATAGGATACTTTGTCCTCAAAGTAAATTCAAGAACGAAAAACAAATACGATAACATAGAAATATATATATACATACATACATTAAAAACCAAAAACTAACATCCACAATATAAGAAAAGGCAAGATCCAACATAAGA